>CM067304.1:3823395-4420895 GCA_034231615.1 Meghimatium bilineatum
TTACCATCTCACCAAAACAAAAAGCTGGTGTTATCAAGATAGATGGAGAGTTCTTGAGAGAAGACAAACAACCCACATACCTCGGAGTTACTTTTGATGATAAACTGATATGGAAGCAGCACATAAACAAAGCAACAACAAACGCCATGAGGAAGCTAGCTATCCTGAGAAAACATGGGGAGCCAATGGGAATATACTCCGTAATGTTCACAAGCAAGGCATTAGACCACACCTGGAATATGGTTCAACTGCGTGGAGTCCTTCATCAAACACCACATTACAAGATCTAGATAAAGTACAAAACCATTCGCTCAGGTTAATGCTGGGAGCAATGAAATCAACGCTTATAGTACAAATGCAGAACATGGGACGAATGCAAACACTTGTCGAACGCAGAGACACAAAGGTGCAAATACAAGCAGAAAAGTTTAATTGTATGCAAAGCCATCTCCAATGAAAGAAAGATTCCAAAATCCAGCAATGTGGCGACTGAAGAGAAGCAGCTTTATACACCAAGCTAAACGACTCCAATGCCATCTTGCAGACCTACCTGTAATAGGAAGCCCCTTACGGTCTGTACCAGGACAAACGCCTTGGAGTGAAAGGCATGTAATTACAATATACATTCAGACCCACGTGGAAGGAATACTAAACAATGACGAAAAGAACAGTGTGTAGCAAAGGACAGTCACCCTCAGTTTCCTGGACGAGGAATATCCACAAGAACTATGGATCAGAGTATACACATATTGATCAGCACATAATGCAGTGAAGAATGGAGGTGCTGGTGTATATATAGAATATGCACACAAGTCTAGAGATACAATCAGAACATCAACTGGAAAATTTGCAATAATTATGATACGGACATTTGGACAATTAGGATAGCAACTGAAAAACGGATGAACTCCAATCTTGACCCACAGCCCGTGGTATTCATGACAAATGCAAGGTCAGTGTTTCAAGCTCTCCAGTCTGGAAAACTAAGAGACATGAAAACACTACTTAATGAACTGTCTTACCAGTATATTGAAACCATCTCACTGTGGAATACCAGGAAATGAAAAAGCAGACCAACTAGCTAAGGAAGGTGCTGCCTAAGACCAACCAGATGTACCAATCACCTACCATCATACAAAAATAGATGATCAAGTCAAAAAGGAAGCCACAAACACAAGATGGCTATGACATTATAAACAGATCAGAATAAGTTGCAATTGTACGCCTCAGAACGGGGCACAGCCGACTCCGCAGTCACATCTACACACAGTTCAAGATTGGCAACACAGTCATGTGTACATGTGGACAGGCAGTGCAGAGTACCAAATACATTGGGAAAAAAAACATTGGAAGCTGTAGTGATCGCAGACCCAGTCACATCGGTAGTTAAAGTGATTTTAGAATATTTACCCCCTCCCCATTCCCCCAATTCGGCAAACAGGACATGACTTTTAGTACTATAGTGCGTTCATAAATAGTTGTCCACCGATATTGTCTATTTTCTCCGTAACTACTGAACGTATAGGATTCATATATTGCATGAGTGCATTATTTACTAACCACGTTACAGTATTTAGATTAATTGTTCTCTACATTGAACGGAGTTATCGCAGCAGTCGCTACGAATGCCGTTTTTAAGTTAGAAATACTTTTAATTTGATAGTCGTAATAATAGACGGGTTTACATTGAAAATTACTATATTTTTTGTCAATGAAGAGAATTGCGTATTATTTGTTTATTGTTGTATTTTGCATTCTTGCTATTCATTGGCTGTTAGGCAAAGTGTGAATGTACTAGCCAATTATATGCACGATTATATAAGAAGACGTCATCGTTGATTTCACTACATTACCGGGAAATGTCTTTAGTGAGCATCTTGATGCATCGATTAGCACGATCTTAGAACGTCAATGAATATTTACATGTGTAACACGTTAAGTAAACATTTTGTTTAGAGATTTCATAGTTCATTATATTAAAATAATAGCAGAATGTCATTTTCCTCAAAGTTGTATCTCATACTAGACATGTTTTTATTGTGATGTCTTCAACATTTCATGGTTTTGTACATAATTGCATAAAGCAACATATACAACTATATTACAAACATGTCTTTGAAAGTTAAACTCATTGCACTAAAAAGTATAACTATGAGATTGTACAAATATTTTTCACAAAAGGCGCGACGCAAAACTCTATTTCATAGTATTTCACACTGTCACTGTGGTTACGCGAAGATAAGCATAGTTTTAAAAAAAAAGGAAACGAGAGGACGAAAAAATATTGTAGATAATTTTGTTAAAGAAAATAATTAAGAGAACAATTCGTAGACTTTTGGATTGCAAAGATGCTTCGACATTAACGACATTGAAAATGTATGCAAAAAAGAACAACGACATTGACATTTCTAAAACTAAATTACATACATGTAGCATAAGCGTCTTGTGAGAAAATCACATTTAGTAACTACGAGACGTAAATATTTCAGACATATCAGGAGAGATGCGTCTAGAAAATTATGGTATTGTAAAAAAAGTGAAGTAACCAGTAGCAATTATTAATGCCGTAGGGGTGTGAGATGTTAGCGATATCACATTTCAGAGGCTACACAATGAGCGCGGTAGGCATCTCCTCTTCCTCACAGTCTTTATTTCCCGGATTAATCCGGTACCCATTTAAGGTTGGGTCGACCTGGAAGCCGTTGCGATCTAAAAAACATTTCCGCCTCAACTGGGGAGTGAACCCAGGACCACTCATATGCTAAGCCAGTGCGCTAAACACTGTGATACGCGGCTCTGTACGATATTGTATAAACGGATCAAACGTGGATTAACGCTCACCACACTAATACAATGGAATGACTATCTGTAGATGAAACTATTAAAAGATATGCACCAAGCAGCAAAGGTAAAGATTAATAATGGCAAATGCAGGTAGAAGACAAAATGTTCTTTTGAAGAATGGTGAACTCATTTTCATTTACAAATCTACCGATAATCGAGACTACCATGCTGAGATGAATGGTAATATATTTAGAAATTGGTTAGAAAAGACTGTACTTCCATCATTAGATAGACCATCCTGTCTGGTTATGGACAATGCTTCCTACCATAATGTTGTTACATGTGAAGATAATATCCTTACAACCTCATCTACTAAGGAAGATATTAACATATTGCTTAGAAATGAACATACTCCATTTACTGAGATGCACTTGAAACTGGAGTTACTGTTAATGGTAAAGAATGTACACAGAGCGATGACTTTCCACAATTATACAATTATATATACAAGTTTAACTCTTAAATGTATATATCGCTACATATAATCTCAATGAAACGAAAGAAAAATATTACATTCGGAATACTGTACTTCATGTTTACCCATGCCATGACATATTATACGCCTTTACCAGCAATTGCAATAAAATGTATTTTCCACATACACAATAATCAGTACTACGTTAAAAACGGAATTCGTAGTGACTGCTGCGATAAATACGTTCAATGTAGATAATAATTAATCATAATTTTGTAACGTGGTTACGAAATAATGCATTCATGCAAAATATGAAGCCTATACGTTCTGTAATTACGGAGAAAATAGACAATATCGGTGGACAACTATTTATGAACGCACTATAGTAACTTAGTCAAAAGTTGGATAAACACACACATACCCCTCGCACTTAAACAATTATTACATAACTTTTAGTACTAATAAATTTATTAAAATACAGGGCAAACTTCCCTCACTACCCCTCATCTCCAACACTACCCCTTAACTACATCACTACCCCTAACACTACCACTATCCCTAATTTCACCAGTACCCCTAACACCATAGTACCCCTTAACATCACCACTATCCCTAACATCACTACTCCTAACATCACCACTACTACCACTAATATCACCTCTACCCCTAACACCACCACTACCCCTAACATCACCACTACCCCTAACATCACTACTACCCCTAAAACGACAACTACCCCTAACACCACCACTACCCCTAACATCACCACTACACCTAACATCACCACTACCCCTAAAACGAAAACGACAACTACACCTAACATCACCACTACCCCTAAAACGACAACTACCCCTAACATCACCACTACCCCTAACATCACCACTACCCCTAACATCACCACTACCCCTAACATCACCACTACCCCTAACATCACCACTACCCCCTAACATCACCACTACCCCTAAAGATTTTCCAAAACGAATCATCAAAATGACAATAACAAGGAAGGAATTACGCACAAAAAATTGGTAAATTAAAATATTTTTTTGTTGTTAGATCCTCATCCCCACACTTACGTACGAAGTATCTGTGGCGCAGAGCCCCCCTATGTTTTCTTGACATATGTTTAGTTTTTCGATCAGCTAGAGATTTGAACATCATTTCCCCAACCAAAGATATAACTCATTTAGCTCATTGCAGAAGAGAAAAGACAAATGATCCTGTAATCAATGATTAATCAGGATTATATACAAGTTTGAATATCAATCAAAAGATGGCGATGATGATTAAAAGATGATTTATAACATTTCACATGAAGCAATAATTACAGAAATATATATCATTAGTTGACATTTATTTCTGTCTTATGTCGTAACTTATAGACCGCGCAGTGTGCTGTTGTTTATCATGTTGGTTCACATAATTCTGTCTCGTGTAATGTCAATTATTTCTTCTTATAGCACATGTCGTGTGGTGTTGTCACAGCCTTTTGTCTCGCGTACTGTTAGAAGATTATATACATGGAAAAGTCCTGGAGACAGAAAGAGGAACCACATAGATTACATTATGATTAACTATAGATTTAGAAATAGTGTCAAAAACATCAAAACATACCCAGGTGCAGATATCATCTCTGACCATAATCCAGTGCTGTGCAAAATAAATGTCAAACTTAAAAAGATAGTAAATAGAGGAGTCCAAGAACCACAGATAGACGCATCAGCACTAAAACAACAAGACATACAACAAAATACCTTGTAGATGTAAGGAATAGATATGAACATCTAATGATAGAGTGCATGGAACAATACAGAAGGGAAAATCCAGAAGAGAAAATAGACAATAAATAGGAAAGCCTAAAGAAAAGTATTCAAACATCAAGTAAAAATTTACCAACAAGAAATACCAAGAACAAACAAACATGGATGACAGATGAAATATTAGAGAAAATGACAGAAAGAAAGAAAGCTAAAAATACACCAAAATACTTCAGTATAGGCAAGGAGATACGTAACATGTGCAGAACAGCGAAAAAACAATGGCTAGAAACAAAATGCAGTGAAATAGAGGAGATGTCCATACAACAGAAGACAAAATTAATGCATAAGGAGATACGGCTGATCACAAATAAGAAAAATCCTATAAATGGGGGTTGGCTGCATTAAAGATAAAAATGGTAAAATAATATTTGATAAAACAGAAGCACTCACAAGATGGGCAGATTATGTAACAGAACTGTTTGACGACCAACGGAACAAAAAACCAACAATACACAACAATGATGGACCAGCAATACTGAAATCGGAAGTAGTACATGCAATAAATTCAATAAAATGTGGAAAAGCTGCAGGCTCTGACAACATAACAGCAGACATAATAAAAACTCTAAATGAATTTGGTGTAGATACTATCACAGAAATTTGCAATGACATATACGAAACAGGTCATATACCTAAAGACCTAACATCATCAATATTCATACCACTACCTAAGAAGCCCAGGGCTGTGGACTGTACAGAATCTAGAACAATAAGTCTAAT
Source organism: Meghimatium bilineatum (assembly GCA_034231615.1). Taxonomy (NCBI): domain Eukaryota; kingdom Metazoa; phylum Mollusca; class Gastropoda; order Stylommatophora; family Philomycidae; genus Meghimatium; species Meghimatium bilineatum. Next base: position 3,829,195 of record CM067304.1, read on the forward strand.
GAGCCATATAACTAAAATACTTCTCAAGATAATACATGAAAGAATTAAGAACAAGATAGACATGGAGGTCGGTGAAGAACAATTCGGTTTTAGGAAAAACAAAGGAACCAGAGAAGCTATACTGAGTATCCGGCTAGTGATAGATAAATATATAGAAGTCCAAAAAAGTATCTATATTTGCTTCATAGACTACAGCAAGGCCATTGACAGAGTCCAACACGAAAAATTACTCAAATGTCTTCAAGAAATAGGCATAGATGGAAAAGACATCAGGCTGATTAGAAATATATATTGGGAACAAACTGCATCAATAAGGTGTGAAAACAGCTACTCTCCATAAATAGAAATAAGAAGAGGGGTAAGACAAGGATGCATTTTATCACCAAGCCTATTTAATATCTACACAGTGAATATCTTTAAAAATATAGAAGAAATAACAGGACTCAAGATCAATGGGAAAATAATAAACAACATTAGATATGCAGATGACACTGTTCTTTTAGCAGAAAGTGAACATGAACTACAAAGACTAATAGATCAAGTCAATAAATCAAGTAATGAATATGGACTGGATATAAACATTCAAAAAACAAAAACCATGATAATCAGCAAAGACACAGAAGAACAGGAGGTAAACATAAACATACAGGGAGAGAAACTACAACAAGTAAAACAGTATCAATATCTTGGACACATAGTCACAAATGATGGCAGATGTGAAACAGAAGTTAAAAGGAGAATAGGAATGGCTAAAAGTACCTTCAATGACATGAGGAAATTATTAATATCTAAACAAATTACAAACAAGTTAAAAATGAGAATTATAAAATGCTACATCTATTCCATATTAATGTATGGCTCAGAAACATGGACACTAAATAAACAATTAGAAGACAAAATTGATGCCTTTGAAATGTGGGTATATAGAAGAATAGGGAGAACATCATGGAAAGATAAGAAAACAAATAAAGAGGTGCTAAAGACACTTAATATGAAGAAAGAACTACTAAGAGAAATAAAGATCAGGCAAATAAAATACTTTGGACACATAAAAAAAAGACATGACACCCTATTGAAGACCTTACGTGAGGGTAAAGTCAAAGGGAAGCGAGCAAGAGGTAGGCAGAGATACAAGTGGGAGAGTAACATTACACGATGGACAGGTTACAGTCTAGCAGAGTGTACCACCAAGACAAGAAACAGGAGATGTTGGAGATACGTTGCAGCCAACCTTCGTTGCGGAGACGGCACTTGATGATGATGACTGTCAATTATTTCTTCTTACAGTCCATGTTGTATGGAGTTGTTTATCATAGATTTCCACATTTTCTACCTCGTGTGCTATCGACAATTTTGGTACAATCGCATAGTGTGTGCCTACCTAATATTTTGTTTATTTCCCAAATATGGACGAAGTTAGATATTATGCACAGGTTCATTCGAAGTTTGTTATAGTGCGCACCTTGTTCGTTCCATCAGTGGAATTACGTCACAAGCAGACCGTTTGGTAAGTGGAAAAAATGACTCATTGTTACGGAGATTATACTATGCCACAGTTTAATACCACGAGTGCGCATCGGAGGAGAAGGGATGATCCAACACTTTAAAAGTGAGGGTGGGTGTTAGTAGTAGTGTTAGACTAGGGTCAATACTAATCCTGAAACCCTCCCCTCCTAAACCGTATACATTTGTGTTTTAAGGGATACAAATGATGTGTTGCTTCCTGCTTCCTAATCATCCGAATGCATCGATACGGCAGCCAGTTTATTAATAGAAATGAACCGACAGAGTGATGTCACACAAACTACTAAAAAAGTGCGGTCGGAGCAGATACTTAAGAACTGTGAGGGCGTGGTAGTCACATGATGTGGGACATATGTGTCAGGTAGGCACATGATGTAGGAAATATGTGTCAGGTAGGCACATGATGTAGGAAATATGTGTGAGGTAGGCACATGATGTAGGATTGGTACATCATTTGTAATACCGATACCCATCTCCCGTCCACCATTATACAACTTAAAAAGTCATCTTTCATTATTGTTCTTCCCCTACAGATGTTTCCACATTTCATGATGTCTCCAACAAAATGTGAACTGTACATTTCTGATACGAGTGAGCATCACACTTTTGTATTAATTTCTTTCCAGATATCTTCATCGCGATGTGTATCTGCCCATGCAGTTCTTATTACACATCGTTAACACCTCACCACTATGGCTATATAATTTGTTTACTATTCTGATGATTGTCCATGATTGACCATGTTCGTACCATTAACTATAATGTCTAAGATTCATATCACAAACAATTAAATAAAAACATACAGGATAAATGTATAATTTACCTGGTCACTTCCAAGGCTTCGTCCGCTAGATGATGTTTCTATTGAACCGACAGTGCTGATTTCATTAGGGTACGATTCTGTTTGGCCGACAGAGCTGATTTCATTAGGGTACGATTCTGTTTGGCCGACAGAGCTGACTTCATTAGGGTACGATTCTGTTTGGCCGACAGAGCTGATTTCATTAGGGTACGATTCTGTTTGACTGACAGAGCTGACTTCATTAGGGTACGATTCTGTTTGGCCGAGAGAGCTGACTTCATTAGTATATGATTCTGTTGAACCGACAGAGCTGATTTCATTAGGGTACGATTCTGTTTGGCCGACAGAGCTGACTTCATTAGGGTACGATTCTGTTTGGCCGAGAGAGCTGACGTCATTAGTATATGATTCTGTTGAGCCGACAGAGCTGATTTTATAAGGACATGATTCTCTTGAGCCGACAGAGCTGATTTCATTACGGTTGGATTCTATTAAGCTGACAGAGCTGACTTCGTTAGTATTTGATTCTGTTGAGCCGAGAGAGCTGACTTCGTTAATATTTGATTCTGTTGAGACAAGAGAGCTGACTTCGTTAATATTTGATTCTGTTGAGACGAGAGAGCTGACTTCGTTAATATTTGATTCTGTTGAGACAAGAGAGCTGACTTCGTTAGTATTTGATTCTGTTGAGACGACAGAGCTGACTTCGTTAATATATGATTCTGTTGAGACGACAGAGCTGACTTCGTTAATATTTGATTCTGTTGAGACGACAGAGCTGACTTCGTTAATATATGATTCTGTTGAGACGACAGAGCTGACTTCGTTAATATTTGATTCTGTTGAGCCAAGAGAGCTGACTTCGTTAATATTTGATTCTGTTGAGACGAGAGAGCTGACTTCGTTAATATTTGATTCTGTTGAGACGACAGAGCTGACTTCGTTAATACTTGATTCTGTTGAGACGACAGAGCTGACTTCGTTAATATTTGATTCTGTTGAGACGAGAGAGCTGACTTCGTTAATATTTGATTCTGTTGAGACGAGAGAGCTGACTTCGTTAGTATTTGATTCTGTTGAGACGACAGAGCTGACTTCGTTAATATTTGATTCTGTTGAGACGACAGAGCTGACTTCGTTAATATTTGATTCTGTTGAGACGACAGAGCTGACTTCGTTAATATTTGATTCTGTTGAGACGACAGAGCTGACTTGGTTAATATTTGATTTTGTTGAGACGAGAGAGCTTACTTCGTTAGTATTTGATTCTGTTGAGACGAGAGAGCTGACTTCGTTAGTATTTGATTCTGTTGAGACGAGAGAGCTGACTTCGTTAGTATTTGATTCTGTTGAGACGAGAGAGCTGACTTCGTTAATATTTGATTCTGTTGAGCCGAGAGAGCTGACTTCGTTAATATTTGATTCTGTTGAGACGACAGAGCTGACTTCGTTAATATTTGATTCTGTTGAGTCGCCACAACCGATTTCTTTAGGGTAGGATTGTTTTAAGCCGACAGAACTGACTTCATTAGGATATAAATCTTCTATTTCGTCATAGGATATGGATATTTCATTAGGATATGATTCTGTTGGGCCGACAGAGCTGATTTCATGAGGATATGGCTCTGTTGAGCCGAGAGAGCTGATATCATTAGGGTTCGATTCTGTTGAACCAAAAGAGCTAATTTCATCAGGATATTCTTCTGTTGAGCCGACAGAGCTGATTTCATTGGGGTACGATTCTGTTGCGACGTCGGGGCTGACATCATCAGGAGCCTGGTTTTTTTGTTGTTAAATCATCAAATAATCAGAAAAAGTTTAGTATTAAATAAATAAAACAACGTTAGGTAAAATTTAGTATTAAAAAATATAAACATCTGTGTATATTTCAATGCTATCTATAATTCCTGCAGTTGAGTACAATATTATTTAAATAAAGACTTGATGAGTTTCTGTGTTCAATTAGGACCTACTGAAACTGTATGCATGGAATACATGATATACTTTTTATGATAGTTCATGGTCTAGTCTCTAGTTTTATAACTATTCGAAATGAGAAATCAAGACATCTTAATGTCAAAGTAATCTAGTTGATAGTAAATCAATGTATCTTGGTTAGTATCACAGATTACAGCGCGTCAATTTTACAGTAATCTAGTTGATAGTAAATCAATGTATCTTGGTTAGTATCACAGATTACAGAGCGTCAATTTTACAGTAATCTAGTTGATAGTAAATCAATGTATCTTGGTTAGTATCACAGATTACAGAGCGTCAATTTTACAGTAATCTAGTTGATAGTAAATCAATGTATCTTGGTTAGTATCACAGATTACAGAGCGTCCATTTCGAAAGCACTTCTTTCATTTCTCTTTATTCCCCTTTTATGCCGAGCAGCGTCTGTGATAGAAGAGATCTGTGGAGATCTGTGTGTGCCTCATATATATTTGTATTCGTGGATTCTTATATTTCTGTAATCAATCTTTTGCATGGTCTTTCCTTGACAATTTTTAAAAAGTTTTGTGAAAGTAGTTTTGTTGTAGGTAATTTTGGAAGTAAATCTTCGTGTGGCTGTTCGCACCACATCGGATTTATGACCACTATCACCACCATCATTATTATCTTCATCATCACCATTCGCAGCAACATCACGCTATATCTTGTTCCTCCTCATTATCGTCATACGTTACATCACCATTATTATCATCGTCATCATCATAATAAGTATCGTCATCGTCATAAATATAATTATCTCCATTATCCTATTTCTTATCAATAATATTATATTGACTATCATGTAAAGAGAAAACTACCATATGTCTTTGAATGTATCGTGTATCAGGAAAGTGTAGTACCTCTGACACTCAGGCCACAATACAACTGTGGAGTAGCTCTCATGTACTTGCCACCACCCCCCCCCCCCCCATAACCTGGTAGATCTCTTTAGTATTTCCTAGTCCCTGCCAGAATGATGTGGAGCCAAACTCTGGTATCGAATTGGACATTGTGGTGAAAGTATGTGAGGTTAGCCGAGGGGCAAAATCCACATAGTTAACACAGGCCTTTTCTGCTAGAGAATGCGAAGCATAGATATGACCAGGAGGCATTTGGCTATGCAGCGATGTGGAACGCATAAGATGTTGTGAAATCGTAGAACACTCTGGATCTACACCCTGGTACATCACCATTCGTCTTGATTTATGTTGCTATTGGTATATTCTTCTTCTTCTTCTTTCGTTCACTTGAAACATGTCTATATCTGTAATTCGGTCTCCTGAATAAAACTCACTGTCTTTTGAAGTTCATACAGTGTCACATAGAGCTTTGATTCCAGTGTTGTTTCCTCTGGTCAAAATGTATGCCTCAGCGTTTCATGCTCAGAACACACTTGAAGTATATGTTTGACACTTTGTACTGCCTGTCCACATGTACACATGGCTGCGGTGCCAATCTTGAACTTTTTATGCATGTGACTGCTGAGTCGGTTGAGTCATGTTCTGAGACGTAGAATTATAACTTGTTCTGATCTGTTCATAATGTGATAGTCGTCTTGTGTTAGTCTTTGTGACTTTCTTGATCATCTGTTTTTCTGATGGTAGGTGATTGGTATATCTGGTTGGTCTTCGGCAGCACCTTCCTTAGCCAGTTGGTCTGCTTTTTCATTTCATGGATTTCCACTGTGAAAGGGTATCCACTGCATCGTTACCCTATACTGGTAAGACTATTCACTAAGTAATTTTTTTCAAGTCTGTTAGTTTTACAGAATGGAGAGCTTGAAGCACTGACCTTGCATCTGTTAGGAATACCACTGGCTGTAGGTCAGAGTTGGAGTTCAGCAGGTTTTTAGCTGCCACACTAATTACCTGGAATGCTGCATCATAATTATTGCAGAATTTTCCTGTCGGTGTTCTGATTGTATCTCTAGGCTTGTGTGGATATTCTATATATACACATGTACCTCCATTCCTCACTGCATTCTCTGCTGTCCCATCTTTGTATACTTTGACCCATATTTCTTGTGGATATTCCTCATCCAGGAAACTGAGGGTGGCTGTCCTTCGCTACACACTGTTCTGTTCGTCCTCGCTTAGTATTCCTTTCACATGGGTCTGAATGTATATTGGCATTCCATGCCTTTCACTCCACGGGGCTTTTTCTGGTACAGACCTTAAGGGGCTATCAACCTCAGGTAGGTCTGTAAGTTGTTTACGAAGTCGTTTAGCTTGATGGATAAAGCTGCCTCTTTTAAGTCGCCCCATTGCTAGATTTTGGAATATCTCCTTCATTGGATGGCTTGGCATGCACTGCATATTTTCTGCTTGACAAAGTACTTTTGTGTCTCTGTGTTCGTCAAGTGTTTTAATTCTTCACATTTTCTGCATCTCTGCTATGGGTGTTGATTTCATTGCTTCCAACATTATTCTAAGTACATGGTTTTGCACTTTATCTAGATCTTGTAATGTGGTGTTTGATGCAGGACACTACGCAGCTGAACCATATTCCAGGATGAACACAATTAAAAACACAAGGGAAACATGTCTGCTGGTGGTATATTGTTGTATCAGGAAAAGAGTGTGTTCGACAAAGCGGCGAAAGTGGAAGGACAAATTCGAAAACTCTCCTACTCCAAACCTTCTACACTCCTGTATGACCTGTAGTAAAAATTGGCACGAATCGGACTAATTGGGCATCTACGAACTCACAGATCACATTAGACAATCGCAAATGTTTTGTTGTTTTTCTACTTGTTTATCACATTTATTGTTTTTCATACCAGTCTTATCTTCGCTTGGGAAGGAGGAACAGCATCATCATCAAAACAATCCCTTGCAAAGATGAGAAGTTGCGGACAGACCTGTAGATAAGGAGATGGGCCTGGTTCAAATTCCACGCTCCTTAGCAAATTGAAGCATGACTTTTGGAACTAGGAACTTAGCCATAATTCAACCCATTATTGTATCTGTGTAGCATATCTTACTGTGGTATACTGCCTGATGGTAGTCTGCTGATGTATGTGAAACCACTTGATCTTTTGTCACTTAATATATTCCAAGATTGGGGTAGAGCCGGTTCTTTGTCTAATGTCCTCATTCCTCACTCTGTGTGTTAGCGATATGCACATATTTCTGCGTACTCATGTTATTTCACCTATCAAATGTTTACTTTTGTAGTGTACACATGTCATTTCACCTGTCGAATGTTTACTTTTGTCTTGTACGCATGTCATTTCACCTGTGGCATGTTTACTTTTGTCTTGTACGCAGGTCATTTCACCTGTCGCATGTTTCATTGTGTCTTGTACGCATGTCATTTCACCTGTCGCATGTTTACTTTTGTCATGTACGCAGGTCATTTCACCTGTCGAATGTTTACTTTGTCTTGTACGCAGGTCATTTAACCTGTCGCATGTTTCCTTGTGTCTTGTACGCATGTCATTTCACCTGTCTCATGTTTACTTTTGTCTTGTACGCATGTCATTTCACCTGTCGCATGTTTACTTTGTCTTGTACGCATGTCATTTCACCTGTGGCATGTTTACTTTTGTCTTGTACGCAGGTAATTTCACCTGTCGCATGTTTCCGTGTGTCTTGTACGCATGCCATTTCACCTGTCGCATGTTTATTTTTGTCTTGTAGGCATGTCATTTCACCTGTCGCATGTTTACCTTTTGTCTTGTACGCAGGTAATTTCACCTGTCGCATGTTTACTTTGTCTTGTATGCATGTCATTTCACATGTCGCATGTTTACTTTTGTCTTGTACGCATGTCATTTCACATGTCGCATGTTTACTTTGTCTTGTACGCATGTCATTTCACATGTCGCATGTTTACTTTTGTCTTGTACTGTCGTTGTCCATGTTTAGATGTGGTAGTACAGCTTTTATGTAATAATTGTTTTTAATAGCTTTATTTTGTTGTTTAAATCTTCTTTTTTGTTCCTGAAGATTTGTGGCATGTACACTAGGGCTTGGTATGTCTTACTACATCTCTTTTGTATTTCTTTACTGCTATTGCTGTCTCTTTTTATATTGCTTCCTAGGTATTTGAATTCTGTTACTGAGTCTGTTGTAAAATCATAAGTCAGTGATATCATGGGACAACGATATCTGAGGACAGTTATATCATGGGACAACGATATCTGAGGACAGTGATATCATGGGACAACGATATCTGAGGACAGTTATATCATGGGACAACGATATCTGAGGACAGTTATATCATGGGACAACGATATCTGAGGACAGTTATATCATGGGACAACGATATCTGAGGACAGTTATATCATGGGACAACGATATCTGAGGACAGTTATATCATGGGCCAACGATATCTGAGGACAGTTATATCATGGGACAACGATATCTGAGGACAGTTATATCATGGGACAATGATACCTTAGGACAGTGATATCATGATACCATGGTACAGTGTTACCATACAAGACTTTTAGATGGAGTCACATGGATTGTGTTTATAAACATACTGAAGTATACAGACAATTGTAAAATATGTCCAGGTGGGTGGCCTATACATCCAATGATGTATGACTTTGGAATGTTTTTGTGATTGATTGAATGATTGATTGAATGAATCTTGTATACATATTTCTATAACTTATTTAAAATACAAGATCGATCAGCTTGACAATGATCGAACAGACTATATCAGACTATAGGGTATGGGTATAGAAAAAATGTAGATAATAATATACAGTACAATTTCAACGTCCCAACCATAAGGTCTTTATCAAGAAATTACAAGACAAATAGTGAACAGGCAGTAAAACTGAAACACTATTATAATTGCATTAAGAGGCAGGCATTTCACAGCAGCAACATCCACTATAATTATTCTTTGTGTTCGAAGTCTCTGATGTTAAATGTTTGATATCTAATACATTTGTGCAATACAAGGATGTCCGGAAAACATCTATGAATCCATTTGTCGTCACGCTAGAAAAACTAGTGGAAAAACGACATACACGGAGAACTAGTCTACATAACGGTGCTAGGATTTTTGAGAATTCAATAACAGAGGGGAAGAACGAAGACGGATCAACAACACAATGACGTGATACCCACAAGAGTGTTCTATGACACAGATAATCGCTCTTAGATCGGCAGATTGAGTCATGAAAAGGAATGCCCTGCCCGTACACCTTAGCTTCAAAATTAAAAGCTTACTTCAGACCGTCTGTCAAGACGAACAAGACCAGATAGCAGCACATTTGTGATAGTGTCTTTATATTATTTTCTTATTATTCCTTGAATTTTACATTTTGTAATTTTTTTGTGATAGTGCCTATATTTTTACTGTTTGTTATTTTTGTATTATGGTGCCTATATTTTTTGTTATTTTTGTGTGATGGTGCCTATATTTTTACTGTTTGTTATATTTGTGTGATGTCACTATATTTGTATTGTTTTTTTAAATAATTTTTAGTAAAACATAACACACATTAACACATTAGACAAAAAAACTTACAGATGATATAGGTGTTGCCGTGACTGTCATCAGTGCAGTTGTCACTGCAATAACCAACACAAGAACAGGAATATGCATTTTCTTTCAGAGTTGACAGTTTACTTTTAATATAAACTTGCTGAAATATTAACAATTCATTCGATGAACTTCTTCTGCTAGTCGTTTTGTGAGACTTTTCTGACTGTATATATATCATTAAACCGTAGGTCAACCACCAATCAGATATCACCAATTTGGAAATAATTAATACATGTTTGTAGACATTATCGGCTCAATGATTTGAAAATCCGTTAATTTCACTTATTCTGATGCTATTCATATATAGACCAATAGCTCTGTGAACGTTCTGTGAAGCCAATTTCTAATCAAGAATCAAGGCTTATAGATCATAGGTATCCCACGCAATAAATGTAATCTTTACAAATAAAATGGCTTGTATGTAAACAAGAATGTTATTGAATAGAATTTAGACACTATTTAAAAGTTGTTAAATTGAATAAAATTAATACTCATGCATTCACAACAAAGGTAATGTGTCACGTGGTTATGCATATATGGAAACATATTTACTTGAAATTGCACATACAGCAAAAATTCATACCCATTTTGGAATTGTGAGATCATGTTATACAAGTCTCGTAAACCACGAAACTAATACATTAAATAAAGGAGTATTTTAACAGGATTATAATGATGGCGATAAAGTAATCCCTTTAGCTGTGATAAGGCTGCTTTGATGAACAAAAATGATACATTAATCATTGTGTCTGTGATCAGGCTACTTTGATGAACAATGATGATACATTAATCCATATGCGGTGAGTAGACGGTTTTGATGTACGGCGATGACAAAGTAATCCCTTCAGACTCGAGCAGGTAGTGCTTGAAAGTTCATAATATATTTAATAACATCACATATTCATCATCGGATAATTCACCGAGGAAACATCTGAACTCGTATAAGTTTTGTTGTTTCAAAGATATAGTTATGGTAGAGTTGGATGCATATGTGTATATGTTTGGTCATGAATAAACTGCAGTCCAGTTTGATAGTATCCCCGGATCACCACATCCTGCCAGGAGCGTATCATACACTTCTGAAACAACTAGTTCATCATTCTTCTATTAGATCTGTTGACCCATCTCTGTAATGGTACATTTCTGAGACAACTAGGACAAGTTGGATTACGGTGTCTGCAAACTTTTATATATCTCAAGATGACTGTGGCTTGACTGGATATGACAACCCACACTTACGATTAGCGGAAGAAACGGATCAGCATAATAGTAAACAACCCGACTAACTGGGAAAATGAATGTTGGTATTAACCACACGATAAAATAAGGAAAAATGAAAGTAAACTAAATTGTTGGCACTGTTTATGAATATGACATACTAGCTAAGGAGACAAAACACACACGACATGTTGATTAATACATCTTCCTCGGGACAAAAGATAACAGAAAAACAAACTGTCAAAAATAAGAAACATACTTTTGTTACTGCATGTTTTCCTGTGAAGGAGTGCATGGGGGTTTTATGTGGACTGTGGAGAAAAAAGGCAGACGCCGCGATAGGAAAGATTGTACCTCCAAAAGAAAACATCATGTCCTAACAGTGGCATGAACCCGGGACCTAAAGAGTATGAGAACGGCATTCTAACCACACGACCATGCTCTCCACAATAGATGTACACATATGACAAAAGAATAGCAAATAGCTGCTCCACACGGGGATGAATAGGTAAGTAGTTAGAACAGTTAGTTCAAGGAGAGTTGAAGAGAACGGGAACAGTAGGAGGTGAACATACGGGGATGAAGAGGTAAGTAGTTAGAACAGTTAGTTCAAGGAGAGTTGAAGAGAACGGCAACAGTAGGAGGTGAACATACAGAGAGATTAGTAGCTTACATCAGACAGTTAAAACGAGCATCGAATGTTTGAGGATTATAAAACTCAGTGTATGAAAGTCATCTGTGTCATCAGTACTGTTCTCATTTCCAAACGTGTCCAGGTAAAGCCCCAAGTTTATGCGTTAAGTCACATTAAGCTTGCCCGGTTGGCATTCCCTTTTTTAAAAAAATGCAATAAAAGTACAGAATTGATATTGTTTCATTTATGATATGAATTTTCGGATAAAATAGATGGAAAATTTGCTGCAATATTCTGAATGTGACAGATATAAAAAAGATTTTCGACGTGGCTGAAATCCACTTGGTGAGCTGGTAGATATTTCAGAGGGGGATGTGGGGTCAAATGGTCAGGATGGGGTCCCTAGAGATTTAGAAAAAAACATTTTAATAATAAATTATTATCCTCGAGTATGCCTCAAACGAGACCATCGACAGTAAATACTTCTGTACAGAAAGTAAACAAGATTCCATTCGTCACGTTTGTAAAGATTTTCGTGCTTTTCTTGGTCACTATTAATATGTTCGGAGACAAAATATTCCAAAGCCGACCAACGAAATTCACGGAAGTAAACCAAAATCTGCTATTCATGTCAAGTTTATTTTACGTCCACATGTATTTACTGTACCCAGGTCATGTCCTTAGATCGACTACATCTCAATGTGGCAACATACACCAGGGATACTACATGCTTATTAGAAAATTGGCCTAAAAAACCTGTACGTGACTGCCACATTGGTTTGCAGAATATATACGCCTACGCAATATTGGTTTGATGGACCTTTTTTTCTACAGCAACATTGCTTTTCAGAATCTATATATCACCGCCACATTAGTTGCTGAATCTATATGTCACCACCACATTGGCTTGCAGAATCTATATGTCACCGCCACATTGGTTTGGAGAATCTGTATGTCACCGCCACATTGGTTTGCAGAATCTATATGTCACCGCCACATTGGTTTGCAGAATATATATGTCACTGCTACATTGGTTTGCATAATCTATATGTCACCGCCACATTGGTTTGGAGAATTTATATGTCACCGCCACATTGGTTTACAGAATCTATATGTCACCGTCACATTGGTTTGGAGAATCTATATGTCACCGTCACATTGGTTTGGAGAATCTATATGTCACCGCAAAATTGGGTTGCAGAATCTATATGTCACTGCCACATTGGTTTGCAGAATCTGTACGAATGAGAACGATCCCATCAGAGAGTTTGACATTCACTTATAAAACAGAAAAATCATTCGGGGACTCAAAATAATATTCTAGTAAATCGACATCAAAATATGACACTGATGTCACAGAGCATGTGATAATGATGATTATCATTATGTGACAAACCTACTGACCGTGACTATTATGTGACGTAGAAGATTTGATCGAAGCTATCAAACTGACAGTGGAGAACGGAAATAATCACAGAAAATTGATAATGATGATGATGGTAATGGAACTGTTGTTGCTGATCGTGTCTACTGATGGTGATAATGATGATGACACTGATGATAATGTCACTGATTGTGATGACACTGATGGTGATGATAGTAACGGTGATGACACTGATGGTGAAGACACTGATGGTGATGACACTGATGGTGATGACACTGATGGTGATGACACTGATGGTGATGACACTGATGGTGATGACACTGATGGTGATGACACTGATGATGATGACACTGATGGTGATGACACTGATGGTGATGACACTGATGGTGATGACAGTGATGGTGATGACAGTGATGATGATGACACTGATGGTGATGACACTGATGGTGATGACACTGATGGTGATGACAATGATGATAATGACACTGATGGTGATGACAATGATGATGATCACACTGATGGTGATGACACTGATGTTGATGTCACTGATGGTGATGTCACTGATGTTCCTGTTGTTAATGACGATTATGTTATGTTACAAAAATTATTTTCCAACTCACACCAATAAGGCGTTGTATTTTTTCCCAATGTCATTTGTGCTACTGTTTTCAAAGTTTGTGTTAATATCATAGTTGTTGTTCGATAACATCAAATGTGTTTCTAGACAAGATTAGTTGAGGCTGTCAATTGGATGAATTTCTAGACAAGATTAGTTGAGGCTGTCAATTGGATGAATTTCTAAAACATACTTGTTTAAGCTGTCAAATGGATGTATTTCTAGAACAGATTAGTTGAAGCTGTCAAATGGATGAATTTCTAGAACAGAATAGTTGAAGCTGTCAATTATATGAATTTCTATAACAGATTAGTTGAAGCTGTCAAATGGATGAATTTTTAGAACAGATTAGTTGAAGCTGTCAATTGGATGCATTTCTAGACAAGATTAGTTGAAGCTGTCAATTGGATGAATTTCTAGAACATACTAGTTGATGCTGTCAATTGGATGAATTTCTAGAACAGATTAGTTGAAGCTGTCAAATGGATGAATTTCTAGAACAGATTAGTTGAAGCTGTCAAATGGATGAATTTCTAGAACAGATTAGTTGAAGCTGTCAAATGGATGTATTTCTAGAACATACTAGTTGATGCTGTCAATTGGATGAATTTCTAGAACAGATTTGTTGAAGCTGTCAAATGGCTGTATTTCTAGAACAGATTAGTTGAAGCTGTCAAATGGATGAATTTCTAGAACAGATTAGTTGAAGCTGTCAAATGGATGTATTTCTAGAACATAATAGTTGAGGCTGTCAAATGGATGTATTTCTAGAACATACTTGTGGAAGCTGTAAAATGGATGTATTTCTAGAACATACTAGTTGATGCTGTCAATTGGATGAATTTCTAGAACAGATTAGTTGAAGCTGTCAATTGGATGAATTTCTAGAACATACTAGTTGATGCTGTCAATTGGATGAATTTCTAGAACAGATTAGTTGAAGCTGTCAAATGGATGAATTTCTAGAACAGATTAGTTGAAGCTGTCAAATGGATGAATTTCTAGAACAGATTAGTTGAAGCTGTAAAATGGATGTATTTCTAGAACATACTAGTTGATGCTGTCAATTGGATGAATTTCTAGAACAGATTTGTTGAAGCTGTCAAATGGCTGTATTTCTAGAACAGATTAGTTGAAGCTGTCATATGGATGTATTTCTAGAACAGATTAGTTGAAGCTGTCAAATGGATGTATTTCTAGAACATAATAGTTGAATCTGTCAAATGGATGTATTTCTAGAACAGACTAGAGTTGAAGTTGTCAAATGGATGTATTTCTAGAACAAACTAGTTGAGGCTGTCAAATGGATGTATTTATTCGATTATAAAGAGCGATTATATATATACTAGTGTTTTAAGTTTATGTGATGAACTAATGAACTTCAGTATCAACAACAACATTGAATCACTCACTATTCACTATGTAGCTACTACACATTTAACGTGTTGTATGAACACAGTACCAGTAGACTGCATATCTGGCTCCACGACTACTAGGTGTCATAATGTAGGTGATGTCCTGCTCAGACTATCTGAACAAGATTACCTGTCTTGTCTGAACACTAAAAGTAAAATAAAGTGCAATGCATTTCACTACGAATATTCACCCGAAGGGATAAGATTTACCCACTGACTCTAGGAGAATTGAATGTGCGCAGACTCCTCGACAAAGACTCTAGCACAAAAAGACCGGTTAGTTCAACAACCCTTATTGGGAGAGAGAGTTAGCAAGGTACCATATTTACATAGCAGTTCTGAGTGAAATCCGCTTTGCTGGAGTCGTTCAGCTCTGCGAAAGAGTTGTAGACTATACATTCTTTTGGAGCAGAAGAGAAATTGAGGAAAGACGTGAACCAGGAGTGGTCTTCGCTATTAAAACAACACTCAGTATACATGGTAATACGCACACACTCTCAAAGCTTGCTGGCATAGCAATACACTGATAGACGGCACAATGCTGAGAAGAGATGAAGCAGACTTAATCAAAATAGTAGTAACTTTCTTTCAAGATGAAGATGATGTCAATGAGGCTGAGAATGTACACATACAGAGAATGTCAAAAATGGGTATCTAGAGAAGAGTGAAGGAAAAGTAAATGTTTTGGAAAGTTCCGAAAATCACTGAATCAATACCTGCCCGGGACTCTGAGTCTACATACATTGGGATGGCTGCTGGAACTGAGGGCGGAGTACTTATGGGAATGCTCCATGTGATGTGAAGCCAGTTTCTAATCAAGAATCTAGAGTTAAAAACAATGATGTTAATGATGTTAATGTTTTTTTACACATATACAGTCCCGGATTCATTCATTCATTTTCCTTTCTTTCACATAGACTGTCCATGATTCATTCATTCATTTTCCTTTTTTTTCACATATACAGTTCAGGATTCATTCATTCATTTTACTTTTTTTTCACATATACAGTTCAGGATTCATTCATTCATTCATTTTACTTTTTTTCACATATACAGTCCAGGATTCATTCATTCATTTTCCTTTTTTCACATATACACTTCAGGATTCATTCATTCATTCATTTTCCTTTTTTCACATGTACACTTCAGGATTCATTCATTCATTTTCCTTTTTTTCATATATACAGTTCAGGATTCATTCATTCATTTTACTTTTTTTCACATTTACAGTTCAGGATTCATTCATTCATTCATTCATTCTCCTTCAGCGCTGAATTTAGCGCATAGGGTAGAGGTCAGATCTCTCCAATTATGTCTGTTCATAGCTATTCTGTGCAGTTCTTGAATAGTATGAATATTGATTGTTTTACTTTCTCTAAGTATTGTTCTTTTGATTGTTTCTTTTGGTCTACCACTGGCACTTTTGCATGTAGGTATCCAATCAAGAAATTGGTGGTGTATTCTGTTGGTGTCTGCTTGTAGGACATGCCCGATGTAGGACCAACGGCGTTTTCTGATAACATTTGTGATGAAATTTTGATGTTTCTCTTCTCTGGTTGTATCATTCGATTTGAATTCACTCCAATGGGTGTTAGTTATCCTACGAAGAAATTTATTCTCGAAACTCAGTAATTTCTTTTCTGAAGATAAAGAGCTTTTCCAGCTCTCACATCCATATGATCGCACCGGAATAACGCAGGAATTAAATAAGCGTATTTTCGTGCGTGTGCTGATTGACTTTGACCTCCAGATATTAGACAGTCTGTTAAAGGCAAGTGATGCTAGTGCAATGCGAAATGTATTTTCTGCCATGACATCACCGTCGAGTGTTAATTTGCTTCATAGATAGGAAAATCTTTTTATTTTTTTTTTCAAGTTGTGCTTCATTTAAAGTAATTGCGTTCTCTGAATTGGTGAAGTCCATAATTTTTGTTTTTGATGAATTGATTTGGAGACCTATTTGTCCTGCGATGAGTTTTAATCTATCAGTTTTTGTTTGTGCATCTTGATGGTTTTCACTCAATAGTGCAATATCATCGGCAAAATCCAGGTCTTCTAATGTTGTTTTATTTATCCATTTGATTCCTAAATTTGCGTTGGATTGTGCTTTTTCTCATAGCCCTGTCAATTGCGATATTGAATAGTAATGGTGACATAGGGCAGGCTTGTTTAACACCAGTAATCACAGGGAACCATTCTGAATCGCTTTTTTCCGTACTAACACATCATTTTGAGTTGGCATAGAATGAGTTTATCACATATATATATTTGTTTTGGAATGCGTATATTTTTAAAATTTTCAAAATTGATGGTTGATGGATGCTGTCGAAGGCTTTCTGAAAATCAACGATGTTTTTTATTATGAGATTAGATCTACATTCTAGATATTCTTCAATTATTGTTCTAAAATTGAATATATGGTCGAGGCAGGAACAGCCTTGTCTAAAGCCTGACTGCTCTTCTTTAAGTATTTTGTCTGAGGATGACTTTAATCTTGCAAGCATCATATTACAAAGAATTTTACCAGATACGGATAGCAATTAGATTCCTCTCCAGTTATCACACTTTGTTAGGTTTCCTTGCTTTGGTAGTTTGATAATGATACTATTTTTCCATTGTTGGGATGGGCTTCGAATTTCCAAATCATATTGAAAACATCTAGTAAAAAGGACAAGGTATTAGAACAAGTCCAGGATAACGCAGTATAAAACAGTGGTGGTGGAACAACTACACGGTACACGTCCACCATACTTGTCAAACTAAGGCACATCTTAGTCTTAGACATTGGTACGAAGATTCCTAAATGCCGCACTGTCTCTAGAAATACGCAGGGCAACATTCTCGTCAATTGTCGCTGCTTGTGATCGGATACTGCCGATACATACAAACTTATTGGCTGTATTGAGTTTTTGTACCTTTACTGTGACTACTGGTTCTGTGTAGGGAACATCTGGCGCTTGTTGATACATTACAAATATCTTCGTTGTGCTGATAGTGAGACAGAGGCCAACAAATAGAGGTCCATTCTGCCCTGCGTCTCTTTCAGACTGGTAATGTTAAGTGCACAATCGTCGTTTGATAAGAGGTCGCGAACAATGTCCGCCTTTGTTTTGGTCGTGATCTTCAATTTACTAAGATTGAAACGCCCTCTATTAGGTCGATATCGACAGCAAATTTCTGGACGGTTATTCTGGAAAGCATCATTTACCATGATTGAGAACACAATGTCGAGGAACGTCGGAGCCAGGACGCAACCCTGTTCCCCATCATTAATTACTGGAAACGGGTTTGAGTGTGCGCCGTCATCTTGGACACAGGCTGTCATACCATCATGAAATTGGCGAACCATGTTGGTGAAGTTTTCGGTATAACTAAATTTGGTCATGATCTTCCATAGTCCTTCGCGATTGACAGTGTCGAATGCCTTAGTTATGTCGACAAATGTGATGTAGAGGCCAATCTTCTGTTCGCGACACACTTTATGTAGTCTGGTAGTGAATATAATGTCAACTGTACTTCTTTCCTGTCAGAAGCCGCAACACATTAGCTCTCTGGGAGGTTACCGGTCTCAAAATGGGCGTGCAGTTAGTTTAGCAAGACCATAGCTATAGAGAGCAGGGATATGCCTCGTTAGTTGTCGCAAGCTAGATGATTTCCTTTTTTCTTGTATATATGATGGAAAAGTGTGGACTTGGCGCTTTTTCTATGGACAATTTTGAGATTGCTATCTCCACCTCATCAAGGCAAGGGGATTCGATATTGAATGATTGATTGGTATTTGCGTGATGCCCACCATCTCTTCGTCGTTAATGTTGGAGGAGTAGTTTAGTTTATTTTAAAATGTTCAGCTCAGGGTTTGAGAATTTACTCTCTATCAGTCAAGGTATAAATACATTCCCTATACAAACTGTGTAAGACTCGTAATGTCTCAGTGTGTTCTCTTGTGAATCACATCCATCATTGCCTTGTATCGTAAATCACATTTCGTATAGCACCACAGTAATACTATCGTTTCGAAAGACGGAAAGCTGTCAATTACAAGTATCTTTTCATAAACACACATGTTTTATTCTATCACAATTTCCCAGTCATGTTTACACTCTCACCAGATAATTTGATACGGCTTTGCCAATGTTTTCACTTCACTAGTAATTGTGCATCAATCACACCATAATCCACCCCCCCCCCACCAGTCGTTCTGTTAACTCCTCCCACCAGGTATATTCTCGCTGAAAGTTAATTATTTCTCATCTTTTCTTCTGGTAGCTGCCTACAAATTACATTTGTAGTGTCCTGATATATAACTTGAGTGATACTCATATATTCTCTTATCTCTATAACAAGATGTTTTATTTCTGTTTAATGTATTCATAGTTTTCTGGTCAGAAAACATACATCGGTTTCTTACTTTGTTCTTCTGTTATACAGTTTCATGTATGTCGGAGAGATGTGGTCAAGTGAAATAGTTCCATGGATGACAGAGACAAGTGGACATGTTAAATAGTTACATGGATGACAGAGATATGTGCTCAAGGGAAATAGTTACATGATGACAGAGAGATGTGGTCAAGTGAAATAGTTCCATGGATGACAGAGACAAGTGGACATGTTAAATAGTTACAT
This sequence comes from Meghimatium bilineatum, assembly GCA_034231615.1. Taxonomy (NCBI): domain Eukaryota; kingdom Metazoa; phylum Mollusca; class Gastropoda; order Stylommatophora; family Philomycidae; genus Meghimatium; species Meghimatium bilineatum. The sequence continues at coordinate 3,848,914 of CM067304.1, forward strand.
GGATGACAGAGAGATGTGCTCAAGTGAAATAGTTACATGGATGACAGAGAGATGTGGTCAAGTGAAATAGTTCCATGGATGACAGAGAGAAGTGATCAAGTGAAATAGTTCATGGATGACAGAGAGATGTGGTCAAGTGAAATAGTTCCATGGATGAGAGAGAGAGATGTGCTCAAGTGAAATAGTTCATGGATGACAGAGAGATGTGGGTGAGGAAGTAAACATTGTATTTCTGCACTTTCGTTACAGATTCAAGGGTCAGGGAATGCTAGATATGCAATGATTGCAGATAAGTCAACACGTCTGACGGAAGAATGATGAGACAGTTGACAGAGACGTATATGCTATACTCCTGGCAGGACGTGATGATACTGTGATACTGTCACATTAGATATTACCTACATTCGGTGTCAAACATGCATTCATAAACCCACCTAACACAAGCGTGTCTCTAAGAAAGAAAACCTTATGTGAATGAGTATCAGCTTGGTTAATCTGCATTTGAGTGTCACCTCGATTATATCGTGATTTACAGTTTGTCTGAGATGTTTGCGCATTTCGTGGATATGAAAGTCAATTCCATATCGCCGGACATATTAGTGATATTCCTCACTTCATTTATGAGACTCGGCAACAGTGGGGGCATGACCTGTAACAAACACAAATAGACTATTTGGAGTATGAGACTTCTCAAAGAATTGCATACCCCTGAGCAAGGGATTATTCTGAATGTTAAAGAAGGCTCTTAAGTCGAAACTTATGCAGTGCACCTAACCTTTACTCCCCGGCCTAGATGTCATAGCACACATTAATGAAAACATGGTGAAATCTTGACCATTCAGTCGAATGATTCCAAACGACGTGCTCTTGTCGATAGGGATGCCTATAAGTACCGTCTACAAATGGCATGCCAATTTTTGACAGCCGCTCACACATTGTCAAGAAGTAAGGAAATAAGCTCCCTCCCTCCCCATTTTATGAATGTTTTCCTTATATTTAGGACAAAATTCCAGATTAAAATATCATAATTTGTTTATTTAAAAAAAAAGAAAAAAGTATTGTTGACTCACGTGTGTGAAACCTTCTCCGTTCTATTGTCAGTAAGTGTCAAAAGTTTTTGGTGACGTAATTTAGTGACCGGCACAATCTCAGTAAATTACATTGAAAACACATCATAAACACACCATTATTTTGTCAACATAGGAAAACGCATTATAAACACAACATTAGTTTGTCAACATAGGAAAACACATTATAAACACAACATTAGTTTGTCAACATAGGAAAACAACATATCATAATCACACATCAGTGTGTCAGAAACTTAAAAACAGAAAGTGGTAAAGACCAACAGTAGTTAATATCCGTAAGTTGGAGAAGGTCAATTGTCTGATTCCATTACACAATATAGAGGCACGTGAAAGATTAAGTACAAAACAAACTGTGCATTTCAACTGAAGTTTATTTTTATTTCAAATACAGAAAGTGAAAAATGATAGCTAGATAAAGAAACGAGAAAGTTGCTGAAAGTGTGAAATAAAATGTGTATTACGTATTTATCTTGAGAAAGAGACCGTCTTAATTTGTTTTTCCAAGTAATGAGAGAGTGAGGTTGATAGTATCCACACTCGACGTTACGGCTTGAATTGGGAGCTTCAGCTGTCGCTCCAATGCCAGATGTGTCGTCTTGGCATTAAGTCAATATTTGTTGAAGTTTATCTGACGTTTTCTATCCACTGTTTTCTTTGTCTGCATTTGGTTGTAAGCCCGGATGTTCTTTTGTTATATGCTTTATTGATATATGGTTTTGTTTCATTCTCATGAGGTGACCGAACCATTTTACTTGCTGTCTCAATATGTTCAATACGTGATATTATATAAACTCTTTTCCTACTCTCTGCATTTCTTTTAGTTTAGTAACCATTGCAATTTTTCTCAGACACTAATTTCACTTGTAACGATTTTCCTCTGTTGCGAGATTGTTGAAGACCGTGTCTGACCTTGGGAACAAATTGTTGGTATAAAAATTGTAGATATTTTCTGTTTTTATTTCCATCCTGATATTTGAGTGTAGAAATAAGGATAAAATAGGTAAATCACTGTGTATGCTTTCTGACACCATGTTTCTATTTCTCTGTTTAGTCTTCCATTTTCGTAATAGGATGCATCTTAGATATTTAAATGCTTTGACTTTTTTTTAACCTTTGTGTTATCTATTGTTATATATCCATTGGTGTTGCAGAATTGCTAATTTTCAAAACTTCTCTTGTTTGTACGTTAATTTTCATGTTGTACATCTTACATATTAATAACAATACATTAATGGGATTTGTCAAATTTTCCTCATCTTCAAATATTAGACTTTGATCGCCGGTAAATATTAGGTTATTGATTTCATTATTAACTTCCTCATCAGGTTTATTTGCAACGCGTTTCTCTTTGTTGTTATGAGCTTGTTTTAGTATCCAGTCCATGTATATGTTTATGATGAAAAATAAAGTTGAAGGGAAGCATCCTTGTCTTACTCCCGATTGTGATTCAAACGGTTCAGTCCATCTGTTGTTCTTTCTTAGCTTTTACAATTTTTTTGGTATAAAGTTTTTATATTATCTAACAGTTGTCCTCTGATGTATTATTATCTAACAATTGTCATCTGATGTTATATTATCTAACAAGTGTCATCTGATGTTATATTATCTAACAACTATCCTCTGATGTTATATTATCTAACAGCTGTCCTCTGATGTTATAGTATCGAACAGCTGTCCTCTGAAGTTATATTATCTAACAGTTGTCCTCTGATGTTATAACTATCTAACAAATGTCTTCTGATGCTATAATTATTAAGTTCCGTATATGTGACACATATTTACTTGTGCACTGTTATTGTTATAGTTACAACAGGAAAGTTTGACGTCAAGGATGGCAGAAAACATAAACTATTAAATAGTTTAACATCGTGACCTGGCAAAAAGGCAAGAACGATCCTGATACAGGGTGTGGGAAAAAGCTGTGAGGGTCTAAGCCGCCATTCAAGGCACGTGATGATGTTAATTGAAGTTAAAATATTTTTTTTTCCAATTTATAAAACACTAAACGTATTTGTGTGTGTGTGTGTGTGTGTGTGTGTGTGTGTGTGTGTGTGTGTGTGTGTGTCTGATTTTTATGTCATGATTGTCTTCTGTGCTGTATGTCAAGTACTGCGTGTCATGATTGTTTTGTGTTTCAAGTTATATGTGTCATGATTGTGTTGTGAATTATATTATTATTTGTTGTTGTTGTTATTAGCTGCAATGTTCATATGATCATGTTTTAAACCTATCACATCTTGGCCTGTTGTTATTGCAGTTTGTGTTGTTGTTATTAGTTTCAATGTTCATATGATCATGTTTTAAACCTATCACATCTTGGCTTGTTGTAACATTCTCTACCAGCATCATCACAGCTGTCAACTGTTGCTTTTTTCAACTCAAAACTATTGGTAGAATACCTTTTCTCTAAGACCCTCTGCAACCTCGTCATAATAAACAGTATATTTATTAGTCAGGCACTCTATGATCACCGAATTAGCGTCGCTAAAATCACTGTCATCTGTGGAGTAAAACAAAAAACAAAGAAAAACGTTTACTGCTTATTTTGTTATTCAAGAACTTTCTTATTCCCTCATGCATGCATTAAAAAAAGCCTGTGGTACAGTTCAGAGTACGAAACAATCTTCTGTTTTGGCTCTGACTTTCTATTTTTAAGTCCCAGCTTACCCATGTCAAGGGCAGGTAAACTTAGGATCTGAAGCATATGCTTATCTTACAAATACCAGTTTACACAACAGACTTGTGTACCTGTGTCACTAACAATATGACAGTAGAGCACTTGTTGCATATCTTCCGAACAATGGACGTAGAACGGTGAAATAGTTGTATTAGTTTTACCATTCACTAGTAGAAGTGGTTGTAGTAGTAGTAGTAATAGTTGTAGTAGTGGTAGTAATAGTTGTAGTAGTAGTAGCAATAGTTGTAGTAGTAGCAATAGTTGTAGTAGTAGTAGCAATAGTTGTAGTAGTAGTAGTAATAGTTGTAGTAGTAGTAGCAATAGTTGTAGTAGTAGTAGTAATAGTTGTAGTAGTAGTAGCAATAGTTGTAGTAGTAGTAGCAATAGTTGTAGTAGTAGTAGCAGTAGTTGTAGTAGTAGTAGTAATAGTTGTAGTAGTAGTAGCAATAGTTGTAGTAGTAGTAGTAATAGTTGTAGTAGTAGTAGTAATAGTTGTAGTAGTAGTAGTAATAGTTGTAGTAGTAGTAGCAATAGTTGTAGTAGTAGTAGCAATAGTTGTAGTAGTAGTAGTAATAGTTGTAGTAGTAGTAGTAGTAATAGTTGTAGTAGTAGTAGTAATAGTTGTAGTAGTAGTAGTAATAGTTGTAGTAGTAGTAGTAATAGTTGTAGTAGTAGTAGTAATAGTTGTAGTAGTAGTAGCAATAGTTGTAGTAGTAGTAGTAATAGTTGTAGTAGTAGTAGCAATAGTTGTAGTAGTAGTAGCAGTAGTTGTAGTAGTAGTAGTAATAGTTCTAGTAGTAGTAATAGTTGTAGTAGTAGTAGCAATAACTGTAGTAGTAGTAGTAATAGTTGTAGTAGTTGTAGTAATAGTTGTAGTAGTATTAGTAATAGGTGTAGTAGTAGTAGCAATAGTTGTAGTAGTAGTAGTAATAGTTGTAGTAGTAGTAGTAATAGTTGTAGTAGTAGTAGTAATAGTTGTAGTAGTAGTAGCAATAGTTGTAGTAGTAGTAGTAATAGTTGTAGTAGTAGTAGTAATAGTTGTAGTAGTAGTAGCAATAGTTGTAGTAGTAGTAGCAATAGTTGTTGTAGTAGTAGTAATAGTTGTAGTAGTAGTAGCAATAGTTGTAGTAGTAATAGTTGTAGTAGTAGTAGTAATAGTTGTAGTAGTAGTAGTAATAGTTGTAGTAGTAGTAGCAATAGTTGTAGTAGTAGTAGCAATAGTTGTAGTAGTAGTAGTAATAGTTGTAGTAATAGTAGTAATAGTTGTAATAATAGTTGTAGTAGTAGTAGTAATAGTTGTAGTAGTAGTAATAGTTGTAATAGTTGTAGTAGTAGTAGCAATAGTTGTAGTAGTAGTAGCAATAGTTGTAGTAGTAGTAGTAATAGTTGTAGTAGTAGTAGCAATAGTTGTAGTAGTAGTAGCAATAGTTGTAGTAGTAGTAGTAAAAGTTGTAGTAGTAGTAGCAATAGTTGTAGTAGTAGTAGTAATAGTTGTAGTAGTAGTAGTAATAGTTGTAGTAGTAGTAGCAATAGTTGTAGTAGTAGTAGTAAAAGTTGTAGTAGTAGTAGCAATAGTTGTAGTAGTAGTAGTAATAGTTGTAGTAGTAGTAGTAATAGTTGTAGTAGTAGTAGTAATAGTTGTAGTAGTAGTAGTAGTAGTTGTAGTAGTAGTAGTAATAGTTATAGTAGTAGTAGTAATAGTTGTAGTAGTAGTAGTAATAGTTGTAGTAGTAGTAGCAATAGTTGTAGTAGTAGTAGCAATAGTTCTAGTAGTAGTAGTAATAGTTGTAGTAGTAGTAGTAATAGTTGTAGTAGTAGTAGCAATAGTTGTAGTAGTAGTAATAGTTGTAGTAGTAGTAGTAATAGTTGTAGTAGTAGTAGTAATAGTTGTAGTAGTAGTAGCAATTGTTGTAGTAGTAGTAGTAATATTTGTAGTAGTAGTAGTAATAGTTGTAGTTGTAGTAGTAATAGTTGTAGTAGTAGTAGCAATAGTTGTAGTAGTAGTAGCTGTATTAGTAGTAAAATATGTTGTAGCATTAATAGTATTAGTATAAGTCGTAATAGTAGTAGTGACGAAGTGGTATTAGTAGTAGCATTAGTAGTAGTATTAGTAGTAGTATTAGTATTAGTATTAGTAGTAGTATTAGTAGTAGTAGTAGTATTAGTATTAGTAGTAGTATTAGTAGTAGTATTAGTAGTAGTATTAATAGTAGTATTAGTATTAGTATTAATAGTAGTATTAGTATTAGTAGGAGTATTAATAGTAGTATTAGTAGTAATATTAGTACTAGTATTAATAGTTGTATTAGTAATAGTAGCAGTAGTAGTAGTATTAGTAGTAGTATTAGTAGTAGTATTAGTAGTAGTATTAATAGTAGTATTAGTAATAGTAGTAGTAGTAGTAGTATTAGTAGTAGTATTAGTAGTAGTATTAGTAGTAGTATTAATAGTAGTATTAGTAGTAGTAGCATTAGTAGTAGTATTAGTAGTAGTAGTATTAGTAGTAGTATTAGTAGTATTATTATTAGCATTATTTATAGTAGTATTATTAGTAGTAGTATTAGTAGTAGCATTAGTAGTAATATTAGTAGTATTTTTGTAGTAGTATTAGTAGTAGTATTAGTAGTAATATTTGTAGTAGTATTTGTAGTAGTATTTGTAATAGTATTAGTATTAATATTTGTAGTAGTATTTGTAGTAGTATTAGTATTAGTAGTATGGTTTCTGTACATCAAGCTGTAATGCACAGATTGAAATAGTTATCGACATGATGGTGGGTGATACCGAATGAAACAGTGAAGGAAGAATGTGTCCTCTTCTTTTGGTGGATCTATCCTCAAACGCTTTCAGACGTACAGAATATAATCCCGAGACTTGAATGCACTGCCAATCATGATTTACCGCTTATCTGCGATGTCTGCACCTCTCTATCTGACACATCCAAATTCGTTATGGCGCGAGAGTTACTTTGATCCTACATGGGAAATGACAAACAATGCCATCCCTTGAGATTCCTTCTTTACTCACCCCGTACAACGTGCCTGTGAGGTAACAATATCAATATTCGTTGCATGTTTGTTGGACTCGGTAAATAATTCAAAGGTTTTATCTATTTGTCATATACGTCAGTGGGAAATTTTGAAACGTTATTTTCACAAATTGTGATTTTCACAAAAGGGCTCAAAGTGTGACATGCAAGTAAACCGATTTTACACATCTCACTTACCTTCAGCGTTATATGCATATACGAACGTCTTCTGACTACTGGTGCATTGGTTGTAGATGGTAGGATAATTCTGTTTAATTTCCTCAATTTCATTAGCTGTGAGTGATCTAGTTACGCCATCCACAATGCTAGATGTTGTCTCCCAAATACGTGTGCCCTTTCGAATATTCAAACATTTTTTTTAAAATGACAGCATACAATTTGTAATTTCATTTTTTAAAATCATTATTACAAATTCTATATACTGACTATAACATTACACTTTTGTCCACATGTGACATAACATTACACCTTTGTCCACATGTGACAAAACATTACACCTTTGTCCACATGTGACATAACATTACACCTTTGTCCACATGTGACATAACATTACACCTTTGTTCACATGTGACATAACATTACACCTTTGTTCACATGTAACATAACATTACACCTTTGTTCACATGTGACATAACATTACACCTTTGTTCACATGTAAAATAACATTACACCTTTGTCCACATGTGACATAACATTACACCTTTGTCCACATGTGACATAACATTACACCTTTGTTCACATGTGACATAACATTACACCTTTGTTCACATGTAACATAACATTACACCTTTGTTCACATGTGACATAACTTTGTACCGTTGTTCACATGTGACATAACATTACACCTTTGTCCACATGTGACAGTCACATAGAAGATAAAGAATGTCAGATATATCATCACGACAGATGTTATCAGTAAAACTGATGGAAGAGTGATGAACTAATTCAAACAGAGGAATGTGTTTATGTGTTCAATATAGAAAATAACAAGTTCCTGACAACACCACACTGATATTCTAGGACGAGGAAATGCAAACTAAAACCAAATGTTGTGGCAGGGAATATCAGACCCCGTAGACATTGTTCGCAGCTGGTCTAGCATAAGAAAGGAGGACAGAGCACTGCTCTTATGGTTCAGAAGATCCTGCAATATGCTTTGTGTCAAATGTATTAATGAAACTTCCCGTAAGAGTCAACAAGACACTCAGAAAGGGATGGGAACGTGCTGCATGGACAGCACATAGTCTCTATTTTCCATACCGGGAACTGCGATATGGTGAAGTATACTTAATCCCTGCCCTTAATGGATCTCGGATAAAAATCGGGAGAGGCCTAGGAGAACTCTCTGTGGCTCGTCTTGTGAGTCACACCCATTATCGCCATGGATATTAGATTACATTCCATATATAACAACAATAACACTATCATCTGGAGAGACGGAAAGCTGCTTCCTTCTACTTCTACTTCTTCCTCTTCTACGTTCAGGATTTCTTTGGGTCTTGCTTGATCTTCAGTTCCATCGCCATGCTTAATCTTCCAGTCTTCTCCAGGTAAGATCGGCGGCCCAAACATTTTTGCCTTAGCTCAATCCACTGTGTCCATGTCTACTACTACTATATGTTAATTTGAAGCAGAGGTGACCACATACAAACATGGGCAGACAACATCATAGACTAAACTGGTAAAGATTTTACGACATTCATCCGCATCGCTAAAGATATAAATCGTTGGAGAACTCTTGTGTGTTGACGCATCCACTGTAGTGTTCCACCATCATTACAGTTTATAGGTCTATGGATGGAAGCACAGTCTAATGTGTTATATTTCGTTAACTAATTCATAAACATGGTTGGAAGTGACTCACAGCTAACTTGCTGTTAGATCGCATATATTTTTTAGACATGCAGCTAGGCATCCAATTTTTAGGCATCCAATGACGCTAATATATTGTAATTTATTTTTCAGTCCATAGATGATATGGATTTTGCACATCGGTGTGTTCTTGTGATCTTTTAGGACTATTGCACATATACGTAGTCAAATGTTAGATTTAACATTGCACATATACGTAGTCAAATGTTAGATTTAACATTGCGCGTATTTTTTTAATAAGTTCCATTTTATTAATAGTCAAATCTTCATAATAGATAAAAAGATTGTATGTGTTGACGTGTATGTACAATCGTAAACGTGACATCAATATGCGACAGTCAGTCGTGCCCGTTGGTCAGCGTTTGATGCTAGGGTTGCTTCACTGCACTCGAACATCTATATATTATATATAAATATATATATATATATATATATATATATATATATATATATATATATATATATATATATATATATATATATATATATATATATATATATATATATATATATATATATATATATATATATATATATTTATATATATATATATATATATAGAGAGAGAGAGAGAATATATATGTTATTCATCTTTCCGAATCTGATGATTCCAAGATTGTGTTGATAATTGTCAACCATCGATTACAACATTTCAGGTTTTCCATGATAAAATTTGGATAACTGGATATTTCACGAGTTTATGTATACAGTATATGTAAACAAAAATAACAAAAGCATATTCATGTTTCTATAGTTGTATGATAAACGTTCATCTATTATGCATTTTTTGTGCTAAACACAAACAACACAGGTCCCCAACCGCCTCGTTATAACCAACATGGACACCAGTCCAAGGTTAAAGAGGCGGGCCGCGACCAAATGAGGCAAAACCCCTACTTATCAAACAAACTGAAAATTTCATTTGAGAAAACTAACTCAAGTCAGAAATATATATCTTATAAAAATAGCACGGCAGGATAAGTTTTAATATACCATGGTTGGAGGAGTTTTAAAAGCCATGATTAGATAAGTTATAAATGCCATGGCTAAAGAGGGTTAGCTCCACCTCTACGCTAGTAGCCGTCTTTCAATTAGAGCACATCTTCAACAAACTTCTTCCAAAATTGAATGTCTATTTGTGAGTGCGAATCCCGTGTCAGAACTTTATGTTCTTTTCAGGAACTTGCAGTTTGAATTTACCTCAGACAAAGTCTATCGGGTTACGGAGTGTCTGTTATGGAGGAAGTTGCAGAGCGGTATGGTTCAATAATTTTGTTAATATGATACATCTGTGTCTTATTTGTCTTCCTCACAATCGGACACAAGTGAGGCTTCAAATATATCTCTCTGAAACTGATATTTTCCTTAACAAACAATGTCCTAATTTTAAGTTCTGTTTTTGCCGAGCGGATAGAGTGGTCGTGTAGTTGATAGCGAGCATACTTACTATCGCCGGGTTACAGCGTGGCATGTTCGAAACGAGTACAAGGAACTAAATAAAATTGTCCAGCTCGTGATTTTAACCTAGACACTAGATCCCCATTCAGTAGAACGCTCCTTCATTAGGCATTGAACTAAACCAAAAGCTGAAGTCTTCTGGGTATGAAAAAAGGCTAAACAACATTAACATCACTGCACATAGAAAGTAACAGCTAATCACTCGCAATTCCTGGGGTTCTCAAACAAACAAGCTTGATACAATCGCTCATCTAGTCTACCCAGCTGTAATTGTGTACCCGCCGCATGAGTTAGGGTAGATAGAGAAAGCGAAAAACTGGAACAGGCCACCACACCAAATAGTTTCTGTGGTTTAATACATGAAGCGTTATCTTCATCCCAGTCGATAAGTTGCTATCATGTGACCTACTTTTACCTTTACTTTTTGACGCAGATGGTAAGTTACCTTTCAGGGATACGGTATTATGACAGGATGCATTGTCCATTTCTACACATGACTGTCCTTTCAGAATTGTGATAGGATGCATTGTCCATTTCTAGACAGGACTGTCCTTTCAGAATTGTGATAGGATGCATTGTCCATTTCTAGACAGGACTGCCCTTTCAGAATTGTGATAGGATGCATTGTCCATTTCAAGACATGACTGTCCTCCCAAAATTGTGATAGGATGCATTGTCCATTACAAGACATGACTGTCCTCCCAAAATTGTGATAGGATGCATTGTCCATTTCAAGACAATGCTGTAAGTTCATAATTGGAAGACAACTGTTCTCTCTTCAGTGCATGAAATTGTGCCTATTCATTTCAATGTGGTTGTCTGCATCTTCTGTACATTTCAATGTGGTAGTACGTAACGTTTATACATTTCAATGTGGTATTCCGTACGGTGTGTACATTTCGCTTGGTATATAACTCCTGCGTCTAAGATGGTCATTGCTACTACTTCCTGGATACGTCAGTATAATCGTGACAGACCGACACTTATAGAAGAGCTGTTCGCTAACTTAACTTTGGACAGACATTTGTTATATGTTTTGATTATTGTTTGACTTACAATTGGTTACTATTTATATACGTGGAATCGCAGACCACAAATAGACAACACAATTCAAAATATATAAATAGTCAAACAATAATTAAAACAAGTAACGAATGGGAGGCTGCTACTTAATTTAAAAAACCTGTCTTCTATAACTGCTGACTGTCTCGGTATACTACGCTGATCTTTGCTACTTAGAATTTTATTGTCAGTTCCTCGTCCCCTGACTGCCATTTCCTTAACATAGGTGTGGCGAACATTGGCTCATGATTTGTCAAAATATACAATATCATAGCTTTACCTGACCGATTACGGATGTTTCGGATATTTGCTTTAGGAAATGTATCAAATTTCACAAAGACTATTATTTGTATCGATTCTCAAAAATAATATTCCTGCATCCTAAAATTTTCATGAAACTTATGTCGACTAATCTTATAATTATCTTGACAGTGAAGACAATCAATCTTACAATTTTCCACAGAGTATTCCTTTTAGTAGTGTCAGAACTTAGGTCTGCAACATTACTGTTTACGAAGAGTAACGAATTAATGTTATTTTAGTCATTATTGGTGTCGATAGCCAAACGGTGATGAGTAATGCTACTCTTGTCAGCACATTGCCGTTATTAAAAACATGCAAGTCTTCTGAAGTTAACTTAGTGATCCATACATTAAGTTAGTGACGGTTAAGGGTGTCTGTGGAATTTTTTTCTCCCTGGAAGTTGTAAGGACGGTCAATAAGGAAGTGTTCACTGTTTCATTGGGACAAGAGCGGTTTTCTACAAGTTGACGTGTAGCAAACATTTTTACTATCTTTCTCTTATGATAGCTATGTCAAAATCATCAATTTTTCTTTTCCTTCCTTGCTTGACCTGTGTCCACCCTGTGTAGACGCTGCCTAATCACAGAATAAAATATGCTCTATTCATACCAAACGACAATTACATGCATTTTTCAGAGTGAAAATACTTTCAATACAAATGCGCCATCTTAGTTTCGCTGCAGAAATGTGAGTAAAGTAAAATGTTAACCTTCTACAAATATATAAATATGTAACTTTGCTGAAACCAACAAGATGTCACAATAACTGCATCACGAATTTCTGATACACTCTCAACTAACAGCCAACTTGAGGATACAGTCCTACTTATAATAGCATTGACATGCCCGAATATTTCGATGGAGTTCATTGGTCACTGAATTGACAGCTCATCGTACTGACCAATCAAACGCACGAACATATTCATATCACAAGGAGTGATAAAGTCAGTCCGTTTGACTTTAAGTCTCAAGTTAACTGTGAACTAAACGACACTTTCACATTTATGAAGATTGTTGTGTTCCTGTCTCTACTGGGTCGATTTGTGCATCTGGAAATCGGGAATTGTAATTTCGTGTGCGCATTTCATTGCTTAGAAACTTATTTTAGAACAAGATGGCTGTTTATATTGTTATAAAAGTTTTATTGTGTACAATTGCATAATAATAATGATGCTGATAATAATGTTGATAATGCTGATAATAATGATGATAATGACGATGTGTAACCGTGAGATGATTCTCACTTCATCTTACGAGAACAGATGATGATGTTAGTGATAATGATGATAGTGGTGAAGATGTAGATAGTGATGATGTTGGTGATGTTAACGATAATGAATTGTAACTTACTTTTATTTTTTCGAAATCTGATTCCACCGAATCTAAAGTGTCGGTACCGAGTTCGTATGTAATAAAACATGGAATAAGCGGCTTGTCAATTATGATAGCCTGAAGCTGAAATGTATTGAACAAAAAAAATTGTATAAAATAGAAATTCTAAAAATGATTAACTGTACTGCAAGAACATTTTCCAGGGATATGTGACACATTAATCCTCAGATATAACTCGGATAAAATATCTCTAGTAAATAATATCCAAAACAATATAAATCCCAACAAAATGTATCCACACAAAATATCTCCAGATACGATATCTCCACACACACTATTTCAATTAAAAAAAACATCTCTATGTGAAAATTGTTCACAGTTCGCGTGTCACATTTAAGTATTTTTTAGTCAAGTTCAGGATATACACGAAAGTCGGAGATCTCAGAAGCTTATTTCTTAGTGATGAAAAAAACATAGTGAAACATGAGATAGGATGTTTACTTTCACAAAATCACATCTACCTTTTTTACATGTGCTTTACTCATCACTTTCTTTCTCATCTCCATCTCTTCCTTCCATTATCTCAATACCACATTTATGTCTATGTGTAGTTTGTGTGCTGGCTTTAGTCCAAATGAAGACTTTCTATCCCAAACGATGTATGTCTTATTTCGTGTTTCCAATGTGTAGATCACCTATATCTATTCATATTTATAATTATATTTGCCTTGAATTGCCACAGCTCTCGCTATTCCAGTGTCTCGAGTTGTTTCCTAATACTGGTGATTTACTTCTGATATAAAAACTTGCCGTATTTCTAAACCCCGTGTATGTGTTCAACTATCATGATCAAAGTTTACACGTTGATATTTACTATTTATCACCGTATACCGTTGTAGTTTTTTCATTGGTTGAGATAGCGTATGATTTAAAATGTTTCTAGTACATGGACAAATGTGCGTCGTTCATCCATCACATGATGATGATGACCATTTGTTACATCCACTTATGTAATTTATTTCAAGCTATATCCTTGACCATGTGTTCATAGATTGCTAATAAACCATATTCTAGACAACATGTCCTTGGATAGTTTTAATCTACCTGTGACTTGCTAGCTACTATTTGCAGTTATGATGCTACATTTCTCCCTTTTTCACAAGATGCCGCAACCTTTTAAACTATAGAAAGAAACATAGTTATATTTTGTGAAAGTTCTTCCAAAGTATCTAGTTGTATTTCATAGTTTTTCAGTGAAGTCTTTAATGAGTTATTGTAGCGATGCTTCCTTTTTCCACTTTGAGAGCGTATGCCCTTCTGCAACTACTCATAGAGAGGTATCTTTGACAGGAGATGATCTGACATATCTACCATACGACCTCTCTAAGGCATACCATATCTAAATAGATAGAGAGACAGCCAGGCATACAGACAGACAGACGATAGATAAATAGATAGATAGATAGATAGATAGATAGATAGATAGATAGATAGATAGATAGATAGATAGATAGATAGATAGATAGATAGATAGATAGATAGATAGATAGATAGATAGATAGATAGATAGATAGATAGATAGATAGATAGATAGATAGATAGATAGATAGATAGATAGATAGATAGATAGATAGATATATAGATAGATAGATAGATAGATAGATAGATAGATAGATAGATAGATAGATAGATAGATAGATAGATAGATAGATAGATAAGATAGATAGATAGATAGATAGATAGATAGATAGATAGATAGATAGATAGATAGATAGATAGATAGATAGATAGATAGATAGATAGATAGATAGATAGATAGATAGATAGATAGATAGATAGATAGATAGATAGATAGATAGATAGATAGATAGATAGATAGATAGATAGATAGATAGATAGATAGATAGATAGATAGATAGATAGATAGATAGATATATAGATATATAGATAGATAGATAGATAGATAGATAGATAGATAGATAGATAGATAGATAGATAGATAGATAGATAGATAGATGGATGGATGGATGGATGGATGGATGGATGGATGGATGGATGGATGGATAGATAGATAGATAGATAGATAGATAGATAGATAGATAGATAGATAGATAGATAGATAGATAGATAGATAGACAGATAGATAGATAGATAGATTCAGTTTAATCGTTCAGTTTTTGTCGTCAATTTATCAATCTTTCAAACATTTCTTCATTCATGTCTTTAATCCATCAATCTTTCAGATATTTCTTTATACTGTTAATCTTTCAAACATTTCTTCCACCTGTCAATTTTCAAACAAAAATTCTTCAATCATGATTTCTCTCTGTCAATTTATCAATCATTTATTCAATCTGTAATTCTTCATATTTAAATAAAACAATATTCAAATGAAGAAATTCTGTTGAAATGAAGTGCTACAGAAAGATCATACAAATATTATGGACAGAGCAAAGTAAGAGAGTTAAAATTGTGAAATTTATCATAGAAGAAATCTATAGTTTTCTGGCACTTCAAGCCACGTAATGGTATCAACAGGCTGATTCTAGAGGGTAGAGTGCCAGGTGAGAGAGAAGAAGAGGAAGACCAGGTTATATGTCTTTCAAACATTTTTTTCCAGTCATGTCTTCATTAAATTAATCTGTCAAACATTTTTCTAATCTCTTAAATCTCTCAAACATTTCTTGAATCAATTAATCTCTCAAACAGTTATATAATCTCTTAAATCTCTCAAACATTTCTCTAATCACTTAAATCTCTTAAACATTTCTTGAATCAATTAATCTCTCAAACATTTCTCTAATCACTTCAATCTCTCAAACATTTCTCTAATCACTTAAATCTCTCAAACATTTCTTGAATCAATTAATCTCTCAAACAGTAATATAATCTCTTAAATCTCTCAAACATTTCTCTAATCTCTTAAATCTCTCAAACATTTCTCTAATCACTTAAATCTCTCAAACATTTCTCTAATCACTTAAATCTCTCAAACATTTCTCTAATCACTTAAATCTCTCAAACATTTCTTGAATCAATTAATCTCTCAAACAATTCTATAATCTCTTAAATATACAAACTACACATTTTTTTCCCAGTAATCTATTCATGTGACAGGTAAAAGTCGCTAACCGGATATGTCGTTGCAATATTGTGACAGTAATTTGGAGTTGCGTCAGTAATGAGACTTGGCGTCAGCGTCACATAGACATAGTCTAGTGTGACAGAGTAAATGAATGACAGAGTTAATTGTCTCTGGTTATTGTTGTCTCTGTCGGGAGTGTGACCATAGAGGTTTGTTGGCGTCTTTGACAAGACTCTCTGGAACTCTGATGCTGTTTACCAGGTTACTTCCTAAGGATACTTCTAGACTTCAATAACTATAGAGTCACCACTTAACATAGGAGAATACACTCGTTCAATAACTATAGAGTCACCACTTAACACAGGAGAATACAGTCGTTCAATAACTATATATATTGCCCTTTTGTTTAAGTCGGCGCGCAATTTCTTTTCTCGGAATCATAAGTTCGACACTAACGTCTACGCTGTTTACGCCGACATTTTTACCAGTTGCCACACACGTATCAAAACAATACTGCCGGAATTGTTCTACCACTCGTTGACGGTGAAAATAATTCTTTCTGTCTTACCTTGTTGTCTCCCGAAGATGTTGATCTGGCCTGATAAATAATGTTGGTGTATACATTGTAGGTGTATGAGTTCATTCTGACTTCTGTCTGGTCTTTGTCCAAATAATCACCTCTAGCTATTTACTTATGCTACTTGCTCAGTCTAGGTCGTCTAAACACCCTCTACCACACCATATAGTATCACATTCAACAACCTAAACATTTATGTAAAAACCAGTTCAATCATTCAAAAAATACGTCAGTATCTGTACATTCTCTAAAACATTCCTTCATGCATCTGCTTAATCTCTTACACATGTCCTCAATTATTTGTTTAATCATTCAATAATGATTCCAATAATTCATACAATCTCAACGATTACTTTAATTATACAATCTCTCAAGTATTTCTTCAATCCTCTGTACACTCTTTCCAACATTTACTCAAACATCTGTCGATCTTTAAATATTACGTATATTGTTTGTCCTAACATGGAATCATTGAGTGACATTAAGTTATCTGAACTTACTGGTACGTCATTGTTGAACTCAACGATGAATGTCGAATTTACGACACTTGGATCATCCAAAGGCTGTTTTGAAAAGATCGCCAAATAATTGTGCTCGCTGTGGAAGTGAAATTTCAGAAATTAAAGTGAATTATACAATATACCTTCATTCCAACTCTGTGCTACCAATGTCAAACATGGACCTTATCAAAAATAAACATACAAGACAACTGGTTACAACAGAGATGAGATGTCTGAGAAAATCTGCAGGAGTGACCAGAGGACACAGAATTATAAACGAGGGCATAAGATAAAACGTGAGTGTCATATCAATTCTATAATACATACAGAATCAACAAATGCAACGGTTTGGTCATCTGGAAAAAAAATGTCATGTGATTCATTAGTGTATAAATCAGAAATGAAGAGAGGAGAAGCAGAAAGAAGAGTCAGGGGTAAACCTATAGTACGCTGGATCGACAACATCAAATATACATTACACTAATTCGAAAAAATCATTATCTGAGGCTGCCAACAAATCGAGAACAGGAACACTGTATCTCTCTCGATACACGTTTAGGGTAAAAGAGGAAGGAAAAAGAAAAGAAAGAATGGGAATTTCAAGATTTTCATAAATTAAATGTGTATTTCTAGATTTTCAACCATCTCTCTAAACAACATATTTTGACATGTGGACACATGTTTTACAGTATTCAATTATTTTCGAACTAAGTGTTTGCACTGTGGACAGACCGGTGTTCAGTCTACTGTAGAAGCTGGTGATACGTTTGTCGGTATATCGTTTCCGCTGCTCACTGATTTTTCTTGTGCCTAGACGACCGTGATCTCTTCCTTCTCTGATTCTCCCAAGCTTGTTCCAACTTTCCTTCAGTTTCTGTAATGCTGTTTCATTCAGTGAATTTTCATTCTCCAGTAGTCGATCCAGTATTAATTTCAAGATCTCATTCGTGCTAATATTCAAAGTATCAACCACAGCTGCTCTTGTAGCCAGTGCGCCAGCTCACTCATTGTCATGCACTCCATCATCTGGAGAGTAGATCACTACCATGGACTGCCATGAAAACTAATGTGGAGGTGTTGAAAGAGTCAAATGAGAGAACAAGGTTAATCAATAATATAAGAAAACAATAATCTTCATTGTTTGGTCACATTTTTAGACAATGAGGTTTCGAGAACGTAGTTACAACAGGTAAGATTGAAGGCAACATAGACATAGGACGACAACGTGACAAAATATTAGACAGTTTAATAAGATAACACAGCATGGAAAAACAACCATTCTGATACGTAATGATGATGATGGTGTTCCTCCTTCGCAAGCGAAGTTGAGTATGGCATGAAAAACAATAGATGCTATGAAAAAATAATAATAATACATTTGTAACTGTCTAATTTGATTTATGAGTTCGAAGATGTCCGATGAGTCCGATTCGTGCACGGAAAGTTTTATTGCAGTGCATGCAGGAGGGCTGAAGGTTTGGGGTAGGATAATTTTCGGATTTGTCCTTTCGCTTTTTGCACTTACGGATTTCCCGTGGTGTTCTTTCTTTTTGTTTTCAAATTTTCTGATGCCAGCAGTGAGCTGGGTGTGATAGGCTGAGCGATCAAGTGATGTGGTCTCCCAGGAGCTAGGATCCTGCAGTGCTTGAGAGAGTTTCTTAGGTGATCCTTGAAGCGCTTTTTCTGCCCTCCTTTTAAACGTTTATCTTCGCACACCGGCACATAGAATAGTCTCTTTGGAAGGCGCTTGTCTGGCCAATCCGGACGATGTGGCCAGTCCAGTGGATACATAATACTAAAAACAGAGATTTGTGGAGAGTCATAATCTCTATATCACCAATCATATAACTGGTGAAATGTTGCTAGATTGTGCAGATAATGAAAATATGTGAAACAATAGTAGAAATATGTGAAACAATAGTAGAAATGTGTGAAACAATAGTAGAAATGTGTGAAACAATAGTAGAAATGTGTGAAACAATAGTAGAAATATGTGAAACAATAGTAGAAATATGTGAAACAATAGTATAAATATGTGAGCGAGTGAACTAATGCATATTGTACTCATCTTCTTATATTTTTCTTTAAAAAGGACAGTTGGCTGAAACGTCGATCTGAGTCTTCTCCGTCCTTTCATTTCGGCTTATGTATGTATAACTGGCTGCATCACTTATACAATGTTGTTTATCAGCAACAGATGATGATTACCACTTGTTACATCCACTTTATAAGAAGAATAAGGACTAGCTAGTGGTAGCGGAAGTAAATAGGAGCAGTTTTGAGGTGTAGAATACTTATCTTCTTCAACGTTGATTTTCAAACTGCCGCAATATTTCTCTTGTAGCAGTGCACATTTTCAAACTCCCGCAATATTTCTCTTGTAGCAGTGCACATTTTCAAACTGCCGCAATATTTCTCTTGTAGCAGGGCACATTTTCAAACTGCCGCAATATTTCTCTTGTAGCAGTGCACATTTTCAAACTGCCGCAATATTTCTCTTGTAGCAGGGCACATTTTCAAACTCCCGCAATATTTCTCTTGTAGCAGTGCACATTTTCAAACTGCCGCAATATTTCTCTTGTAGCAGTGCACATTTTCAAACTCCCGCAATATTTCTCTTGTAGCAGGGCACATTTTCAAACTGCCGCAATATTTCTCTTGTAGCAGTGCACATTTTCAAACTGCCGCAATATTTCTCTTGTAGCAGTGCACATTTTCAAACTCCCGCAATATTTCTCTTGTAGCAGGGCACATTTTCAAACTGCCGCAATATTTCTCTTGTAGCAGTGCACATTTTCAAACTGCCGCAATATTTCTCTTGTAGCAGTGCACATTTTCAAACTGCCGCAATATTTCTCTTGTAGCCGTGCACATTTTCAAACTGCCGCAATATTTCTCTTGTAGCAGGGCACATTTTCAAACTCCCGCAATATTTCTCTTGTAGCAGGGCACATTTTCAAACTGCCGCAATATTTCTCTTGTAGCAGGGCACATTTTCAAACTGCCGCAATATTTCTCTTGTAGCAGGGCACATTTTCAAACTGCCGCAATATTTCTCTTTGTAGCAGGGCACATTTTCAAACTGCCGCAATATTTCTCTTGTAGCAGGGCACATTTTCAAACTGCCGCAATATTTCTCTTGTATCAGTGCACATTTTCTAACTGCCGCAATATTTCTCTTGTAGCAGTGCACATTTTCAAACTCCCGCAATATTTCTCTTGTCGCAGGGCAATTTTCAAACTCCCGCAAGATCTTTCTTGTAGCAGAACAGTGACTCTATTAGATTTACAGCAGGATATAGTCCAGAGAATGGAAATAGATTATGCATCAGATTTTTACGATGCCAGTGCATTCGGGAAACATTCAACTTCGGCCTGGAATAGTTATTAAATGAATGACTTATTTGTGTGTTTCATATGTACGTGTTCCTTTTATGTATCTCTTCATAGCAGTACTGCAATTTAATCAATTAATAATAATGGTTGTTACATTTATTTCCCACAGGATGTATAGTTTATCTGCAGTCTTACATTCATCCAATCTACACTATAATACTTACCGGTTAATCACTCCGATTTCCTCAACAGTAGCATCATCATCCTCGTAGCTAGATCGGTACCATGTGTACTTACCACTAGAACTAATATCACGAAGATTGTCTTCACTTTGTGCACCACCCTGAAAGTAGCAGATAGCTCAGATATATTCACGTGCAGAATGTGAAGATATATTTATATATTGAATTTGACAGAAACACACATGTATATATAGATATAGAGATAGATAGATAGATAGATAGATAGATATATGGATAGGTAGATGGATGGATGGATGGATGGATGGATGGATGGATGGACGGGTGTATGGGTGGATGGATGGATGGATGGAGATAGATAGAAATAGATATATAGATATATAGATAGATAGATAGATAGATAGATAGATAGATAGATAGATAGATAGATAGATAGATAGATAGATAGATAGATAGATAGATAGATAGATAGATAGATAGATAGATAGATAGATAGATAGATAGATAGATAGATAGATAGATAGATAGATAGATAGATAGACAGACAGATAGACAGGCAGATAGACAGGCAGATAGACAGATAGACAGATAGACAGACAGGTAGATAGGTAGACAGATAGATACATAGATAGATAGATAGATAGATAGATAGATAGATAGATAGATAGATAGATAGATAGATAGATAGATAGATAGATAGATATATAGATAGATAGATAGATAGATAGATAGATAGATAGATAGATAGATAGATAGATAGATAGATAGATAGATAGATAGATAGATAGATAGATAGATAGATAGATAGATATATAGATAGATAGATAGATAGATAGATAGATAGATAGATATATAGATAGATAGATAGATAGATAGATAGATAGATAGATAGATAGATAGATAGATAGATAGATAGATAGATAGATAGATAGATAGATAGATAGATAGATAGATAGATAGATAGATAGAGAGATAGAGAGATAGATAGATAGATAGATAGATAGATAGATAGATAGATAGATAGATAGATAGATAGATAGATAGATAGATAGATAGATAGATAGATAGATAGATAGATAGATAGATAGATAGATAGATAGATAAATTATATAATTAACGTAAGTTGGTGTTATTTGTAATATTCGTTTTATTCACGTTAGTAGTGGAAGTAGCAGTGGTAGCAGTGGTAGTAGTGGTAGTATTGCTAGTTAAAGTACTGATGATGCTGTTCTTCCTTCCCAAGCGAAGATGAACATGGTATGAAAACAGTAAAATTGATGAACAAGTAGAAAAACAACAAAACATTTGTGATTGTGTAATTATGTTTATAGTTTACGATGCGTAGATTCCCGATGAGTAAGATTCGAGCGAGGATTGTTCTATTTCAGTACATGCAAGAGTGGAGAGCGTTCGGAGTAAGATAGATTTACGATTTGTTCCGCTTCCGTCGCTTGTAAATTGCCCACTGTGTTCTTCCTTTTAAAAAAAAAAATTTAGTGATGCCGTGATCTGGATTTGTCAAGCTAAGCGATCAAAGGATTTTGTCTCCCAGGAGCTAGGATCGATGCTAAAGTTATTGATAAAGTTATTAGGTGATCTTTGAAGCGCTGTTTCAGACCTCTACTTGAACGTTCACCATCGCAAAGTTCCCCACAGAATACACTCTTTGGAAGGCGCTTGTCTACATACGGACCGTGTGGAATGTCCAATCGATGTGAGAACTAGTCAGCAGGGCATGGATGCTTTGCATAAGGGACTTCTGAAGGATTTATGTGTCTGTTGATCGATCTTACCAACATACTCACATGATATTTTTTAGGAACCACAGGTGGAAATAGTTAATCTGACGAACGTGTCTTGCATAGACACACGAGCACGACGCAACATAAAGCAGTGTTGGTAAAACCATGACGCCCCATCGAGGCTAGCACCGTGTAGTGGTGATGGGGTTTAGTTCAGTCATCAGGGGTTACAAACTAAGGCTGGTCGGGTAGTCTCACTCGAGTAGGACTATAGTCCTGCCCAAGTAAGCAATGTGTTGAAGTCGGAGGTAACCAGCCAAAAGGCGTACAAGTAATCATGACGTCACGCATAAAACACAATGTGAACATGTTTATATCTATTAATAGTCATGGCGCATGCTCAGTGGCGAACGTTCAGGTAGGGACGGTGCCGGGTCCTATACCTCGTAAGGACCCAACCTCAATTACTGGAAGTCCTTCTCAAATGCCCCGGGCAGCAAGGAGGCAAGAAAATATGATGGAGTGTCAAATGAAATTGTTAACGACCTGGAAACTGCAGCAAGAGCAAAGCTACTTCAGATCTTCAATACAAGCTGGACCACAGGTAATGTTCCACAGGCATGGAGGGAGGCAATAATGATACAACTCATCAAAACAAGAAAAGATGGCAACACAGTCTCCAACTACAGTACCATCAGCCTCACAAGTTCATTGTGCAAAACAATGGAACACACTATCAATCTTAGGACGCAATGGTAACTTGAAAGTGAAAATATTCTGGTATCGATGCAAGTAGGCTTCAGAGCTACTATACTGAAGATCAGGCAACCTTCCTCTCGCAAGAGATTGAGGACGCGTTCAAAGATAAGAAACTGGTACTAGAAGCACGGATATACCTCAGGAAAGCATTTGACAAGTTTTGGAAAGAAGTACTCTTAAATAAATTACGAAGTTGCCGGGTTAGCTCAAGAATGTACAAATGCGTATAATTATACCTGCTCTTCTTCTACGTTCTTTCTAAAACTCCTGAAGATTAGCTGGATGTAGTCCAGAGAACGGTATGCGTTCTGTCATGGTTTACAGCATTGCTGCGTATCTGCGCCTTTGGCCTGACACATCCGACTTCAGCATGGATTTGAGTTACTGGCCCTATATGGGATGGGATAGCCAACTACATCTCCTTAGTCGCCTTTTACGACATTCTTGGAATGTAAACAGTGTTGCTATTTTTTGCTCCCCTTTCGGGCCCCGGCAACACATGCAGAAGAAGAGCATACCTGCATAATAGAAGAGCCAGGGTACATTTGGATGGTTGCAAGAGCAAGAAAGTCCTAATGCGTCATGGAGTCCCACAGGGAGGAGCCCTGTCACCCACACTTTTATTGGTTTACATCAATGACCTACTCGCTTAACTGCCACAGGGGAACAAAGTGGCAATGTCTGCTGACGACCTGGTGATCCGGTGCACGAAGAACATGCAACAATCGCCACTAAAGAAATACAAAGATCTATTGATGACTTAACCTTATGGACAAATAGATGTTGTGTCAGCTTTAATACAGACAAGTGCAGCACTAAACATTTTACCATCTCAACAAAACAAAAAGCTGGTGTTATCAAGATAGATGGAGAGTTCTTGAAAGAAGACAAACAACCCACATACGTCGGAGTTACTTTTGATGATAAACTGACATGGAAGCAGCACATAAACAAAGCAACAACAAACGCCATGAGGATACTAGCTATCCTGAGAAAACATGGGGAGCCAATGGGAATATACTCCGTAATGTTCACCAGCAAGAGATTAGACCACACCTGGAATATGGTTCAACTGCGTGTAGTCCTGCATCAAACACCACATTACAAGATCTAGTTAAAGTACAAAACCATTCGCTCAGGTTAATGCTGGGAGCAATGAAATCAACGCCTATAGTAAAGATGCAGAACATGGGACGAATGCAAACACTTGTCGAACGCAGAGACACAAAGGTGCTTATACAAGCAGAAAAGTTTAATTGTATGCTAACTCATCTCCAATGAAAGAAAGATTCCAATATCTAGCAATGAGGTGACTGAAAAGAAGCAGCCTTATACACCAAGCTAAACGACTCCATAGCCATCTTGCAGACCTAACTGTAGTAGGAAGCCCCTTACGGTCTGTACCAGGACAAACCCTTTGGAGTGAAAGGCATGCAATTACAATATACATTCAGACCCTCGTGGAAGGAATACTAAGCAATGACGAAAAGAACAGTGTGCAGCAAAGGACAGTCACCCTCAGTTTCCTGGACGAGGAATATCCACAAGACCTATGGATCAGAGTATACACATATGGGTCAGCACATAATGCAGTGACGAATGGAGGTGCTGGTAAATATATAGAATATCCACACAAGTCTAGAGATACAATCAGAACATCAACTGGAAAATTTGCAATAATTATGATACGGACATTCGGACAATTACGATAGCAACTGAAAAACTGATGAACTCCAATCTTGACCCACAGCCCGTGGTATTCATGACAAATGGAAGGTCAGTGCTTCAAGCTCTCCAGTCTGGAAAACTAAGAGACTTGAAAACACTACTTAATGAACTGTCTTACCAGTATATTGAAACCATCTCACTGTGGAATACTAGGAAATGAAAAAGCAGACCAACTAGCTAAGCAAGGTGCTGCCTAAGACCAACCAGATGTACCAATCACCTACCATCATACAAAAATAGATGATCAAGTCAAAAAGGAAGCCACAAACACAAGATGGCTATGACATTATAAACAGATCAGAACAAGTTGCAATTGTACGCCTCAGAACGGGGCACAGCCGTCTCCGCAGTCACATCTACACACAGTTCAAGATTGGCAACACAGTCACGTGTACATGTGGACAGGCAGCGCAGAGTAACAAAAACATTGGGGAAAAAACCATTGGAAGCTGTAGTGATCGCAGACCCAGTCACATCGGTAGTTAAAGTGATTTTAGAATATTTACCCCCTCCCCATTCCCCCAATTCGGCAAACAGGACATGACTTTTAGTACTATAGTGCGTTCATAAATAGTTGTCCACCGATATTGTCTATTTTCTCCGTAATTACTGAACGTATAGACTTCTTTTTTTGCATGAGTACATTATTTATTAACCACGTTACAGTATTTAGATTAATTGTTCTCTACATTGAACGGAGTTATCGCAGCAGTCGCTACGAATGCCATTTTTAAGTTAGAAATACTTTTCATGTGATAGTCGTAATAATAGACGGGGTTACATTGAAAATTACTATATTTTTTGTCAATGAAGAGAATTGCGTATTATTTGTTTATTGTTGTATTTTGCATTCTTGCTATTCATTGGCTGTTAGGCAAAGTGTAAATGTACTAGCCAATTATATGCACGATTATATAAGAAGACATCATCGTTTATTTCACTACATTACCGGGAAATGTCTTTAGTGAACATCTTCATGCATCGATTAGAACGATCTTAGAACGTCAATGAATATTTACATGTGTAACACGTTAAGTAAGCATTTTGTTTAGAGATTTCATAGTTCATTATATTAAAATAATAGCAGAATGTCATTTTCCTCAAAGTTGTATCTCATACTAGACATGTTTTTATTGTGATGTCTTCAACATTTCATGGTTTTGTACATAATTGCATAAAGCAACATATACAACTATATTACAAACATGTCTTTGAAAGTTAAACTCATTGCACTAAAAAGTATAACTATGAGATTGTACAAATATTTTTCACAAAGGGCGCGACGTAAAACTCTATTTCATAGTATTTCACACTGTCACTGTGGTTACGCGAAGATAAGCATAGTTTAAAAGAAAAAAAAGGAAACGAGAGGACGAAAAAATATTGTAGATAATTTTGTTAAAGAAAATAATTAAGAGAAAAATTCGACATTGAAAATGTATGCAAAAAAGAACAACGACATTGACATTTCTAAAACTAAATTACATACATGTAGCATAAGAGTCTTGTGAGAAAATCACATTTAGTAACTACGAGACGTAAATATTTCAGACATATCAGGAGAGATGCGTCTAGAAAATTATGGTATTGTAAAAAAAGTGAAGTGACCAGTAGCAATTATTAATGCCGTAGGGGTGTGCGATGTTAGCGATATCACATTTCAGAAGCTACAAAATGAGGGCGGTAGCCATCTCTTCTTCCTCACAGTCTTTATTTCCCGGATTAATCCGGTACCCATTTAAGGTTGGGTCGACCTGGAAGCTGTTGCGATCTAAAAAACATTTCCTCCTCAACTGGGGAGTGAACCCAGGACCACTCATATGTTAAGCCAGTGCGCTAAACACTGTGCTACGCGGCTCCGTACGATATTGTATAAACGGATGAAAAGTGGATTAACGCTCACCACACTAATAAAATGGAATGACCATCCGTAGATGGAACTATTAAAAGATATGCACCGAGCAGCAAAGGTAAAGATTAATAATGACAAATGCAGGTAGAAGACAAAATGTTCCTTTGAAGAATGGTGAACTCATTTTCATTTACAAATCTACCGATAATCGAGACTGCTATGCTGAGATGAATGGTCATATATTTAGAAATTGGTTAGAAAAGACTGTACTTCCATCATTAGATAGACCATCCTGTCTGGTTATGGACAATGCTTCCTACCATAATGTTGTTGCATGTGAAGATAATATCCTCACAACCTCATCTACTAAGGAAGATATTAACATATTGCTTAGAAATGAACATAATCCATTTACTGAAATGCACTTGAAACCGGAGTTACTGTTAATGGTAAAGAATGTACACAGAGCGATGACTTTCCACAATTATACAATTATATATACATGTTTAACTCTTAAATGTATATATCGCTACATATAATCTCCATGAAACGAAAGAAAAATATTACATTCGGAATACTGTACTTCATGTTTACCCATGCCATGACATATTATACGCCTATACCAGCAATTGCTGTAAAATTTATTTTCCACATACACAATAATCAGTACTACGTTAAAAACGGCATTCGTAGTGACTGCTGCGATAAATCCGTTCAATGTAGATAATAATTAATCATAATTTTGTAACGTTGTTATGAAATAATGCATTCATGCAAAATATGATGCCTATATGTTCTGTAATTACGGAGAAAATAGACAATATCGGTGGTCAACTATTTATGAACGCACTATAGTAACTTAGCCAAAAGTTGGATAAAAACACACATACCCCTCGCACTTAAACAATTATAACATAACTTTTAGTACTAATAAATTTATTAAAATACAAGGCAAACCTCCCTCACTATCCCTCATCTCCACCACTAACCCTAACATCACCTCTACCCTAACGTCACCACTACCTCTAACACGACAACTACCCCTAACAGTACCACTATCCCTAAAGATTTTCCCCCAAAAAAATCATCAAAATGACAATAACAAGGAAGGAATTACGTACAAAAAATTGGTAAATTAAAATATTTTGTTGTTGTTAGAACCTCATGCCCACACTTACGTACGAAGTATCTGTGGCGCAGAGCCCCCATATGTTTTCTTGACATATGTTTAGTTTATTGATCAGCTAGAGATTTGAACATCATTTCTCCAACCAAAGATATAACTCATTTAGCTCATTGCAGAAGAGAAAGGACAAATGATCCTGTAATCAACGATTAATCAGGATTATATACAAGTTTGAACATCAATCAAAAGATGGCGATGATGATTAAAAGATGATTTATAACATTTCACATGAAGCAATAATTACAGAAATATATATGATTAGTTGACATTTATTTCTGACTTATGTCGTAACTTATAGACCGCGCAGTCTGCTGTTGTTTATCATGTTGGTTCACATAATTCTGTCTCGTGAAATGTCAATTATTTCTTCTTATAGCACATGTCGTGTGGTGTTGTCACAGCACTTTTGTCTCGCGTACTGTCAATCATTTCTTCTTACAATTCATGTTGTGTGGAGTTGTTTATCACAGATTTCCACATTTTCTGACTCGTGTGCTATCGACAATTTCGGTACAATCGCATAGTGTGTGCCTACCTAATATGTTGCCTATTTCTCAAATATGGACGAAGTTAGATATTATGCACAGGTTCATTCGAAGTTTGTTATAGTGCGCACTGTGTTCGTGCCGTCAGTGGAATTACGTCACAAGCAGACCGTTTGGTAAGTGGAAAAAATGACTCATTTTTACGGAGATTACATTATACCACAGTTTAATACCACGAGTACTCATCGGAGGAGAAAGGATGATCCCACACTGTAAAAGTGAGGGTGGGTGTTAGTAGTAGGGTTCGACTAGTGTCAATACTAATCCTGAAACCCTCCCCGACTAAACTGTATACATCTGTGTTTCAAGGGATACAAATGATGTGTTGCTTCCTAATCATCCGAAGGCATCGATACGGCAGCCAGTTTATTAATAGAAATGAACAGACAGAGTGACGTCACACAAACTACTAAAAAAGTGTGGTCGGAGCAGATACTTAAGAACTGTGAGGGCGTGGTAGTCACATGATGTGGTACATGTGTGTGAGGTAGGCACATGATGTAGGATTGGTACATCATTTGTAATACCGATACCCATCTACCGTCCACCATTATACAACTTAAAAAGTCATCTTTCATTATTGTTCTTCCCCTACAGTTCTTTCCACATTTCATGATGTCTCCAACAAAATGTGAACCGTACACTTCTGGAACGAGTGAGTATCACTCTTTTGTATTAATTTATTTCCAGATATCTTCATCGCGATGTGTATCTGCCCATGCAGTTCTTATTACACAACGTTAACACCGCACATCTATGGCTATATAAACTGTTTACTATTCTCATGATTGTCCAAGATTGACCATGTTCGCACCATTAACTATAATGTCTAAGATTCATATCACAAACAATTAAATAAAAACATACAGGATAAATGTATAATTTACCTGGTCACTTCCAAGGCTTCGTCCGCTAGATGATGATTCTGTTGAGCCGACAGAGCTGACTTCATTAGTATATGATTCTGTTGAGCCGACAGAGCTGACTTCATTAGTATATGATTCTGTTGAGCCGACAGAGCTGACTTCATTAGTATTTGATTCTGTTGAGCCGACAGAGCTGACTTCGTTTGTATTTGATTCTGTTGAGCCGACAGAGCTGACTTCATTAGTATTTGATTCTGTTGAGCCGACAGAGCTGACTTCGTTTGTATTTGATTCTGTTGAGCCGACAGAGCTGACTTCATTAGTATTTGATTCTGTTGAGCCGACAGAGCTGACTTCGTTTGTATTTGATTCTGTTGAGCCGACAGAGCTGACTTCGTTTGTATTTGATTCTGTTGAGCCGACAGAGCTGACTTCGTTTGTATTTGATTCTGTTGAGCCGACAGAGCTGACTTCGTTTGTATTTGATTCTGTTGAGCCGACAGAGCTGACTTCGTTTGTATTTGATTCTGTTGAGCCGACAGAGCTGACTTCATTAGTATATGATTCTGATGAGACCATAGAGCTGATTTTATTAGGACATGATTCTCTTGAGCCGACAGAGCTGATTTCATTACGGTTGGATTCTATTAAGCTGACAGGGCTGATTTCATTAGTATATGATTCTGTTGAGCCGAGAGAGCTGACTTCATTAGTATTTGATTCTGTTGAGACGACAGAGCTTACTTCGTTAGTATTTGATTCTGTTGAGCCGACAGAGCTGACTTCGTTTGTATTTGATTCTGTTGAGCCGACAGAGCTGACTTCGTTAGTATTTGATTCTGTTGAGACGACAGAGCTTACTTCGTTAGTATTTGATTCTGTTGAGCCGACAGAGCTGACTTCGTTAGTATTTGATTCTGTTGAGACGACAGAGCTTACTTCGTTAGTATTTGATTCTGTTGAGCCGACAGAGCTGACTTCGTTAGTATTTGATTCTGTTGAGACGACAGAGCTGACTTCGTTAGTATTTGCTTCTGTTGAGCCGACAGAGCTGACTTCGTTAGTATTTGATTCTGTTGAGCCGACAGAGCTGACTTCGTTAGTATATGATTCTGTTGAGACGACGGAGCTGACTTCGTTAGTATTTGATTCTGTTGAGCCGACAGAGCTGACTTCGTTAGTATTTGCTTCTGTTGAGCCGACAGAGCTGACTTCGTTAGTATTTGATTCTGTTGAGCCGACAGAGCTGACTTCGTTAGTATTTGCTTCTGTTGAGCCGACAGAGCTGACTTCGTTAGTATAATATTCTGTTGAGACGACACAGCCGATTTCTTTAGGGTAGGATTGTTTTAAGCCGACAGAACTGACTTCATTAGGATATAAATCTTCTATTTCGTCATAGGAAATAGATATTTCAGTAGGATATGGCTCTGTTGGGCCGACAGAGTTGATTTCATTAGGATATACATATGTTTTTTCTTCATAGCTGATATCATTAGGATTCGATTCTGTTGAACCAAAAGAGCTAATTTCATCAGGATATTCCTCTGTTGAGCCGACAGAGCTGATTTCATTGGGGTACGATTCTGTTGCGATGTCGGGGCTGACATCATCAGGAGCCTGTTTTTTTTGTTAAATCATCAAATAATCAGAACAATTTTAGTGTTAAATAAATAAAACGTTACGTAAATTTTAGTATTAAAAAAATATAAACATCTGTGTATATTTTAATGATATCTATAATTCATGCAGTTGAGTACAATAATATTTAAATAAAGACTTTATGAGTTTCTGTGTTCAATTATGACCTACTGAAACTGTATGGATGGAATACATGATATACTTTGTATGATAGTCCATGGTCTAGTCTCTAGTTTTAGAGCTATTCGAAATGAGAAATCAAGACATCTTAATTTCAAAGTAATCTAGTTGATAGTAAATCAATGTATCTTGGTTAGTATCACAGATTACAGAGCGTGCATTTTACAGTAGTCTAGTTGATAGTAAATCAATGTATCTTGGTTAGTATCACAGATTACAGAGCGTCCATTTTACAGTAATCTAGTTGATAGTAAATCAATGTATCTTGGTTAGTATCACAGATTACAGAGCGTCCATTTTACAGTAATCTAGTTGATAGTAAATCAATGTATCTTGGTTAGTATCACAGATTACAGAGCGTCCATTTTACAGTAATCTAGTTGATAGTAAATCAATGTATCTTGGTTAGTATCACAGATTACAGAGCGTCCATTTTACAGTAATCTAGTTGATAGTAAATCAATGTATCTTGGTTAGTATCACAGATTACAGAGCGTCCATTTTACAGTAATCTAGTTGATAGTAAATCAATGTATCTTGGTTAGTATCACAGATTACAGAGCGTCCATTTTACAGTAATCTAGTTGATAGTAAATCAATATGTCTTGGTTAGTATCACAGATTACAGCGCGTCCATTTCGAAAGCATTTCTTCTTTCATTTCTCTTTATTCCCCTTTTATGCCGAGCAGCGTCTGTGATAGAAGAGTTCTGTGGAGATTTATGTGTGCCTCATATATATTTGTATTCGTGGATTCTTATATTTCTGTGGAGATTTATGTGTGCCTCATATATATTTGTATTCGTGGATTCTTATATTTCTGTAATCAATCTTTTGCATGGTCTTTCCTTGACAATTTAAAAAAAAGTTTTGTGAAACCAGTTTTGTTGTAGGTAATTTTGGGAGGAAATCTTCATTTGTCTGCTCGCACCGCATCGGATTTATGACCACTATCACCACCATCATTATCATCTTCATCATCACCATTCGCAGCAACATCACGCTATATCGTGTTCCTCCTCATTATCGTCATACGTTATATCACCATTATTATCATCGTCATCATCATAATAAGTATCGTCATCGTCATAAATATAATTATCTCCATTATCCTATTTCTTATCAATAATATTATATTGACTATCATGTAAAGAGAAAACTATCATGTGTCTTTGAATGTATCGTGTATCAGGAAAGTGTAGTACCTCTGACACTCAGACCACAATACAACTGTGGAGTAGTTCTCATGTACTTGCCACCCCCCCCCCCCCCATAACCTGATAGATCTCTTTAGTATTTCCTAGTCGTTGACAGAATGATGTGGAGCCACACTCTGGTATTGAAGTGGACATGTTGGTGAAAGTAGGTAAGGTTAGCCGAGGGTCAAATCCAGATAGTTAACACAGGCCTTGTCTGCTAGAGAATGCGAAGCATAGATATGACCAGGAGGCATTTGGCTGTGGAGCGATGTGGAACGCATAAGATGTTGTGAAAACGTAGAACACTCTGGTTCTACACCCTGGTACATCACCATTCGTCTTGATTTATGTTGCTATTGGTATATTCTTCTTCTTCTTCTTTCGTTCACTTGAAACATGTCTATATCTGTAATTCGGTCTCCTGAATAAAACTCATTGTCTTTTGTAGTTCATACAGTGTCACATAGAGCTTTGATTCCAGTGTTGTTTGTTCTGGTCAAAATGTATGCCTCAGCGTTTCATGCTCAGAACACTCTTGAAGTATATGTTTGACACTTTGTGCTGCCTGTCCACATGTACACATGGCTGCGGTGCCAATCTTGAACTGTGTATGCATGTGACTGCTGAGTCGGTTGTGTCATGTTCTGAGACGTAGAATTATTATTTGTTCTGATCTGTTCATAATGTGATAGTCATCTTGTGTTAGTCTTTGTGACTTTCTTATTGACTTGATCATCTGTTTTTCTGATGGTAGGCTATTCACTAAGTAATTTTTTTCAAGTCTGTTAGTTTTACAGACTGGAGAGCTTGAAGCACTGACCTTGCATCTGTTAGGAATACCAGTTGCTGTAGGTAAAGTTGGAGATCAGCAGTTTTTTAGCTGCCACACTAATTACCTGGAATTCTGCATCATAATTTTTGCAGAATTTTCCTATCGGTGTACTGATTGCATCTCTAGGCTTGTGTGGATATTCTATATATACACATGTACCTCCATTCCTCACTGCATTCTCTGCTGACCCATCGTTGTATACTTTGACCCATATTTCTTATGGATATTCCTCATCCAAGAAACTGAGGGTGACTGTCCTTCGCTGCACACTGTTCTGTTCGTCCTCGCTTAATATTCCTTTCACATGGGTCTGAATGTATATTGGCATTCCATGCCTTTCACTCCACGGGGCTTTTTCTGGTACAGACCTTAAGGGGCTATCAACTTCAGGTAGGTCTGTAAGTTGTTTACGAAGTCTTTTAGCTTGATGGATAAAGCTGCCTCTTTTCAGTCGCCCCATTGCTAGATTTTGAAATATGCACTGCATCTTTTCTGCTTGAATTAGTACTTTTGTGTCTCTGTGTTCGTCAAGTGTTTTAATTCTTCCCATTTTCTGCATCTCTGCTATGGGTGTTGATTTCATTGCTCCTAACATTATTCTAAGTACATGGTTTTGTACTTTATCTAGATCTTGTAATGTGGTGTTTGATGCAGGACACTACGCAGTTGAACCATATTCCAGGATGAACACAATTAAAAACACAATGGAAACATGTCTGCTGGTGGTATATTGTTGTATCAGGAAAAGAGTGTGTTCGACAAAGCGGCGAAAGTGGAAGGACAAATTCGAAAACTCTCCTACTCCAAACCTTCTACACTCCTGTATGACCTGTAGTAAAAATTGGCACGAATCGGACTAATTGGGCATCTACGAACTCACAAACTACATTAGACAATCGCAAATGTTTTGTTGTTTTTCTACTTGTTTATCACATTTACTGTTTTTCATGCCAGTCTTATCTTCGCTTGCGAAGGAGGAACAGCATCATCATCAATACAATCCCTTGCAAAGATGAGAAGTTGCGGACAGACCTGTAGATAAGGAGATGGGCCTGGTTCAAATTCCACCCTCCTTAGCAAATCGAAGCATGACTTTTGGAACTAGGAACTTAGCCATAATTCAACCCATTATTGTATCTGTGTAGCATAGCTTACTGTGGTATACTGCCTGATGGTAGTCTGCTGATGTATGTGAAACCACTTGATCTTTTGTCACCTAATATATTCCAAGATTGGGGTAGTGCCGGTTCTTTGTCTAATGTCCTCATTCCTCACTCTGTGTCTTAGCGATATGCACATGTTTCTGCGTACGCATGTCATTTCACCTGTCAAATGTTTACTTTTGTCGTGTACACATGTCATTTCACCTGTCGCATGTTTACTTTTGTCTTGTACACATGTCATTTCACCTGTCGCATGTTTCCTTGTGTCTTGTACGCATGTCATTTCACCTGTCGCATGTTTACTTTTGTCTTGTAGGCATGTCATTTCACCTGTCGCATGTTTACCTTTTGTCTTGTAGGCATGTCATTTCACATGTCGCATGTTTACCTTTTGTCTTGTACTGTCGTTGTCCATGTTTAGATGTGGTAGTACAGCTTTTATGTAATAATTGTTTTTAATAGCTTTATTTTGTTGTTTAAATCTTCATTTTTGTTCATGAAGATTTGTGGCATGTACACTAGGGCTTGGTATGTTTTACTACATCTATTGTGTATTTCTTTACTGCTATTGCTGTCTCTTTTTATATTGCTTCCTAGGTATGTGAATTCTGTTACTGAGTCTGTTGTAAATCATAAGTCAGTGATATCATGGAACAACGATCCTTTAGGACAGTGGTATCATGAGAAAACGATACCATAGGACAGTGATATCATGGGACAACGATATCTGAGGACAGTTATATCATGGGACAATGATACCTTAGGACAGTGGTATCATGGGACAACGATATCTGAGGACAGTTATATCATGGGACAACGATACCTTAGGACCGTGATATCATGGGACAATGATACCTTAGGACAGTAGTATCATGAGGCCATGATACCATGGTGCAGTGTTACCATACAAGACTTTAAAGATGGAGTCACATGGATTGTGTTTATAAACTTACTGAAGTATACAGACAATTGTAAAATATGTCCAGGTGGGTGGCCTATACATCCAATGATGTATGACTTCGGAATAAAAATGTTTTTTTGATTGATTGATTGAATGAATCTTGTATACATATTTCTATAACTTATTTAAAATACAAGATCGATCAGCTTGACAATGATCGAACAGACTGTATCAGACTATAGGGTATGGGTATAGAACAAATATAGATAACAATATACAGTAAAGTTTCAACGTTTCTACCATAAGGTCTTTATCTAGAAATTACAAGACAAATAGTGAACAGACAGTAAAACTGAAACACTATTATAAATTCATTAAGAGGCAGGCATTTCACAGCAGCAACATCCCCTATGATTATACTTTGTGTTTGATGTCTCTGATGTTAAATGTTTGCTATCTAATACATTTGTGCAATACAAGGATGTCCGGAAAACATCTATGAATCCCTTTTGCGTCACGCTAGAAAAACTAGTGGAAGAACGACATACACGGAGAACTAGTCTACATAACGGTGCAAGGATTTTTGAGAATTCAATAACAAACTGAGTGGAAGAACGAAGACGGATCAACAACCCAATGACGTGATGCCCACAAGAGTGTTCTACGACACAGAGAATCGCCCTTAGATCGGCAGATTCAGTCATGAAAAGGAATGCCCTGCCCGTACACCTTAGCTTCAAAATTAAAAGCTTACTTCAGACAGTCTGTCAAGACGAACAAGACCAGATAGCAGCAAATTTGTGATAGTGTCTTTATATTTTTTTCTTATTATTCCTTGAATTTTACATTTTGTAATTTTTGTGTGATAGTGCCTATATTTTTACTGTTTGTTATTATTGTATTATGGTTCCTATATTTTTTGATATTTTTGTGTGATGGTGCCTATATTTTTACTGTTTGTTATATTTGTGTGATGTCCCTATATTTTTACTGTTTGTTATATTTGTGTGATGTCCCTATATTTTTATTGTTTTTTATAATTTTTAGTAAAACATAACAAACATTAACACATTAGACAAAAAAAACTTACAATTGCTATAGGTGTTGCCGTGACTGTCATCAGTGCAGTTGTCACTGCAATAACCACCACAAGAAGCGGAATATGCATTTTCTTTCAGAGTTGTTAGTTTACTTTTAAAAGAAACTTGCGGAAATGTTAACAATTCATTCGATGAACTTCTTCTGCTAGTCATTTTGTGAGACTTTTCTGACTGTATATATATCATTAAACCGTGGGTAAACCACCAATAAGATATCACGAATTTGGAAATAATTAATGCATGTTTGTAGACATTATCGGCTCAATAATTTGAAAATCCGTTAATTTCACTTATTCTGATGCTATTCATATATAGACCAATAGCTCTGTGAACGTTCTGTGAAGCCATTTTCTAATCAAGAATCAAGGCTTAGAGATCATAGGTATCCCACGCAATAAATGTAATCTTTACAAATAAAATGGCTTCTATGTAAAGAGGAATGTTATTGAATAGAATTTCGACAATATTTAAAAGTTGTTAAATTGAATAAAATTAATACGCATGCATTCACAACAAAGGTAATGTGTCACGTGGTTATGCATATATGGAAAAATATTTACTTGAAATTGCACATACAGCAAAAATTCATACCCATTTTGGAATTGTGAGATCATGTTATACAAGTCTCGTAAACCGCAAAACTAATACATTAACTAAAGGAGTATTTTAACAGGATTATAATGATGGCGATAAAGTAATCCCTTTAACTGTGATCGGGCTGCTTTGATGAACAAAAATAATACATTAATCATTGTGTCTGTGATCAGGCTGATTTGATGAACAATGATGATACATTAATCCCTTTGCGATGAGTAGGCGGTTTTGATGTACGATGATGATAAACTAATCCCTTCAGACTCGAGCAGGTAGTGCTTGAAAGTTCATAATATATTTAATAACATCACATATTCCTCATCGAATAATTCACCGAGGAAACATCTGAACTCGTATAAGTTTTGTTGTTTCAAAGACATAGTTATGGTAGAGTTGGATGCATATGTGTGTATGTTTGGTCATGAATAAACTGCAGTCCAGTTTGACAGTATCCCCAGATCATCACATCCTGCCAGGAGCGTATCATACACTTCTGAAACAACTAGTTCATCATTCTTCTATTAGATCTGTTGACCCATCTCTGTAATGGTACATTTCTGAGACAACTAGGACAAGTTGGATTACGGTGTCTGCAAACTTTTATATATCTCAAGATGACTGTGGCTTGACTGGATATGACAACCCACACTTACGATAAGCGGAATAAACGGGTCAGCATAATAGTAAACAACCCGACTACCTGGGAAAATGAAAGTTGGTATAAAATACGATAAAATAAGGAAAAACGAAAGTAAACTAAATTGTTGGCACTGTTTATGAATATGACAGACTAGCTAAGAAGACAAAAGACACACGACCTGTTGATTAATAAATCTTCCTCGGAACAGAAGATAACAGAAAAACAAACTGTCAAAAATAAGAGACATACTTCTGTTACTGCATGTTTTCCTGTGAAGGAGTGCATGGGGGTTTTATGTGGACTGTGGAGAAAAAGGCAGACGCTGCGATAGGAAGGATTGTACCTCCAGAAGAAAACATCATGTCCTAACCGTGGAATGAACCCGGGACCTCAAGAGTATGAGAACGGCATTCTAACCACACGGCCATGCTCTCCACAATAGATGCACACATATGACAAAAGAATAGCAAATAGCTGCTCCATACGGGGATGAAGAGGTAAGTAGTTAGAGCAGTTAGTTCAAGGAGAGTTGAAGGGAACGGGAACAGTAGGAGGTGAACATACAGGGATGAAGAGGTAAGTAGTTAGAACAGTTAGTTCAAGGAGAGATGAAGAGAACGGGAACAGTAGGAGGTGAACAAACGGGGATGAAGAGGTAAGTAGTTAGAGCAGATAGTTCAAGGAGAGTTGAAGAGAACGGGAACAGTAGGAGGTGAACATACGGGGATGAAGAGGTAAGTAGTTAGAACAGTTAGTTCAAGGAGAGTTGAAGAGAACGGGAACAGTAGGAGGTGAACATACGAGGATGAAGAGGTAAGTAGTTAGAGCAGTTAGTTCAAGGAGAGTTGAAGAGAACGGGAACAGTAGGAGGTGAACATACAGGGATGAAGAGGTAAGTAGTTAGAGCAGTTAGTTCATGGAGAGTTGAAGAGAACGGGAACAGTAGGAGGTGAACATACAGGGATGAAGAGGTAAGTAGTTAGAACAGTTAGTTCAAGGAGAGTTGAAGAGAACGGGAACAGTAGGAGGTGAACATACGGGGATGAAGAGGTAAGTAGTTAGAGCAGTTAGTTCAAGGAGAGTTGAAGAGAACGGGAACAGTAGGAGGTGAACATACAGGGATGAAGAGGTAAGTAGTTAGAGCAGTTAGTTCATGGAGAGTTGAAGAGAACGGGAACAGTAGGAGGTGAACATACAGGGATGAAGAGGTAAGTAGTTAGAACAGTTAGTTCAAGGAGAGTTGAAGAGAACGGGAACAGTAGGAGGTGAACATACGGGGATGAAGAGGTAAGTAGTTAGAGCAGTTAGTTCAAGGAGAGTTGAAGAGAACGGGAAGAGTAGGAGGTGAACATACAGGGATGAAGAGGTAAGTAGTTAGAGCAGTTAGTTCAAGGAGAGTTGAAGAGAACGGGAACAGTAGGAGGTGAACATACAGGGATGAAGAGGTAAGTAGTTAGAGCAGTTAGTTCAAGGAGAGTTGAAGAGAACGGGAACAGTAGGAGGTGAACATACAGGGATGAAGAGGTAAGTAGTTAGAGCAGTTAGTTCAAGGAGAGATGAAGATTACGGGAAAAGTAGGAGGTGAACATACAGGGATGAAGAGGTAAGTAGTTAGAACAGTTAGTTCAAGGAGAGATGAAGAGAACGGGAACAGTAGGAGGTGAACAAACGGGGATGAAGAGGTAAGTAGTTAGAGCAGTTAGTTCAAGGAGAGTTGAAGAGAACGGGAACAGTAGGAGGTGAACATACGGGGATGAAGAGGTAAGTAGTTAGAACAGTTAGTTCAAGGAGAGTTGAAGAGAACGGGAACAGTAGGAAGTGAACATACGGGGATGAAGAGGTAAGTAGTTAGAGCAGTTAGTTCAAGGAGAGTTGAAGAGAACGGGAACAGTAGGAGGTGAACATACAGGGATGAAGAGGTAAGTAGTTAGAGCAGTTAGTTCATGGAGAGTTGAAGAGAACGGGAACAGTAGGAGGTGAACATACAGGGATAAGAGGTAAGTAGTTAGAACAGTTAGTTCACGGAGAGTTGAAGAGAACGGGAACAGTAGGAGGTGAACATACGGGGATGAAGAGGTAAGTAGTTAGAGCAGTTAGTTCAAGGAGAGTTGAAGAGAACGGGAACAGTAGGAGGTGAACATACAGGGATGAAGAGGTAAGTAGTTAGAGCAGTTAGTTCATGGAGAGTTGAAGAGAACGGGAACAGTAGGAGGTGAACATACAGGGATGAAGAGGTAAGTAGTTAGAACAGTTAGTTCAAGGAGAGTTGAAGAGAACGGGAACAGTAGGAGGTGAACATACGGGGATGAAGAGGTAAGTAGTTAGAGCAGTTAGTTCAAGGAGAGTTGAAGAGAACGGGAACAGTAGGAGGTGAACATACAGGGATGAAGAGGTAAGTAGTTAGAGCAGTTAGTTCAAGGAGAGATGAAGAGTACGGGAACAGTAGGAGGTGAACATACAGGGATGAAGAGGTAAGTAGTTAGAGCAGTTAGTTCAAGGAGAGATGAAGAGAACGGGAACAGTAGGAGGTGAACATACAGGGATGAAGAGGTAAGTAGTTAGAGCAGTTAGTTCAAGGAGAGTTGAAGAGAACGGGAACAGTAGGAGGTGAACATACAGGGATGAAGAGGTAAGTAGTTAGAGCAGTTAGTTCAAGGAGAGTTGAAGAGAACGGGAACAGTAGGAGGTGAACATACAGGGATGAAGAGGTAAGTAGTTAGAGCAGTTAGTTCAAGGAGAGTTGAAGAGAACGGGAACAGTAGGAGGTGAACATACAGGGATGAAGAGGTAAGTAGTTAGAGCAGTTAGTTCAAGGAGAGATGAAGAGAACGGGAACAGTAGGAGGTGAACATACAGGGATGAAGAGGTAAGTAGTTAGAACAGTTAGTTCAAGGAGAGTTGAAGAGAACGGGAACAGTAGGAGGTGAACATACAGGGATGAAGAGGTAAGTAGTTAGAGCAGTTAGTTCAAGGAGAGATGAAGAGTGCGGGAACAGTAGGAGGTGAACATACAGGGATGAAGAGGTAAGTAGTTAGAACAGTTAGTTCAAGGAGAGATGAAGAGAACGGGAACAGTAGGAGGTGAACAAACGGGGATGAAGAGGTAAGTAGTTAGAGCAGTTAGTTCAAGGAGAGTTGAAGAGAACGGGAACAGTAGGAGGTGAACATACGGGGATGAAGAGGTAAGTAGTTAGAGCAGTTAGTTCAAGGAGAGTTGAAGAGAACGGGAACAGTAGGAGGTGAACATACAGGGATGAAGAGGTAAGTAGTTAGAGCAGTTAGTTCAAGGAGAGATGAAGAGTACGGGAACAGTAGGAGGTGAACATACAGGGATGAAGAGGTAAGTAGTTAGAACAGTTAGTTCAAGGAGAGATGAAGAGAACGGGAACAGTAGGAGGTGAACAAACGGGGATGAAGAGGTAAGTAGTTAGAGCAGTTAGTTCAATGAGAGTTGAAGAGAACGGGAACAGTAGGAGGTGAACATACGGGGATGAAGAGGTAAGTAGTTAGAGCAGTTAGTTCAAGGAGAGTTGAAGAGAACGGGAACAGTAGGAGGTGAACATACAGGGATGAAGAGGTAAGTAGTTAGAGCAGTTAGTTCATGGAGAGTTGAAGAGAACGGGAACAGTAGGAGGTGAACATACAGGGATGAAGAGGTAAGTAGTTAGAACAGTTAGTTCAAGGAGAGTTGAAGAGAACGGGAACAGTAGGAGGTGAACATACGGGGATGAAGAGGTAAGTAGTTAGAGCAGTTAGTTCAAGGAGAGTTGAAGAGAACGGGAAGAGTAGGAGGTGAACATACAGGGATGAAGAGGTAAGTAGTTAGAGCAGTTAGTTCAAGGAGAGTTGAAGAGAACGGGAACAGTAGGAGGTGAACATACAGGGATGAAGAGGTAAGTAGTTAGAGCAGTTAGTTCAAGGAGAGTTGAAGAGAACGGGAACAGTAGGAGGTGAACATACAGGGATGAAGAGGTAAGTAGTTAGAGCAGTTAGCTCAAGGAGAGATGAAGATTACGGGAAAAGTAGGAGGTGAACATACAGGGATGAAGAGGTAAGTAGTTAGAACAGTTAGTTCAAGGAGAGATGAAGAGAACGGGAACAGTAGGAGGTGAACAAACGGGGATGAAGAGGTAAGTAGTTAGAGTAGTTAGTTCAAGGAGAGATGAAGAGAACGGGAACAGTAGGAGGTGAACATACGGGGATGAAGAGGTAAGTAGTTAGAACAGTTAGTTCAAGGAGAGTTGAAGAGAACGGGAACAGTAGGAGGTGAACATACGGGGATGAAGAGGTAAGTAGTTAGAGCAGTTAGTTCAAGGAGATTTGAAGAGAACGGGAACAGTAGGAGGTGAACATACAGGGATGAAGAGGTAAGTAGTTAGAACAGTTAGTTCAAGGAGAGTTGAAGAGAACGGGAACAGTAGGAGGTGAACATACGGGGATGAAGAGGTAAGTAGTTAGAGCAGTTAGTTCAAGGAGAGTTGAAGAGAACGGGAACAGTAGGAGGTGAACATACAGGGATGAAGAGGTAAGTAGTTAGAGCAGTTAGTTCAAGGAGAGATGAAGAGTACGGGAACAGTAGGAGGTGAACATACAGGGATGAAGAGGTAAGTAGTTAGAACAGTTAGTTCAAGGAGAGATGAAGAGAACGGGAACAGTAGGAGGTGAACAAACGGGGATGAAGAGGTAAGTAGTTAGAGCAGTTAGTTCAAGGAGAGTTGAAGAGTACGGGAACAGTAGGAGGTGAACATACAGGGATGAAGAGGTAAGTAGTTAGAACAGTTAGTTCAAGGAGAGATGAAGAGAACGGGAACAGTAGGAGGTGAACAAACGGGGATGAAGAGGTAAGTAGTTAGAGCAGTTAGTTCAAGGAGAGTTGAAGAGAACGGGAACAGTAGGAGGTGAACATACGGGGATGAAGAGGTAAGTAGTTAGAGCAGTTAGTTCAAGGAGAGTTGAAGAGAACGGGAACAGTAGGAGGTGAACATACAGGGATGAAGAGGTAAGTAGTTAGAGCAGTTAGTTCAAGGAGAGATGAAGAGTACGGGAACAGTAGGAGGTGAACATACAGGGAGGAAGAGGTAAGTAGTTAGAACAGTTAGTTCAAGGAGAGATGAAGAGAACGGGAACAGTAGGAGGTGAACAAACGGGGATGAAGAGGTAAGTAGTTAGAGCAGTTAGTTCAAGGAGAGTTGAAGAGAACGGGAACAGTAGGAGGTGAACATACGGGGATGAAGAGGTAAGTAGTTAGAACAGTTAGTTCAAGGAGAGTTGAAGGGAACGGGAACAGTAGGAGGTGAACATACGGGGATGAAGAGGTAAGTAGTTAGAGCAGTTAGTTCAAGGAGAGTTGAAGGGAACGGGAACAGTAGGAGGTGAACATACGGGGATGAAGAGGTAAGTAGTTAGAACAGTTAGTTCAAGGAGAGTTGAAGAGTACGGGAACAGTAGGAGGTGAACATACGGGGATGAAGAGGTAAGTAGTTAGAACAGTTAGTTCAAGGAGAGTTGAAGAGAACGGGAACAGTAGGAGGTGAACATACTGGGATGAAGAGGTAAGTAGTTAGAACAGTTAGTTCAAGGAGAGTTGAAGAGAACGGGAACAGTAGGAGGTGAACATACTGGGATGAAGAGGTAAGTAGTTCGAACAGTTAGTTCAAGGAGAGTTGAAGAGAACGGGAACAGTAGGAGGTGAACATACGGGGATGAAGAGGTAAGTAGTTAGAACAGTTAGTTCAAGGAGAGTTGAAGAGAACGGGAACAGTAGGAGGTGAACATACTGGGATGAAGAGGTAAGTAGTTAGAACAGTTAGTTCAAGGAGAGTTGAAGAGAACGGGAACAGTAGGAGGTGAACATACGGGGATGAAGAGGTAAGTAGTTAGAGCAGTTAGTTCAAGGAGAGTTGAAGAGAACGGGAACAGTAGGAGGTGAACATACGGGGATGAAGAGGTAAGTAGTTAGAGCAGTTAGTTCAAGGAGAGTTGAAGAGAACGGGAACAGTAGGAGGTGAACATACGGGGATGAAGAGGTAAGTAGTTAGAGCAGTTAGTTCAAGGAGAGTTGAAGAGAACGGGAACAGTAGGAGGTGAACATACGGGGATGAAGAGGTAAGTAGATAGAGCAGTTAGTTCAAGGAGAGTTGAAGGGAACGGGAATACTAGGAGGTGAACATACAGGGATGAAGAGGTAAGTAGTTAGAGCAGTTAGTTCAAGGAGAGTTGAAGAGAACGGGAACAGTAGGAGGTGAACATACGGGGATGAAGAGGTAAGTAGTTAGAACAGTTAATTCAAGGAGAGTTGAAGGGAACGGGAACAGTAGGAGGTGAACATACGGGGA
This sequence comes from Meghimatium bilineatum, assembly GCA_034231615.1. Classification (NCBI taxonomy): domain Eukaryota; kingdom Metazoa; phylum Mollusca; class Gastropoda; order Stylommatophora; family Philomycidae; genus Meghimatium; species Meghimatium bilineatum. The sequence goes on from CM067304.1 coordinate 3,892,717, forward strand.
TGAAGAGGTAAGTAGTTAGAGCAGTTAGTTCAAGGAGAGTTGAAGGGAACGGGAACAGTAGGAGGTGAACATACGGGGATGAAGAGGTAAGTAGTTAGAACAGTTAGTTCAAGGAGAGTTGAAGAGTACGGGAACAGTAGGAGGTGAACATACGGGGATGAAGAGGTAAGTAGTTAGAACAATTAGTTCAAGGAGAGTTGAAGAGAACGGGAACAGTAGGAGGTGAACATACAGGGATGAAGAGGTAAGTAGTTAGAACAGTTAGTTCAAGGAGAGTTGAAGAGAACGGGAACAGTAGGAGGTGAACATACTGGGATGAAGAGGTAAGTAGTTAGAACAGTTAGTTCAAGGAGAGTTGAAGAGAACGGGAACAGTAGGAGGTGAACATACTGGGATGACGAGGTAAGTAGTTAGAACAGTTAGTTCAAGGAGAGTTGACGAGAACGGGAACAGTAGGAGGTGAACATACAGGGATGAAGAGGTAAGTAGTTAGAGCAGTTAGTTCAAGGAGAGTTGAAGAGTACGGGAATAGTAGGAGGTGAACATACGGGGATGAAGAGGTAAGTAGTTAGAACAGTTAGTTCATGGAGAGTTGAAGAGAACGGGAACAGTAGGAGGTGAACATACGGGAATGAAGAGGTAAGTAGTTAGAGCAGTTAGTTCAAGGAGAGTTGAAGAGAACGGGAACAGTAAGAGGTGAACATACAGGGATGAAGAGGTAAGTAGTTAGAGCAGTTAGTTCAAGGAGAGTTGAAGAGAACGGGAACAGTAGGAGGTGAACATACGGGGATGAAGAGGTAAGTAGTTAGAGCAGTTAGTTCAAGGAGAGTTGAAGAGAACGCGAACCGTAGGAGGTGAACATACAGGGATGAAGAGGTAAGTAGTTAGAGCAGTTAGTTCAAGGAGAGTTGAAGAGAACGGGAACAGTAGGAGGTGAACATACAGGGATGAAGAGGTAAGTAGTTAGAGCAGTTAGTTCAAGGAGAGTTGAAGAGAACGGGAACAGTAGGAGATGAACTTACAGGGATGAAGAGGTAAGTTGTTAGAGCAGTTAGTTCAAGGAGAGTTGAAGAGAACGGGAACAGTAGGAGGTGAACATACAGGGATGAAGAGGTAAGTAGTTAGAGCAGTTAGTTCAAGGAGAGATGAAGAGTACGGGAATAGTAGGAGGTGAACATACAGGGATGAAGAGGTAAGTAGTTAGAACAGTTAGTTCAAGGAGAGATGAAGAGAACGGGAACAGTAGGAGGTGAACAAACGGGGATGAAGAGGTAAGTAGTTAGAGCAGTTAGTTCAAGGAGAGTTGAAGAGAACGGGAACAGTAGGAGGTGAACATACGGGGATGAAGAGGTAAGTAGTTAGAACAGTTAGTTCAAGGAGAGTTGAAGGGAACGGGAACAGTAGGAGGTGAACATACGGGGATGAAGAGGCAAGTAGTTAGAGCAGTTAGTTCAAGGAGAGTTGAAGGGAACGGGAACAGTAGGAGGTGAACATACGGGGATGAAGAGGTAAGTAGTTAGAACAGTTAGTTCAAGGAGAGTTGAAGAGTACGGGAACAGTAGGAGGTGAACATACGGGGATGAAGAGGTAAGTAGTTAGAACAGTTAGTTCAAGGAGAGTTGAAGAGAACGGGAACAGTAGGAGGTGAACATACAGGGATGAAGAGGTAAGTAGTTAGAACAGTTAGTTCAAGGAGAGTTGAAGAGAACGGGAACAGTAGGAGGTGAACATACTGGGATGAAGAGGTAAGTAGTTAGAACAGTTAGTTCAAGGAGAGTTGAAGAGAACGGGAACAGTAGGAGGTGAACATACGGGGATGAAGAGGTAAGTAGTTAGAACAGTTAGTTCAAGGAGAGTTGAAGGGAACGGGAATACTAGGAGGTGAACATACAGGGATGAAGAGGTAAGTAGTTAGAGCAGTTAGTTCAAGGAGAGTTGAAGAGAACGGGAACAGTAGGAGGTGAACATACGGGGATGAAGAGGTAAGTAGTTAGAACAGTTTGTTCAAGGAGAGTTGAAGAGAACGGGAACAGTAGGAGGTGAACATACTGGGATGAAGAGGTAAGTAGTTAGAACAGTTAGTTCAAGGAGAGTTGAAGAGAACGGGAACAGTAGGAGGTGAACATACGGGGATGAAGAGGTAAGTAGTTAGAACAGTTAGTTCAAGGAGAGTTGAAGAGAACGGGAACAGTAGGAGGTGAACATACGGGGATGAAGAGGTAAGTAGTTAGAACAGTTTGTTCAAGGAGAGTTGAAGAGAACGGGAACAGTAGGAGGTGAACATACTGGGATGAAGAGGTAAGTAGTTAGAACAGTTAGTTCAAGGAGAGTTGAAGAGAACGGGAACAGTAGGAGGTGAACATACGGGGATGAAGAGGTAAGTAGTTAGAACAGTTAGTTCAAGGAGAGTTGAAGAGAACGGGAACAGTAGGAGGTGAACATACGGGGATGAAGAAGTAAGTAGTTAGAACAGTTAGTTCAAGGAGAGTTGAAGAGAACGGTAACAGTAGAAGGTGAACATACGGGGATGAAGAGGTAAGTAGTTAGAGCAGATAGTTCAAGGAGAGTTGAAGAGAACGGTAACAGTAGGAGGTGAACATACAGGGATGAAGAGGTAAGTAGTTAGAACAGTTAGTTCAAGGAGAGTTGAAGAGAACGGGAACAGTAGGAGGTGAACATACGGGGATGAAGAGGTAAGTAGTTAGAGCATTTAGATCAAGGAGAGTTGAAGAGAACGGGAACAGTAGGAGGTGAACATACGGGGAGATTAGTAGCTTACATCAGACAGTTAAAACGAGCATCGAATGTTTGAGGATTATAAAACTCAGTGTATGAAAGTCATCTGTGTCATCAGTGCTGTTCTATTTCCAAACGTGTCCAGGTAAAGCGCCAAGTTTATGCGTTAAGTCACATTAAGCTTGCCTGGTTGGCATTCCCTTTTTAAAAAAATGCAATAAAAGAACATAATTGATATTGTTTCATTTATGATATGAATTTTCGGATAAAATAGATGGAAAATTTGCTGCAATATTCTGAATGTGACAGATATAAAAAGGTTTTCGACGTGGCTGAAATGCACCTGGTGAGATGGTAGATATTTGAAAGGGGGGATGTGGGATCAAATAGTCAGGATGCGGTCCCTAGAGCTTTAGAAAAAAACATTTTAATAATAAATTATTCTCCTGTAGTACGCCTCAAACGAGACCATCGGCAGTAAATACCTCTGTGCAGAAAGTAAACAAGACTTCATTCGTCACGTTTGTAAAGATTATCGTGATTTTCCTTGGTCACTATTAATATGTTCGGAGACAAAATTTTCCAAGGCCCCCGACCAACGAAATTCACGAAAATAAACCAAAATCTGCTATTCATGTCATGTTTATTTTACGTCCACATGTATTTACTGTACACAGGTCATGTCCTTAGATCGACTACATCTCAATGTGGCAACATACACCAGGGATACTGCATGCTTATTAGAAAATTACAAAACCAGACCTTTTAGGGCCACATTGGACTGAAAAGCATGTACGTGACTGCCACATTGGTTTTCAGAATATATACGTCAACGCAATATTGGTTTGCAGAATCTATTTGTCACCGCAACATTAGTTGCTGAATCTATATGTCACCGCCACATTAGTTGCTGAATCTATATGTCACCGCCACATTGGTTTGCAAAATCTATATGTCACCGCATAATTGGTTTGAAGAATATATATGTCACTGCCACACTAGTTTGCAGAATCTATATGTCACCGATACATTGGTTTGCAGAATATATATGTCACCTCCACATTGGTTTGCAGAATCTATACGTCACGCCACATTGATTTGCAGGGTCTATATGTCACTACCACATTGGTTTGCAGAATCTACATGTTACCGTCACATTGGTTTTAAAAATATATATGTCACTGCCACATTGGATTGAAGAGTATATATGTAACTGCTCATTTGTTTGAAGAATATGTATGTCACTGACATTGGTTTGCATAATATATATGTCACTGCCACACTAGTTTGGAGAATCTATATGTCACCGCCACATATGTTTGTATAATCTGTACGAAAGAGAACGATCCCAACAGAGAATTTAAGAATCACTTATAAAACAGAAAAATCATAGGAGGACTCAAAACAATATTCTAGAAAATCGACTTAGTCAGTTTGGATACATAAAATTGATTTTATTCTGTGACAAACCTACTGACGGTGACCATTATGTGACGTAGAAGATTTGGTCGAAGCTATCAAACTGACAATGGAGAACGGAAATAATCACAGAAAATTGATAATGATGCAGATGGTCATGATGATGATGAAGATGATGGAACTGTTGTTGCTGATCGTGTCTACTGATGATACTGCTGATGATAATGATGGTGATGACAGTGAAAATGATGACATTGATGATGATGACATTGATGATGGTGCCATTGATGATGATGAAATTGATGATGATGACAATGATGATGATGACATTCATGATGACACTTATGATGATGATGACATTGATGATGATGACAGTGCTGATGATGACAGTGATGATGATGACATTGATGATGATGACAGTGATGATGATGAGTGATGGTGATGACACTGATAGTCATACCAGTGATGGTGATGACACTGATGGTGATGACACTGATGATGATAACAGTGATTGTGATGACACTGATAGCGATGACACTGCTTATGATGAAACTGATGGTGATGACACTGATAATGATGACAGTGATGGTGATGACACTGATGGTGATGACACTGATGATGATGAAACTGATGGTCATTCCACTGGTGATGATGATGACACTGATGGAGATGACACTTATGGTGATGACACTGATGGTGATGACAATGATGGTGATGACACTGATGGTGATGACACTGATGGTGATGACACGGATGATGAGGACAGTGATGATGATGACAGTGATGGTGATGACATTGATGGTGATGGCACTGATGGTGATGACAGTGATGATGATGACACTGAAGGTGATGACAGTGATGGTGATAACAGTGATGGTGATGACACTGATGATGATGACAGTGATGATGATGACACTGATGGAGATGACACTGATGGTGATGACAATGATGGTGATGACACTGATGGTGATGACACTGATGGTGATGACACGGATGATGAGGACAGTGATGATGATGACACTGATGGTGATGACACTGATGATGATGACAATGATGATGATGACAGTGATTGTGATGACACTGATGATGATGGCACTTATGATGATGCCGATGATGGTGATGACACTGATGTTCCTGTTGTTAATGACGATTATGTTATGTTACAAAAATCTATATTTCAACTCACACCAATAAGGCGTTGTATTTTTTCCCAATGTCAGTTGTGCTACGGTTTTCAAAGTTTGTGTTAATATCATAGTTGTTGTTCGATAACATCAAATGTATTTCTAGAACAGATTAGTTGAGGCTGTCAATTGGATGTATTTCTAGAACAGATTAGTTGAAGCTGTCTAATGGATGCATTTCTAGAACAGACTAGTCGAGGCTGTCAAATGGATGTATTTCTAGAACAGACTAGTCGAGGCTGTCAAATGGATGTATTTCTAGAACAGACTAGTCGAGGCTGTCAAATGGATGTATTTCTAGAACAGACTAGTCGAGGCTGTCAAATGGATGTATTTCTAGAACAGACTAGTCGAGGCTGTCAAATGGATGTATTTCTAGAACAGACTAGTCGAGGCTGTCAAATGGATGTATTTCTAGAACAGACTAGTCGAGGCTGTCAAATGGATGTATTTCTAGAACAGACTAGTCGAGGCTGTCAAATGGATGTATTTCTAGAACAGACTAGTCGAGGCTGTCAAATGGATGTATTTCTAGAACAGACTAGTCGAGGCTGTCAAATGGATGTATTTCTAGAACAGACTAGTCGAGGCTGTCAAATGGATGTATTTCTAGAACAGACTAGTCGAGGCTGTCAAATGGATGTATTTCTAGAACAGACTAGTCGAGGCTGTCAAATGGATGTATTTCTAGAACAGACTAGTCGAGGCTGTCAAATGGATGTATTTCTAGAACAGACAAGTTGAGGCTGTCAACTGGATGTATTTCTAGAACAGACAAGTCGAGGCTGTCAAATGGATGTATTTCTAGAACAGACAAGTCGAGGCTGTCAAATGGATGTATTTCTAGAACAGATTAGTTGAAGCTGTCTAATGGATGCATTTCTAGAACAGACTAGTCGAGGCTGTCAAATGGATGTATTTCTAGAACAGACTAGTCGAGGCTGTCAAATGGATGTATTTCTAGAACAGACTAGTCGAGGCTGTCAAATGGATGTATTTCTAGAACAGACTAGTCGAGGCTGTCAAATGGATGTATTTCTAGAACAGACTAGTCGAGGCTGTCAAATGGATGTATTTCTAGAACAGACTAGTCGAGGCTGTCAAATGGATGTATTTCTAGAACAGACTAGTCGAGGCTGTCAAATGGATGTATTTCTAGAACAGACTAGTCGAGGCTGTCAAATGGATGTATTTCTAGAACAGACTAGTCGAGGCTGTCAAATGGATGTATTTCTAGAACAGACTAGTCGAGGCTGTCAAATGGATGTATTTCTAGAACAGACTAGTCGAGGCTGTCAAATGGATGTATTTCTAGAACAGACTAGTCGAGGCTGTCAAATGGATGTATTTCTAGAACAGACTAGTCGAGGCTGTCAAATGGATGTATTTCTAGAACAGACTAGTCGAGGCTGTCAAATGGATGTATTTCTAGAACAGACTAGTCGAGGCTGTCAAATGGATGTATTTCTAGAACAGACTAGTCGAGGCTGTCAAATGGATGTATTTCTAGAACAGACTAGTCGAGGCTGTCAAATGGATGTATTTCTAGAACAGACAAGTCGAGGCTGTCAAATGGATGTATTTCTAGAACAGACAAGTCGAGGCTGTCAACTGGATGTATTTCTAGAACAGACAAGTCGAGGCTGTCAACTGGATGTATTTCTGGAACAGATTAGTCGAGACTGTCAAATGGATGTATTTCTAGAACAGACTAGTCGAGTCTGTCAAATGGATGTATTTCTAGAACAGACTAGTCGAGGCTGTCAAATGGATGCATTTCTAGAACAGACTAGTCGAGGCTGTCAAATGGATGCATTTCTAGAACAGACTAGTCGAGGCTGTCAAATGGATGCATTTCTAGAACAGACTAGTCGAGGCTGTCAAATGGATGTATTTCTAGAACAGACTAGTCGAGGCTGTCAAATGGATGTATTTCTAGAACAGACTAGTCGAGGCTGTCAAATGGATGTATTTCTAGAACAGACTAGTCGAGGCTGTCAAATGGATGTATTTCTAGAACAGACTAGTCGAGGCTGTCAAATGGATGTATTTCTAGAACAGACTAGTCGAGGCTGTCAAATGGATGTATTTCTAGAACAGACTAGTCGAGTCTGTCAAATGGATGTATTTCTAGAACAGACTAGTTGAGGCTGTCAAATGGATGCATTTCTAGAACAGACTAGTTGCGGCTGACAAATGGATGTATTTATTCGATTATAAACAGCGATTATATATATAATAGTGTTTTAAGTTTATGTGATGAACTAATTAACTTCAGTATCAACAACAACATTGAATCACTCACTATTCACTATGTAGCTACTCGTACTACACATTTAACGTGTTGTATGAACACAGCACCAGTGGACTGCCTGAGTCGTGTTCTGACTCCACTCTCGACTGACAGCCTCCTAGGCAGCCATAAAGTAAGTGATGTCATGCTCAGACTGAAAAAGCATACCCGTCCTATCTGACCACTACATGTAAAGTCTCATAGTCGGTGAAGATACACAGGTACGATAGCTTAACGTGCACCGGGTAATGTAGGCAAACCCCAGCAGCGCGGAGTGCACCGGGTAATGTAGGCAAACCCCAGCAGCGCGGTGTGCACCAGGTAATGTAGGCAAACCCCAGCAGCGCGGTGTGCACCGGGTAATGTATGCAAAACCCCAGCATCGCGGTGTGCACCAGGTAATGTAGGCAAACCCCAGCAGCGCGGTGTGCACCGGGTAATGTAGGCAAACCCCAGCAGCGCGGTGTGCACCAGGTAATAAGGCAAACCCCAGCAGCGCGGTGTGCACCGGGTAATGTAGGCAAACCCCAACAGCGCGGTGTGCACCAGGTAATAAGGCAAACCCCAACAGCGCGGTGTGCACCGGGTAATGTAGGCAAACCCCAATAGCGCGGTGTGCACCAGGTAATAAGGCAAACCCCAACAGCGCGGTGTGCACCAGGTAATAAGGCAAACCCCAGCAGCGCGGTGTGCACCAGGTAATGTAGGCAAACCACAGCAGCGCGGTGTGCACCGGGTAATGTAGGCAACCCCAACAGCGCGGTGTGCACTGCAACGGGCATGGTTAGACACATATTAAAATCATGGTCAGCCACTGCATTGTACTTCACTTCCAGTCATCTCGATTCGTCGTGTCACTGGCTACAAATGAGGTCTGACAAGAGATTGAGGTCAACACTTTGCACAGCTCCTCCTCACTTTAATCAAAATCACCAATGCAATATATTTTCACAATTATGAAAATTACCCCAAAAGTAAAAGACTTTTCCATTGACTCTATGAGCATGGAATGGGCGCAGACTCCTCGACAATGACTCTAACACAATAGACCGGTTCGTCGAACAGCCTTGATTTGGAGACAGTTAGCAAGGTATCATATTTACATAACAGCTCTGGGGTGCAAAGGGAACGCATTGCTCTAGGCGGACCCAGGGTTAGCAGATAACCAAGATCCCAAATGTACCTCCACGTGGTGCACCCTGGAAACAGAAATACAGCAGCTCGTGCTGATTCTGGCCAAATCATTTGGGGATCGTGTCCGAGAATGTGGAGGTAGCAGATGGAAAGAGATTTGACTGCACAAGAGACAGACAATATCTCCGACACCACCAGCATCACCACATATAGCAACACTGTCGACATACAGTGAAGCTAGTCAGTCCAGTCCGAACATTGGAGGGGCGGCCAATGTAAAATGCACGTAAAGGTAAATGCATGGCGAGAGACAAATATGTTTCACACAGAGTACAATGAAACAATGAAAGGGCAGAACAGCGCTAGAGGGCAGCGCGAACTGCAAATAGAAAGTGAAAAGTCCCTAGGAAAGGGAACTACAAGCTCCGTCAGCTCGAGACGGGCTTCTAGTTACCAGAGTTCCTAACAGGCAGAGACCCAGACCCATCCATCGGCGTTTGGTAAAGCAAAAGACCTAACCCAACTCTAATGTCGAGCCTCCCTAAACCGGAAATATGCTTGCAAAGAGAAAGGGTTCTGTACCCGATGGGTGTAGGCAAGAAAGGGACAACGATGGCAGTCCTGGCCCAACTCTACTGTCAAGGTTTCCTATACCGGAAGTAACTTGCAGAGAGAAAGGGTTCTGTACTCGATTCGCTCAGGCACAAAAGGGACAACGATTTAGCCCTGGCCCAACTCTACTGTCAGGTTTTCCTACACCGGAAATACACTTGAAGAGAGAAAGGGTTCAGTACCTGATGGGCTCAGGCGCTATTGGGACAAGGACGCTCAGCTCGAGAACGCCTTGCTCTCAAACGCGTGGTGTGAGACTCGAACTTGGACAAGGGGTACACGATGTCGGTGAATGACACCTCGGCTAAGAGGGCGAAAGAGCCAGGGTCCAACTCCTCTGTTGAGTTCTTCCCCTTAAGGAACCAGGCTCACGGATGAGAAACGGTTCAGTACCCAATGGGCACAGGCACAGCACGTCCAATTACACGAGACAAGTTCATAGACAGTGGAACACCTCGTTTGAGTCAGACTAAGAGCAAGAAAATAGTCTGGGCGAAGAGTCTCCACTACGCGTGCCTGTAGACAGATACAGAGGCTGTCACAGGCTAAGGGTAGCCCACCCGAATTGTCAAGGCATGCCGAAATCGGATGTGCTAGGCCTACAAGGCGCATAACGGTGGCACAACGTAATCACGCTCCCGGCGGAAATCGCACGGATATCCGTGATGGTTACAATGGAGCGAACGAAAAACAAACAAACAAACAAACATAACAGCTCTGAGTGAAATGTGTTTTGTTGGAGCCTGTCAGCTCTGTGAAAGAGTTTCAGACTATACATTCTTTTGGAGTGGAAGAGAATTTGAGGAGAGACGTGAAGCAGGAGTAGGCTTCGCTATTAAAACAACAATCAATACACACGGTAATACTCACATACTCTCAAAGATTGATATGCAAGAAAGAAAAGTGCATATAGAGAAAGAATGGTGGGACTCACTTGTCAAGTGCATTACATGGATATACTGTCCTGGTCATGCTGGGATCAGAGGAAACGAGAGAGTCGACTTATTAGCTAGCAATGCGGCGATAGGTTTCACAATGCTGAGACGAGATAAAGCAGACTTAATCAAGGCAGTTATAAAGTCATTTCAAAATGAAGATGATGTCAATGAGGCTGAGAACGTACACATACAGAGAATATTAGACATGGGAGTATCTAGAGGTGATGGAAGGAACAGTAAATATTTTGGAAAGTCCTGAAGATCACTCAATCACCACCTGACCGGGACTCTGAGTTTACATTCACTGGGATCTTATTGTGTCAAAACTAAGAATTATCATCCAGCCTGCCAGATGCCCACATGAAACGTACAGAGGTCAGAAAGATATCAAATGTAAACACACATCAGTCCCTAGCCTGTACTCTAAATGAATGTCTGAAATCTTCACTACCAAAGCAAGACGTGGATACGAACTGGACATATTTCAGCAGCTGCTCAAATATTATGAGACTGTTACGGAGGAACTAGGTCGTTCTATCAAGAAACAAAATGATTGGTTTGATCTTCTTCTTCTACTTCTCGTTCGCAGTTTGACATGTCTACACAGCAAGTCCTGTTTTCTTAATAAATCTTGCTGTATTTGAAAGCTCATCAGAGCTCCCATACATCTTTCTGTGGATATCCATCTCTGTGGGCGAGTGTTCTTCCCTTAACTGGTTTAGTGTATTGCAGTCTTGCAGGATATGTTCAGCTGTCTGTGCTGCCTGCCAACAAAGGCACAGTGGTGATGGAACCATACCATGGTTGTTGGTGCGCCTCTCGGCCTGGCATCTATGACCAGTACCTGTGCTTGCTTGGGCAGGATTATGACCCTGCTCGATATGTGGTTGGCTGACCAATCTTAGTTTCCAGCCTCTGTTGACTGAACTAAGCCCAATCTCCACGTTAAGGAGTTGACCTCGATGGGGATTGTTTTCATGAGAATGAAAATGGTGTTCGTCCATCACAAGTGATGAGGACCATTTGTTACATCCACTTTTGAAAATTCAATTTTAGTGATGTCCTTGATTATGAGTTCGTAGATGGCTAATGAGCCCTATTCGAGCTGTAAATGTCCTTGGACAGTTTGGACATGGAATAACGACTGTAGACGGATCTTGGTCTATCCGTGACTTTCTAGCTGCTCTCCGCTGTTGAGCTGCTGCATTTCTCTTCTTTTCACAAGATGATGCTCTCTTTTTTATTTTAGAACGCCATGTAGATCTATTTTCTGCAAGTTCTTCCCATGTATCGTGGTCTATTTCAAAGGCATTCAGTGAGTCCTTTAACGAGTCCTTGTAGCGCTTCATTAGGCCACCTTGAGATCGTATACCCTTCTCTAGCTCACCATAGAGAAGTATCTTTGGCAGACGATGGTCTGGCATGCGCACCAAATGACCTGCCCAACGAATCTGTGTCTGCATCAGGATCGTGTCAATGCTTGGGATACCAGCTCTATCAAGGACAGTGGTATCTGGAATCTTGTCTTGCCATCTGATTTTCATAACTTTTCTGAGACAATTTGTATGAAAATGATTGAGGTTTTTCACATGACGTCTATGCACAGTCCATGTTTCACTAGCGTATAGCAGCACTGGAAGTACCACTGCTCTGTAAACTTTCAGCTGAGTCTGTAGGTTAATGCCATTTCTACGCCAAACATTTGCGTACAATCTGCCGAAAGTACTGCTTGCTTTGGCGATCCTTGTATACACTTCATCATCAACGTTGACATTTTGTGATAACGTACTGCCTAGATATGTGAATCTTTTCACAACTTTCAGTGCTACACCATTTAATGAATAATACAATTATGATAATTATGAGAATAATAATACAATTAAAGAAATGTTGGCTGACGAACACCACCTTCTCAAAACATACTTCAGTCAGTCAGTCAGCCAGTTTCTCTTTTGCCAAATTTGGCACATAGGGCGATTGTTATAGTTCTCCATGCTTGTTGGTCAGTTGCCAAGGATTGCAGGTCTTGTGCATTTAAGCCTGTTGATTTTAGTTCATTCATAACAGTTCTTCTGAGCATTGTTTTTGGTAGTCCCTGTTTTCTTTTCCCGTCTGGTGTCCACATGAAGGTTTGTCGTGTAATTATATCTTCCTTCATTCTAAGTATGTGGCCGATGTATGTCCAGCGGCGTTTTCTGATGATGTTTGTCACACATTCTTATTTTGACTCCTCTCTTAGTATGTCGTTTGATTTGAAGTCTTTCCAATTAGTATTTGTGATTTTTCTAAGGCATCTATTATCGAAGGCAACTAACGTATCCATTATTGCGGTAGATTTCCAGCTTTCACATCCATATTTCACCAAACCAAACTTAAACGATACAAAATAAACATCTAAAAAGAAGCACTCAATTTCAAACGGAAAATAGTACAAAATAAACTACGCCATATGAGGTACTCATGGCTGAGTACCAAAGCAGATGAGATGCAAAGATTTGCAGATACCAACGATTTGAGAAATTGCTATGATGCACTTAAAACGTTATATGATCTGACCTCGTCAGGATCTTTTCCAACATTCTGAGCACATTTTGAATAACCCTTCATCAATAAATGAAGAGGCTATAAACAGACTACAGCAGGTTCCTTTCAATGAAATGGAAGGTGGTATTCCTACTTTAGAGAAAACTCTTAAAGCAATTCATTAGCTTTCTTGTAGAAAATCACCTGGCTGACTATATGCCAATCGAAATAGACAAGTATTGTGTTATAGGTCTTATTGAGAAACTTCACATAATTTTCCCAGTCGAGGAAAAACGAAACAGTTCCACAAAATTTCAGGGATACAACATTTATACATTTGTATGAACGTAAAGGGAAACATAAACACATTCTCCAGAGCCAGTAACAACTTTGGACGTACTTATACCACAGAGAAAACAGAAGTCATGCTACAACCAGCATCTGGCAAAAGCTATGTCGAACACTGCATAAAGGTAAATGACGAATAGATTCACATACCTAGGTAGATTCAAGAAAGAGGCAAGAGGATAAATTAAAAATTATTGAGTATAACGGGTATTGAACCGATCCTTTTCAACGACACCAAATCGCCCAACAACTCTCGTACACGGGATTTTCCTTACTTGACTAACCGCATCAAAAAAAAAGATGCGATTTTGGCAAGACAATCACACTGTGTACTCAGGTCAATGAGAACGGACCAATCGAGACAAGGATTATTACAACAACAACGAACATTCCGCACAGGTATTGAAGTATCCTCAGTAGCAACAAGCATATAGCATATAATATCCGTATTAGTTTTTGGAGATGCAGTTAGTCAATTACGGAAAATCTCGTGTACGAGAGTTGCTAGGCAATTTGGTGCGGTTGAACGAACACGTTCAATTCCCGTTAGACTCATGTTCGGCAGATTGTACGCAAATATTTGGCGTAGAAATGGAGTTAACCTACGCACTAAGCTGAACGTTTACAGAGCAGTGGTACTTCCAGTGTTGGTATACGCTAGTTGAAACATGGACTGGGTATTGCCGTCATGTGAAGAAACTAAATCATTTTTGCACAGCTTGTCTCAGGAAAGTTATGAATATCAGATGGTAAGACAAGATTACAGATACCATTTCCCCGACAGATTTTGTATCCCCAGCATTGACAATATCCTGATGCAGGCACAGAATCGTTGTCAAGTCATTTGGTACGTATACTAGACCATCGCCTGCCAAAGATACTCCCCTATGGTGAGCTGGGGAAGAGTACACGATCTCAAATTGGTCAAAAGAAGCGCTACAGGGACTCGTTAAACATATCACTGAAATAAACCAAAGCCCATGAGAAGAACTTGCACAAAATAGATCCACATGGCGCTCTACAGTCAAAAAGAGTGCATCATCTTGTGAAAAGCGAAGAAATACAACAGCTCAAAAGCAGAGAGTTTTACAGATATAGACATGTTTCAAGTGAACGAAAGAAGAAGTCGAATACTATGAATGTCCCAACACTGCTGTGTATCTCAGCATGTATATGCTTCTAAGCACTGTTATGTTTCCAGCACTGTTATGCCTCGAAGCACTGTTATATATTTAAGTACTGTTATTATCTGACTAATGTTATAACTACAATACACCTCATCTCTTCACATTGTTATACAAACTATTCTTGTTCTGAACATAACGTTTACACTTTGCGATATTCAAATCTAGCAGATGTTTCCTAAACCTATACTACTTAATGGTATCACACTAATACACATTTAGCCAATTAAGTTCTGCTGTAACACCCTCCATATCCATCCTGATGCTCGATCTGACAGTGGAATACATATTCTACTTTATCACACTATTACACATTTAGCCAATTGAGTGCTGCTGTAACTCCCTCTACCTTCATCCTCATTATCGATGTGACAATGGAATACATATCCTACTTTATCGCACTAATGCACATTTAACACAAACTGTGAACATTGAGTTCCTATAACTTATCCACATCTAATCTTGTTTCATTGATCTCACCATCATTTATCAAATCTATTCTTTATTTTTAAATGTAAAAGATAAATACCATTTTATAAATTACCAATTGTGAATTATGTAACCTCACGCCATGAAAGTTTCACATGTACAACCTAACGCCATGAAAGTTTCACATGTACAACCTCACGCCATGAAAGTTTCCCATGTACAACCTAACGCCATGAAAGTTTCACATGTACAATCTCACGCCATGAAAGTTTCCCATGTACACTCTCACGCCATGAAAGTTTCACATGTACAACCTCACGCCATGAAAGTTTCACATGTACACTCTCACGCCATGAAAGTTTCCCATGTACACTCTCACGCCATGAAAGTTTCACATGTGCAACCTAACGCCATGAAAGTTTCACATGTACAACCTCACGCCATGAAAGTTTCCCATGTACAACCTCACGCCATGAAAGTTTCACATGTACAACCTCACGCCATGAAAGTTTCACATGTACAACCTCACGCCATGAAAGTTTCACATGTACAACCTCACGCCATGAAAGTTTCACATGTACAACCGCACTGAATAGATTCATTAATAAAAATCCTGGCGAATAAAGATGTACTAAACACACTTAATATGAAGAAAGAACTACTAAGAGAAATAAAGAGCAGGCAAATAAAATATGTTGGACACATTAAAAGACATGACACCTTATTGAAGACCTTACTTGAGGGTAAAGTTACAGGGAAGCGAGCAAGAGGTAGGCAGAGATACAAATGGAAGAGTAACATCACACAATGGACACGTTACAGTCTAGCAGAGTGCACCACCAAGATAAGAGACAGGGGATGTTGGAGATACGTTGCAGCCATCCTTCGTTGCGGAGACGACACTTGATGATGATGATGAGCGATAATCTATTGTAAATCGTTCAGACACATCTTTGTTCTCATCTATAAATGTGTTAGTTTCAACAAACGCTATACAAATGAGTTTTCTATCACTCCACAAAACCAGTACATCAACAATACATTACCACCATGTAGTAACATCAAGTAGTAACATCAAGTGGTAAACAAAACTATACGTTAATTTTGTAATGTTCACATTTAGAATTAATTCGTGCTACTTTAAACAAAATTGTTGAGCTTGAAGACGTTACTTCTTATCGTTAGGTTTTTTATATTGTTATATTTAAAATAATTTATGTATAAATATATACTAATAATAAGACTCATAACCCGTCATGATCGTAGTGTTGACACAGTGGAGACATCGGAACCAAAAGCACTCGTGATATGCTGGAATATGTAAAAGTACTCGGATACATAAAAGTGCAGGGTTACATAACAGTGCAGGGATGTATAACAAAAGTACTCCTGTCATGCTGGAGATATGTAACAGTGCTGGGATACATCTCTACCCTCAAACATTCAGAGAAGTGTAGAAAGTTCACGGCCAGAACATGTTATCAAACCAGGATGTTATTTACCCTCTTTTCCTTTCACCCTCGACAGTTCCTTATAAAAATTTTCGGCCACTTTTACGATGAACATGTAATAAATTGTTTATAATATGTGCTTACTGCAGTAAAATTGAAATCCACCAGGTAATGTCAGGAAAAGGTTAATGAAGTTTTGAGAAACCTTGGAGGCAGACATGATCATAATAACTTATGTATTACATTTACAGCGTAAAGTTCCAATGTCGTGTTCAAGATCTAGTAGGAGATAACACGAACATACCTCAAGATCTAGTAGGATATAACACGAACATACCTCAAGATCTAGTAGGATATAGCATGAACATACCTCAAGATCTAGTAGGATATAGCACGAACATACCTCAAGATCTAGTAGGATATAACACGAACATACCTCAAGATCTAGTAGGATATAGCATGAACATACCTCAAGATCTAGTAGGATATAGCACGAACATACCTCAAGATCTAGTAGGATATAACACGAACATACCTCAAGATCTAGTAGGATATAGCATGAACATACCTCAAGATCTAGTAGGATATAGCACGAACATACCTCAAGATCTAGTAGGAGATAACACGAACATACCTCAAGATCTAGTAGGATATAGCACGAACATACCTCAAGATCTAGTAGGATATAACACGAACATACCTCAAGATCTAGTAGGATATAACACGAACATACCTCAAGATCTAGTAGGAGATAACACGAACATACCTCAAGATCTAGTAGGATATAGCACGAACATACCTCAAGATCTAGTAGGATATAACACGAACATACCTCAAGATCTAGTAGGAGATAACACGAACATACCTCAAGATCTAGTAGGATATAACACGAACATACCTCAAGATCTAGTAGGATATAACACGAATCATGCTCAAGTTATATTCGCGATTATACGAATCTCGAAGCACAAATCTATCGAGACAGAAGCCAAAAGAAAAATAATAAATTCACTTTTTATACCAACATTATGTTATCAATGTCAAACATGGACACTAACACGAGAGAAAGACATAAATGTTACTACGTGTACAGTCAGATGTTTAAGAGAAACAGCAAACAGAACAACAAGAGATCGTGTAAGGAATGAAGAGATTACAGCAAATGTTGAGTCACTATCATTAAGATATATATATACGTTCATGCTATGGCATCACAAGAAGGGTCGAATGTTGCACAAATAGCGTTTCCCTTACTGTAAATACTGCTCCCTTCTCCATACGGTTCTGCGTGCTGATCTCACGAGGAGTCACTTATCTTGAGTGATATTTAGCTTCTTATTGGCGGAAGATATCACATAGGGCAGCCATAATCGTTTGACATATTCTTTTCGGAACGTGGTCTTCCTTATGGGTTTCTTTGAATACTCTACGATTCTGGACAAGTTGACCTAATGCAGCTAGAGACATGTTGTAACAATCGAATATATCACTGCAACGTCGTCTTGAGCGTACCTTCCCCCTGCTGCTGTTAACTCTGACTTCAGCTATTATTCTTTACATACTGGGATGCCTCTTTATAGATTAAACGATGAACATGCAAGTTTTAGACCAAACAGGTCATGTGTTGACCAAATATTTACACTCATGACAATAATAGAAGAATCAGTAGAACCCCAATCGCAACTGTTTATAAATTTTGTTAACTTTCAAAATACCTTTGATAATTATACATAGACCTTCACTCTGTAACATTCTTGAAATATATGGATTCCAACAGAAATACGTGAACATTATAAAAGCATTTTATGACAACTCATGATGCTGTTTAATAACAGAAGCTGGCAATTCTGAATGGTTCCTAGTAAATAGAGGAGTGAAGCAAGGATGTGTCATGTCATCGATGTTATTTAGTATTGCAATGGATTTGGTCATGCGAAATTGGACAGCCGATAAAGATCGTGGTATCGAGTGGCTCGGAAATAAAAGTCTAGAACATCTCGTCTTTGCATACTATCGAGCGTTACTTAGCTCAACTGACGAAAAAACCCAAGAAAAAAAAACAACAGCCTTCAATTAATCTCTGCACAACTTAGGCTTGAAATCAAGACATCCAAAACAAAAATATTTGACCTTACCAACAACGCAACCGACATCAAATTAAACGAAAACACTATTTAAAAAGTCAACAATGTCACATAACTTGGCAGCAAGCTATCAACAACAGGAGATTCATCAACAGAAATATCACATCGTATTGCACGGACTGCTAACTCATTCGTTAACTATCAGATAACTGACATTAAAAAACACTAAGAAATAACACAGCACTCACAATCTTCAACTCCTGCATAATTCCAACATTAACATATGGATGTGAAAGTTGGAAAGCAACATCAAACTTAGAACAAAGACTAAACAAATTTGAAAATAAATGTCTTAGAAGTTTACTGAACATACGATGGTCAGACTTCAAATCAAACACAGTTGTCAGACAAGAATCAAAACAAGAATATATATCCACCTATATTAGAAAGTTTCGCTGGAATTACATCGGACACGCACTACGAATGGATACTGAAAGACTCCACTGTCAATCTTTGATATGGCCACCAAAGGGCAAGGAAAAACGAGGAAGATCAAAAGAAACTTTACGTAGAACTATTACAAGAGAACTTATTTACCATCGGTATCAGAAACAATCAGTATCAGTAAAAGGCAATGTTCTTTTTGTGGCCACTTCATGAGACAGGCAGGTTTAGAGAACATATTCACAACAGGCACAATTGAAGGCAGCAGAGACAGAGGGCGACAACGTGAGAAAAAATATTAGACAGTTTGACAACCTGGCACGGCAGGGAAACAACAACGACTTTGATACATAATACTGTGGACAGAAAGCTGTGGAGAGCCATGACCGTCAACGCCAGCCGGCATGGCACCTGATGATGATGATCAGAAACAATGAAGGCCTAAAGCAAATTTCTATGAAACAAGAAACCTGGAAATCTATGACACCCGCCCTATGTGCCGTCTTTGGTCCTAGAGGAGCACCTAACTATAGTGTCTTTATATAACCACCCCCCCCCCTAAAAAATGTTTTTTAAATTAAAAATTGCAACAACACATAAACAACAACAAAAAACCACTACTTTCTTGTTAAGATGTTGTTAATGAGCCATACCTCATCGATATTTATTGATCTTAACACTTCGTGATTTGTCTCTTTAGATGTCCATGAAATAAGTAAAACTCTTCTGTAGCTTCTCATTTCGAAAGCAGCGATTCTCTTTGCTACAGTTTTATTTCTTGTTTGAGGTCAGTAGTTTATAAATCGGCCTTGTGGTACATGGTACTTGTCTACAAGGTATTTAAAAGTGCACTCCTCCTTTAAGCCCACCCCCCCCCTTTCCACAGTGATTTTACGTAGATAAAATGTTTCTTCAAAAAAGATCTGACATAAAATCCATGAATGACATCTAACATTGATCATGTACAGTGCGGTTTATTTTACATCGTCTTGGTGTTCCTGTTACTACACAACAACTGATGACGTGTCTATGCAGCTACACAACTTCTGCGATCAATTGTTAAACATCCAGTCTAATATTGATCATGTATAGAGCGGTTTCTTTTAAGTCACATCTTAGGTTCACATTTCGAAAGCAGAGATCTGTTTTCCCTCATCCCAAGATCTGATACATTCTAGCTCAAGTTGTAATAGTTCTTTCAGAGAGATTGCACTCACCAGCCTGGACTAATCAGTCTTAGGATTGTACTCACCAGCCTGGACTACACCAAGGATTGTACTCACCAGCCTGGACTAAACCAAGGATTGTACTCATCAGCCTGGACTAAACCAAGGATTGTACTCACCGGCCTGGATTAATCCATCTAAGGATTGCACTCACCAGCCTGGATTAATTAATCCAAGGATTGCACTCACCAGCCTGGATTAATTAATCCAAGGATTGCACTCACCAGCCTGGATTAATTAATCCAAGGATTGCACTCACCAGCCTGCATTAATCAATCCAAGAATTGCACTCACCAGCCTTGAATAATCAATCCAAGAATTGCACTCACCAGCCTTGAATAATCAATCCAAGAATTGCACTCACCAGCCTTGAATAATCAATCCTAGTATTGTACTCACCAGCCTGAACTAAACCAATGATTGTACTCACTAGCCTGGACTAATCAATCCAAAGAGTGTACTCACCAACATTGACTAATAAATCCAAGGACTCACAAACAATCAGAACAAACTTGACAACTTGTAAATACCATTCTCTTCAATGAAGGAGGAACGTCACCATCTTGAGCTCCCCACAACGTGTTACACAGAGAAGTTCTTGTGGGCCATGTTGTCGTTCTGTGAATAGCAAAACTGGGACAATCCTGATATGGTCCCTTCTGCCGTTTTTATTCCCGCGTTCTTGAACGACATTTTGGCCACTTTCCGCGTAGTTCATGAATTGAATACCGTTTAGTAAGCGTCCTAGTTCACGTTCAATGCCTCGTGGTCAGACACTTTCTGACATCGACGTTTCGGATGTATCTTATAATATCTGCATGAAAGCTGATGTTCATGGGACATCGTACAGATTAACTTTTTGAGGGTAATACGAAAAACAAATTGCAAATTTAAAATGTTTTAGCTCCGTCGTCATGTTACCATGTGATATGTTTTAGCTCCGTCGTCATGTTACCAAATTGCATATGTGATGGTCGGCTAACCTATCAACAATACAACATCCTTAACCTTCTACATCATTTACGGTAGATGTCAATGTTGTGATGTTTTACTTTCCTGTCATTTTCATCAGTAACATATGAAACACACGTCAAAGAGAGTTTGTATGTGTTTACACATGAATCACTCGTCAAAAAGAGTTTGGATGTTTTTACACATGAATCACACATGACATAGAGTTTGAATATGTTTACGAATGACTTTATTCAAGACTTCACTCTAGAATGTATTAGCCCATCCATGTTGTACTGAATTCTCACGCAGTCACCTCGTGTACATGGAGAATGTATTGGCCCAGCCATGTTGTACTGAATTATCAAGCAGTCACATTGTGTACATGAAGAATGATGTATACACTACACAGACAATTTACAAACGTCAGTGAATATTTAATCAGGAGACAGGGGGATATAAGCATTGTTACACCACACATTCTCAACACAAGAATTGCAACGTGAACATTCTCCAAAAGATGACCTAACAAATTACTTCAAACCTATTTTTTGTTATGATTTATAACACAACATTATTTATTATTATAATTATAAATTATAAGCCCAGTATTATCGGACATTTCGTTGTTCAACGTTGGCATGCGACACAAACAATATGAATAGTGACCAACGAAATGAACAACAATAATCAACAACATTACGTAAGAAAACAGATTCTGATTTGTGTTGATTCCGCTGTTAGATGTCATACAACGGATGAGTGTGATTGGAATCAAATAAGGTTGTGAAGAGATGTTGTGGGATCGCCTACAGAAACAGTACATAATTACTGAGTTGTTCATTATTTTGTGATCGAAGTAACCAATTATTGCATACACCAACAACAGAAAAGTGGATAAATTGAAACTACCAATATTTACATACACCAATATTCATCATTTATTTTATTAGTAGTGGTAGGAATTTGCTGCACACATTAACTTGTTTAATATAGTTACTTTGTTACTAACGTTACTGCGATCTATACCTGATTGTTTAATAAAGTTACTTTGTTACTTATAATTGGTGGATCTTTTATGACTTTTTTTAAACAAGAAATATCTTCTGTCTTTTTCCCAGTTGTCTAACGTGTTAACACTGAAGTATTTTATGATAAGGTAGTAAACCCGTACATGATGCGTACACTAGGGTGTCCTTGGATATCTTGATGAACCAGCTGTTAAATCTTGCAGCAAATCATTTTGTCGTGCGGTGGGTTGTTGCAGCTATACAAGACAGTAGCCATAGTAGTTCTTAAGTGTGGTTAATGGATATCTGTACCAACGGTTATTAGCATTGGCCTTCCTCAGGGTTCGCCTCTATCTCCTGTACTTTTCAATGTATACACAGTACATATAGCTGTCAATCAAATCATAGGTGCTGGCAGAACGATGTCATACGCCGATGATATCCTTGTGTATAGACAGGGCAGAAATCGAGAAAAGTAATCCTTCTAATGCATTCTTGAAGTGTGTTTCCTTGAACAATCACATGGTAAAGACACCCATGCCACAGGTTTCATTGTCCGGAAAAAGTTTAGAAAGAACTAGCACAATGAGATATGTGGGTGTGTTTTTTGACAGATGCCTGAGTTTCAGGGAACATGTTGATTACGTAATCATAAGGGCAAGCAAAGACTTAGCAGCAATGAAGGTTATGGTTGCTGCGCAGTGTGAGCAGAGGTTGTTATTTCTTTTGTACCAGGGTTTTGTTGTGGTGGAATATGCACTGGCAATTCTGACTCTTAGCCAAACTCAGATCGAAAGACTGAATAGAATCCAGAATGCAGCAATATGTATCATACTTGTGTGCACAAGAGACACATCGACAAGAGCTATGCGATACCTACTTGACTGACAACAGCTGATCACTGATTGCAGTATTGCAGTGCACGGGCGTGCCTTCAAATACATGCTGATAAGGAAAATCCGCTGCATTCCGAAATACAGAATGTTAAAGGCAGCAGACATAAGAGAGAGAAGTCGTGTATGGGACGTGTTGAAGATGTCATACAAAGCGTGTGCAGATTGCAGGATGTGGGAGCAGGTGCGGAATGGATACGTCTACACACATATTTCGAAACTTGTGTGAGAGTAGTAATATAAGAAGGTTTAAAACCTTTTTTAAAAGGGTTTAAAAGCCGCAGAAGATTGACGTCACTGTACTCGGTTTCCCATATGTACTCCGTCACTCTCAACGAAGCGGCTTTTCGCCTGCCGAGAGTACCACTCATAGCACGTAACTCTGTAGCTTCAAGTGATAATCCACTGATATCTCCGAAAAAAAATCTACCATATAAAAAAGACGACACGAGCCGGATTAGAACACATGACCTCTTGAACACAAAGCGGATTCAGCCGAAGACGGATGTGTCGGGCAATTGACGCAATTAAAACGGCGACACAACGAATCTCAATTCTCTGGACTACATCTTGCTGAAAACCAAGTAGGACCATTGTCCTGCAACAAGAGATATCCAGCGGGAGTTGGGAATGACTGCTGAAGAAGAAGAAGAAGAAGAAAAACACAAGGCGAACAGCTTAACCACTTCGCCAAGGAGATTCCAGATTAGCAATATATAAGCAGTGAATGCAGAAAATGGTGTACAACAACTGTGGAAAAAGAAGTACAAGCTTTGGTCAGTGAGAATGCCATAGAGGGGGGATGTAATTATATACACTGATGGATCTGTGATAAGACGTGTTCGCACTGCATGGTCCTTCACAGCTCAGTGCGCAGGAAAACGATCAGAAAGGAGAGGGGTGCCTTTGCGGTCACTAAGAGTAGTATGACCATGGAGAATATGTCGGTGACCAAGGCATTTGAGCGGGTATGTACACAGCAGGTAACGCAGGAATGCATCTTGAGTGACTCTATGAGTATGATTAGGACTGTACAAGTGGTTGTCGTTCGCGAACAGTGGATTGAGGCCTTGAGAAAGGCGAGGCTGAAAGTTCCTACATTTATTTTCGTGCCGGAGCATGTGGGTGTTCGAGGCAATGAAAGAGCAGATTAACTGGCGTCATGCGTGATTGTGGCACAGGGCTATTGGATGGTGGATCGAGCTGACGTTTTGAACCCTTTAAGAGATATATCACGCGAGAGTGAGACTAATGTGAATGATGATTCCTTTTCAATGGCTAGGATTAAAGATCAGGGATTGAAATGAGGTGTTGCTAGAAGTGAACTTTTTGGAGAACATTTTGAAGTGAACAAGAAGAATGATGATCAACCAGCATAGAACCGGTACTGTCAGCAGAAGTGTGATGGCGGATACACTCAGGAAGAGATCGAAGCAACTATGGACGTGTCCAGTTTGCAGTGATGATGATCTGACGATTAACTAGCTAACCCCTACAGAAAATCATGAGACACTAAAGCAGTGGATTGTGTATTAAACCATCTTCTGAAGTTCTGCAAGTTTCCAAATGTATGAGCATTTTATTTCACTTGAAACAACAATAGAGCTACGAAACATAGGTTGGAGAGGGGGTGGGCTAGTGTACATGGGCAAGACACTTTCTCAATTAAGCCTGCACGGGCGAGCAATAATGTGCGAAAAGTATGGGATATTTATCTCGGCAATTTATACTGTTCTTTCCCCTGAACGTGTGTACAGACACATAAAGCCTCGTCGGTGATGATATAACCACAATACATTACTCGTTACTCGCTCTTGATCTCTCTCTCTTTATGCAAAGAGACATAATCTTACTTTAATCTTCACATTTATGTTTGACTCTCTTGCTCTCTCTATACCAGGAGGAAAAATCTTACTTTAATCTTCACATTTATGTTTGACTCTCTTGCTCTCTCTATACCAGGAGGAAAAATCTTACTTTAATCTTCACATTTATGTTTGACTCTCTTGCTCTCTCTATACCAGGAGGAAAAATCTTACTTTAATCTTCACATTTATGTTTGACTCTCTTGCTCTATCTATACCAGGAGGAAAAATCTTACTTTAATCTTCACATTTATGTTTGACTCTCTTGCTCTCTCTATACCAGGAGTAAAAATCTTACTTTAATCCTCACATGTATGTGTGTCTACCTTATTCTTTCTATTATTTTTTTGCTTGAGCTGTCATTGTCCAGGTTTGACACTGGTAACACAGTAATAGAATATTAATAATCTTGTATATTGCAATTTATTGTCTATGTTTAATTTTTTGGTTTTGAAAATTCATGTCATTTGTCCTAAAATCTGGCTTGTTTTGTTGCATCTATGTTGTATTTCTTTACTGATTTTACCTTCACTCGATATAATGTATCCTACGTACATGAACTCTTTACCTGCGTAAGGTGTTCATTATCGATAGAAATAGTGATATTTCTTTATATCTTTGCTATTGCCATTATATAACGTTATAAGGGATGTTTGATGGTAAGTATGCGCGTTAAGATTCTTCCATGAAGTGAACATTTTCATGTGATTGGATCATTGCATACGAAATATAGAGAAGAGATCCTCTTCTTCTTACAAGTTCGCTCTAAAATTCCTGCATGTTGGTAGGATGTAGACAAAATAGCAGAATGCATTACATCGTGGTTTACAATTTGACTGCGTTGTTTGCTTATTTCGTGAATAAGAAAGCCAATTCACCTCAACGCTTCTTAGTAGCCTCTTAAAACACGAATAACAGTTCACATTATTGCTATTCATCACTTCCTGTATGGACTTCGGCAACACAGGAGGCATGACTCCTAAGAAGCACAAATATACTATTTTGAGTAGGAAGATTCTGTTCAAAGAATTGCATACCTCTCTGAGATGGACTATTCTGGATGTAAAAGAAGGCTCTTGACTCGAAACATATGCAGTCTTCATAACCTTTACTGCCAGTCCTTAATCACATAGTACAAATGGAATGAAAAGATGACGATATCTTGACCGTGTTATGAATGATT
This sequence comes from Meghimatium bilineatum, assembly GCA_034231615.1. NCBI lineage: Eukaryota > Metazoa > Mollusca > Gastropoda > Stylommatophora > Philomycidae > Meghimatium > Meghimatium bilineatum. Next base: position 3,918,624 of record CM067304.1, read on the forward strand.
AAAAACCCCGTGATCTTTTCGAGAGGGATGTCTAGAAAAAAAACATCTATAATTTTGTTGCCAATTTTTGACACTCGCCCACACCGTGTCAAGAATTCAGAAACCAAGTCCCCACTCCTCCTGCTTAATTATGTAACACAACAGTGTACATACACGCGCACTTCCATAAACATATTTAGTTGAAAATATACGCCAGAAAAATAAACGATGCTTTCCACATATGGAGACAAATTTTCCAGATTCAAATAATATAAATTGTTATAATAAAAATAGTATTGTTGACGTGAACGTTTGTGAAACCATCACATTTCCCTTGCTGAATAACTGTCAAAAGTTTTTGATGACGTAATTTACTGGCAGCCGCCATCTCAGTAAAATACATTCAAAACACATCACAAACACATCATTAATTTCTCACTAGAACAAAAATATAAAAACACAACATTAGTTTGTCACCAAAATACAAACACACATTAGTTTGTCACCAAAGTAAAAATACACCATAAACACACATTAGTTTGTCAACAAGAAAACCAGAAATTGGTCAAGACCAACAGTAGACAATGTTCCTAAGTAGGAGAAGGTCAATTGTCTGATTCGAGTACACAATATAGAGTCACGTGTAAGAATAAGTACAAAACAAACTGTGCATTTACAACTGAAGTTTATTTTTATTTCAAATACAGAAAGTGAAAAATGATAGCTCGAAACAGAAACGAGAAAGTTGCTGAAAGAGTGAAATAATAAAATGTGTATTACGTACTTATGTGACACTTCATTTCACATGTAGCAATTTTCCTCTAATGTAAGACTGTTAATGACCATGTTTGACATTGGTAGCAGAGTGTTGGTATACAAATTGTAGATATTATTTGTCTTTTTATTTCTATATTGATCTTATGGTGAAGAAGTAATGGTGAAAGTTGGTAGGTCATTGTGGATGCTTTCAGACATCTAGTGTCTATTTTTCTTCCATTGTCGGGAAAAAATTATGCATAGATATATAAATTCGTTGGCTAGTTTCACTTTGTTATCTATTATTATATATTCACTGGTGTTGCAAAATTGTTAATTTTTATAGCTTCTGTTTGTTTTTGTACGTTCATTTCATTTTCTACTTCTTTAATATTAATAGCAGCGCATTAATTGATTTGACCATTTGTTCTCATCTTTATATATTAGACTTTGATCGTTGACAAAAAGTAGTTCGTATATTAGACTTTGATCGTTGACAAAAAGTAGTTCGTTGATTTAATTATTAAGTTCCTCATGTTCATGTGCAATGTTTTTCTCTTTGTTGATGTACGTTGTTTTAAAAAAAAAATTCTGTTCATGCATATTCAGTCAGTCATTTCCACTTTCTACAAGTTTGACACATAGGGCGAATGTCATAGTTCTCCATGCCTGTCGGTTAGGTGCCACGGATTGCAGGTCTTGTGCATTTACTTCTGTTGATTTTAATTCATTCATAAATGTTATTCTGAGTGCTGTTTTTGGTCTTCCTTAATCTTTTCCCGTCTGGTGTCCACATGAAGACTTGTCGTGGAATTATATCTTCCTTCATTCTAAGTATGTGGCCGATGTATGTCAAGCGGCGTTTTCTGATGATGTTCGTCACATATTCTTGTTTTGTCGCTTCTCTTAATATGTTGTTCGATGTGAAGTCTTTCCAATTAGTGTTTGTGATCATTCTAAGGCATCTATTCTTAAAGGCAACTAACTTCTTATCCATTATTGCGGTAGATTTCCAACTTTCACATCCATATGTTAATAATGGAATCACACTTGCATTGAATAGTCGCAGTTTGATGTGTTTACTTGCGATCTTCGATCTCCAGATGATTGAAAGTTTGTTAAAGGCGTTGGAGGTGAAAGCGATTCGAGTCTTGATTTCTGAGTTGGTATCTCCGTCTGTTATCTTGCTTCCCAAATATACGAAATTTGAAACGTTGTCTAGTAATATATCATATAGTTTAATTGATTCTGTCAGGCCGGTAAAGTTTCTGATTTTCGTTTTATGTGTGTTTATTTGAAGGCCTATCTGTTGCGCCAAAAAATTGAGTCTCTCTGTTTTTTTTCTTAGAGATCTTGGTGTGTTGAAGAGAGCACTATCATCGGCGAAGGTGAGATCGTCCAAGGTCTTGTTGCTTACCCATTTGATTCCTAATTATTTTTGGTCTGTGCATTTCTTCATCACCCAGTCAATCGCAATGCAAAACAGTATTGGGGACAAATCACATCCATGTTTTACTACCGTTGTTACTGTGAACCAGCTGGAAAAGCCACTTTCTGTTCTTACACAGCAAGCCGTATCGGTGTAAAAAGCAATTATTATATTGTTGTATTTCGTCGGGATACCGTAAAGCGTAAGAATTTTCCAGAGATATGGTCTGTGAAGACTATCGAAAGTCTTCTGGAAATCTAAAAAATTGATCATGAATTTTGATTATCTTTCTGTGGACGCTTCTATTATTGCCTTTAAAGTGTAGATGTGATCAAATGTTGAGAGCTGTGATCTAAAGCCCGCATGTTCATCTCCCAGAGCCTCTTCAATGTATGTTCTTAGTTTTTGTAGTAATATACTGAGAAAGACTTATATGCATAGGCCTGCATTGAACAGTTGAAAAGACGCATACTTGTCTTACTAATGATCTTGCTTCAAACGATTCCGTCATTCCATCTTTTGTTCTTACTGAGGTTTAGCATTTTTGGTATAACACTTTTATATTATCTAACAGCTGTCCTCTGATGTTATATTTTCGTATACACTGTTATCATTATAGTTACAGCAAGAAATATTGAAGGCAAGGGAGACAGATGACAGAAAATATTAAATAGTTTAATATCTAGACCTAGGAAAAAGGCAAGAACGATCCCGATACAAGAAGATAGAGCTGTGATGGTCTAAGTCAGTAGTCAAGGCACGTGATGATGTTGATTGACATTACAACAATATTTTTAAAATGTATTAAAAAATAATTTAACGTCTTTTGTGTGTGTGTGTGTTGTTTTACATCGTGATTGTGTTGTGTTCTATGCGTCATGATTGTGTTGTGTGTGTCATGATTGTGTTGTGTTCTGTGCATAATTAAAGTGTTGTATGAAGCATGTCATGATTGTGTTGTGTGCTGCGTGTTATGATTATACTGTGTGTCACGTGATATGTGCCATGATTGTGCTGTGTTCTGTGTCATGATTATGTTGTGAACAATATTATTATTTGTCGGAGTTGCTGTTGCAGTTTGTGTTGTTGTTATTAGTTGCAATGTTCATATGATCATGTTTTAAACCTATCACATCTTGGCTTGATGTAACATTATCTACCATCATCATCCGAGCTGTAAACTGTTACGTGTTCCTGCTCAAACATAGAATGAATCTCGTCTGAGAAGCTCTGCACTCGCGTTATAATAAATAGTATATCTAACTTCCCAAAAGTCTATGGCCACCGAATCAGTGTTGTTATAATCATATTCTTCTGTGGATTAGAACAAAATATACTACTTATATTGTTATTCAAAAACGTGTTATCCTATCGTGCAAGTATAGAAAATAATATGGGCTACATTTTAAAGTAGGAAATAATCGTATGTTCTTGTTCTCACATTATAGGTCACAGTTTAACACCCCTGTAATGTTTAGAAGTACGAAACAATCTTGTGTTCTCGCTCTGACTATCGCTTTTTAAGTCCCAGCTTACCCATGTGAAGGGCAGGTCGGATCTACAGCATATGTCTCAGATGTTGTGTCACCGCTTGTCTCACAAATACCAGGTTGACACAACAGACGTATGTAACTGTGTCCCAAGCAATATGACAGCCGAACACTTGTTGCATATCTTCCGAACGTAGGATGTAGAACGGTGATATAGTTGTATTAGTATTACGTGTTAGTAGTAGTAGTTGTAGTAGAAATAGTAGAGAGTAGTATCCATCGTAGTATTAGTAGTATCATTAATATTATTAGTATTAGCAGTAGTAGTGACAAGAGTAACTGTATTAGTAGTACTAGTGACAAGAGTAGCAGTATTAGTAGTACTAGTGACAAGAATATCAGTATTAGTAGTACTAGTGACACGAGTAGCAGTATTAGTAGTACTAGTGACAAGAATATCAGTATTTGCAGTAGTATAGTTTATGTGCACCTGTCTATGATGCACAAAATTGAAATAATGATTGACATGATGGTGGGTGATAACGAATGATTGACATGATGGTGGGTGATAACGAATGATTGACATGATGGTGGGTGATAACGAATGATTGACATGATGGTGGGTGATAACGAATGATTGACATGATTGTGGGTGATAACGAATGAAACACTGAAGAATAATAAATTCTCTTCTTCTGGTGGATCTATCCTCAAACTCTTGCAGACTAGCAGGATGCAATCCAGAGACTGAAATGTGCTGCTAATCATGATTTACCGTTAATCTGCGATATCTGCACCTTCTCGGCAATAACGAATTCCGATGTGTCAACATCAGAATTGTTTGTTGTGTGTGAATCACTTTTATCCTCCATGGCGTGGGACAAAAATTCCGTTCCATAAGCTTCTTTCCTTACTCACCACGTACAACGTGCTTGGAAGGTAACAATATCAATATTCGTTGCACCTCTGTTGGACTAGGTAACAATATCAATATTCGTTGCACCTCTGTTGGACTCGGTAACAATATCAATATTCGTTGGACTCGGTAACAATATCAATATTCGTTGTACCTCTGTTGGACTCGGTAACAATATCAATATTCGATGCACCTCTGTTGGAATCGGTAACAAAAAGGCGAATATTTTTATCTATTTGTTATTATAGACGTCAATTGAAAACATTGAAACGTGATTTTCACAGAAGGCATCAAGAGGTGCAATGCAAGTAAATCCATTTTAAGCATCTCACTTACCATTAAAGTCAGCTGCACGTACGAACGTCTTCTGAAGATCGTTGCATTGTTTGTAGATGATCGGAAAATCCCGCTTTAACTCTTCAATTTCATCAAGTGTGAGGGGTTGAGATATGCCATCCACGTTGAAAGATTGTTTGTTCCAAATACGTGTTTCCTATTGAATATTCAAATATTTTTTTCCCGTTTTTAACATGAAAACATAAAGTTTGTAATTTATTTTAAACAAATCATTATTACAAAATATATATAGTGTGCATAAAATTACATGTTTGTCCACATGTGACAGCCTGATTAAAGGCATAGAATGACATATATATCACCACGGCAGATGGATCAACACTGCTGACGGGATAGTGATGAACTAGTTCAACCAGAGGAATGTGTTCAATATAGAAAAGAACAAGATCCTGGTAGCCCACATTGTGCGAATAGTTTCTTCCGGAAGAGTACATGTAGGAGGTAACAAGACTTTATTCAAGGAGGAGGAAATGCAACATAAAACCAAATTTTGTGGCAGGAAGGATCAGCCCATTAGACGTGGTTCGCAGCTGTGCTAGGCTCTGATCACCGAAAGCCGGGAAGATAGTGCACAACTCTGCTGATCCGGCAGCATTTCTTGTTGGGAACTCGAAATTGTGACCTTGTACATATGTGGATAAGTAGATAAATGTGTTGTCCCTGCACAAATGTGGATAAGTAGATAAATGTGTTGTCCTTGTACATATGTGGATAAGTAGATAAATGTGTTGTCCTTGTGCATATGTGGATAAGGAGATAAATGTGTTGCTCTTATTCACATGTGGATAAGGAGATGTATTTGTTGCCCTTGTACATATGTGGATAAGGAGATGTATTTGTTGCCCTTGTACATATGTGGATAAGTAGATAAATTTGTTGTCCTTGTTCATATGTGAATACGGAGATGTATTTGTTGCCCCTGCACATATGTGGTGGTCCGTACTGTCTGTAGAGGTCAATGTGGTAGTCTGTACCATCTGTACATTTCAATGTGGCTGTCTGTACCTTCTGTACATTTCAATGTGGCTGTTCGTACATTCTGTACATTTCAATGTGTCTGTCCGTACCTTCTGTACATTTCAATGTACACACATTCCAAGTATATAAATATAAGTAAACTGAAAGCCAAACAATAATCAGAACATGTAATGAATGGGGTCCAACTTAATTAAACAAACAGGTCTTCTATAACAGCTGACTGTCTCAGTCTACGTTACTGACCTTTGCTGTTTGAAATGTTTTTATTTATTTCCCATTCCACTGATTGCTTAACATAGGTGTGGCGAACACTGACCCATGTTTCGTCAAAATATACAATATCATAGCTTTACCTTGACCGATCACAGATCTGCTTCGGATATTTGTTTCGGGAAATTTATCACATTACACAAAAACTATTATTTGTGTGGCTTTCTCAGAAATAATATTTCTGACGCCTAACATTTTCTTGAAAGTGAAACCGAGTAATCTTACAATATTCTTGAAACTAAAGTCGGCTAATCTTACAATATTCCACAGAATACTTTTAGAAGTGTCACAACTTCAGTTTGCAATATTTACTGTTTAGGAAGAGTAACGAGATGATGTTATTGTTGTTATTGTTGTTCGAAATGAGTTGATATGTAGCAAATAGTTTCACTATCTTTCTCTTATGATATCTATGTCAAAGCCGTCAACTTTCCTTTTCCTTCCTAGCTTGACCTGTGTCCACCTTGTTTAGACTATGTCTAATCAAACAGAAAAATGATTCTCTATTCAGACCAAACGACAATTACATTCTCTTCACAGTGGGGGGGGGGGATAATAATCTCAATACAAATATCATATATTAGATTTCCTATGGTACAGTAAAATGTTAAACTTCTACAAATGTATAAATGTTCACACTTCAAATTCATTATAAATATGATATAAGGGTAACTTTGCTGAAACCAACAAGATGTCACAATAACTTCACCACCAATTTCTGATACACTCTCAACTAACAGCCAACTTGAGGATACAGTCCTACTTATAATGTCATTACTGTTGACATAGCATATTATTTCGATGCTTTTCATCTGACCAATCAAATTCACGAACATATTCATATCAATAGGAGTGACACAGTTTCCTGTCTCTACTTGGTCCATTTCGTGAAACTGGAAATCGTGAATTGTAATTTCGTATTCGCAAGAAACTATTTTTAGAACAAGATGGCTGTTTATATTGTTATAGACGTTATATTGTGTACATATAATGATGATGAAAGCGGTGATGATGATAGTGATGACGTTGGTGATAATAACGAGAATGTACTGATACCTACACTTATGTTTTGGAGTGTTGAAACCAGATAGTCTACGGTGGAGTCATCGTGTGCAATCACACATGGAACAAACGTCTTGTAACATAAGACAGCAAGACTCTGATATTGAAAAATCAGTGAAGAACAAAAATTATGATATAATAAATGTTACATGTAATTCACTCACAAAGAAAAATTATTAATTGTACTGCACGCACATTTTCCAGGGATCCACGACAAATTAATTCTCAGACATAACTCGCATTACACATCTCTAGTAATTAATGTTCGATACAAAATATCTCCACACAAAATATATCCACACAAAATATATCCATACAAAATATCTCCACACGAAATATTTCCACAAAAAATATATCCACACAAAATGTATCCAGAAAAAAATATCACCATTTCCCATATTTCCAGACACAATATCTCCATGTGCAATATCTCCATGTGCAATATCTCCATGTGCAATATCTCCATGTGCAATATCTCCATGTGCAATATCTCCATGTGCAATATCTCCATGTGCAATATCTCCAGTCAAAATATCTTATTTTGGTAAATCTCTAGAAACAATATCTAATTATAACATATCTCCAGTCAATATATGTCCCATATACCATATTCCCAGACAAAATATATTCATTTGAATATCTCCAGGAAAAAATATATTCACACAAAATATCTCTATATACCATATACCAAAAGAAAATATCTCCATTTGCCATATTCCCAGACAAAATATCTCAATATGCCATATCTCTAGACAAAATATATAAATATACCATATTTCCACAGACAAAATATCTAAATATATAATATCTCCACAAATATCTCAATATACCATATCTCGACAGACACAATATCTCAATATACCATATCTCGACAGACACAATATCTCAATATACCATATCTCCACAGACATAATATCTCAATATACCATATCTCTAGACAAAATATATAAATATACCATATCTCCACAGACATAATATCTCACTATGACATATCTCCACAGACAAAATATATCCATATACTATTCCTCCATACAAAATATGTCCATATACCATATCTCCAGACAATATATTTCCATGAAAAATACCTCCGAACAAAATATTTCTACTAAATGTCCCCTGAAAAATTGTATCCAAATACAAGTATCTCCAGATAGACCATTTCAATAATAAAACATTTCTATGTGACAACCATTCACAGTTATTATGGTGTCAAATTGAGGTTTAGATTGATCGTGACCGGGCTATACATGAGTCGGGGATCTGAGAAGCTTATTTCTTAGTACATCGATGAAAAAACATAGTGAAACATGAGATAGGATGTTTACTTTCCCAAATTCACGTATACCTTATTTACATGTGCTTTACTCATCACTTTCTCTCTCACCTTTCCATCTCGTCCTTTCATCATCGCAATATCACATTTATGTCTATGTTGTTTCTGTGCAGGCTTTAGTCCAAATGAAGACTTTATATCCGAAAAGCTGTCTGTCTTTATGTCGTGTTTCCAATGTGTACTCTTATTTATTGGTAACACCTATATCTATTCCTATTTATAATTATATTTGCCTTGTGTTACCACAGCTCTCGCGATTTCAGTTCGTCGGGTTATTTCCAAATACTAGTGATTTATGTCCGATATAAAAACTTGCCGTATTTCTAAACCCCGCGTTCAACTATCATGATCAAAGATTGCACGTTGATATTTACTATTTATCACCGTATACCGTTGTAGTTTTTTCATTGGTTGAGATAGCGTATGATTTCATATTTTTCTAGAGCATGGACATATGCGCATTGTTCATCCATCACATGATGATGACGATGGCCATTTGTTACATCCACTTCTGTAATTCATTTAAAGCTATATACTTGACCATGTGTTCATAGATGGCTAATAAACCATATTCTGGACCACATGTTCTTGGACAGTTTGGTCGTGAGATGGCCACTGCAGATGGTTTTTTTATGTACCTGTGACTTTGTAGCTGCTCTTTGCTGTTGTGATGCCGCCTTTCTCCTCTTTTCACAAGATGCCGCAACCTTTTAAACTGTAGACCGCCTATTCTATGTTGTGCAAGGTTTCCATGGTATCTTGGTTAATTCCAAAGTCTCTCGGTGAGGTCTTTAACGAGTCCTTGCTGCAAATCTTTTTCACACTATGAGAACATGTACCCTTCAGCAACTCATCATAGAGAAGCATCTCTTGCAGATGATGAGCTGGCAAACCTAGCATATGACCTGCCCAAAGAATCTGAGTCTAAATCAGAATAGCAGATATGCTAGAAATACTAAATTTGTCAAGCACAGTGGTTTCGGGAAACGTGTCTTACCATCTAATGTTTATAACGTTTCTCAGATAATGTATGTGAAAGTAATTAATCTTCCTCACATGTCGTCTATACACAGTCCATGTTTCACTAGCGTATAACAATATTGGAAGTACCACTACTTTGTAAAGGTTCAGCTTAGTCTGTAGTTTAATGTCATTTCTATTCCACACATTTGTGTACAATCTGCCGAAAGTGTTGCTTGCCTTAAAGATCCTGGTCTACATTTCATCTCGTGTAAACATGACTTGTACTGGAGATTTGTATTTCAGCGTGTAAGAGTTGTGCAAAGTGTTGACCTCACTCTCTTGTCGGATCTCATTTGAAAACAGAGGTAAGACGAATCGAGACGACTGGAAGTGATTTGAATATACCGTACAGTAGATCCACATAATAATCTTAAATCAGCTTTGACGGGTAAGTAGATATGATTTGACGGGTAAGTAGATATGATTTGACGGGTAAGTAGATATGATTTGACGGGTAAGTAGATATGATTTGACGGGTAAGTAGATATGATTTGACGGGTAAGTAGATATTATTTGACGGGTAAGTAGATATGATTTGACGGGTAAGTAGATATGATTTGACGGGTAAGTAGATATGATTTGACGGGTAAGTAGATATGATTTGACGGGTAAGTAGATATGATTTGACGGGTAAGTAGATATGATTTGACGGGTAAGTAGATATGATTTGACGGGTAAGTAGATATAATTTGGCAGGTTGTATTTGGAATGTTCGTACTCGTTAATTGTCGCAGTTTGCGATAGGGTGCTGCCGAGATAAACAAACTTATTGGCGGTATTAAGTTTTTGTCCCTTCACTGTGATTACTGGATATTTGTAGGGGACACCTGGCGCTTGTTGATACATTACTAAAATCGTCACGGTACTGATGGTGAGACACAACGCATCACAGGCCAAAGAACAGAGGCCACGATGTCCTGCTTGTCTTTCAGACTGGTAGAGTTTAGTGCACCATCGTCACGAACAATAGGTCCCGAACAATGTCCGTCTTAATTTTGATATTGGCCTTCAATCTAATATGAATGAATATCCCTCCGTCAGCTCGATAGCGAAAACACATACCTGCACTTTTATTCCGGAAGGCTTCATTTAACATGACAAAGAACACCATGCTAAAGAGTGTCGAAGCAAGGAACAACCCTGCTTGACACAATTAGTCACTGAAAAGGGGTTTGAGTGTGCGCCGTCATCATGCACACAGGCTGCCATACAATCATGGAACTTGCGAACCATGATGGTAAATGTTTCTGGAAATCCAAGTAGTTGGCTGGTATTGAATATAATGTTAACAGTAGATCTGCCCTGTCGAATCCATATTGGCTCTCTGGGAAGAGAGTTATCTCCAGATGGGTTTGCAGTCTGTATAACATGACCCTAGCCAGAAAAGATACATAGGCAGACAGATTTACAGACAGAGAGACAGACAGACAGAGATACATACATACAGACATGTAGGTAGGTAGGTAGGTAGGTAGGTGGGTTGGTAGGTAGGTGGGTGGGTTAGGGTAGGAAGATAGATAGATATATAGATAGATAGATAGATAGATAGATAGATAGATAGATAGATAGATAGATAGATAGATAGATAGATAGATAGATAGATAGATAGATAGATAGATAGATAGATAGATAGATAGATAGATAGATAGATAGATAGATGGATGGATGGATGGATGGATGGATGGATGGATGAATGGATGGATAGATAGATAGATGGATGGATGGATGGATGGATGGATGGATAGATAGATAGATGGATGGATGAATGAATGGATGGATAGATAGATAGATAGATATATAGATAGATTAGATTAGATAGATAGATAGATAGATAGATAGATAGATAGATAGATAGATAGATAGATAGATAGATAGATAGATAGATAGATAGATAGATAGATAGATAGATAGATAGATAGATAGATAGATAGATAGATAGATAGATAGATATATAGATATATAGATAGATAGATAGATAGATAGATAGATAGATAGATAGATAGATAGATAGATAGATAGATAGATAGATAGATAGATAGATAGATAGATAGATAGATAGATAGATAGATAGATAGATAGATAGATAGATAGATAGATAGATAGATAGATAGATAGATAGATAGATAGATAGATAGATAGATAGATAGATAGATAGATAGATAGATAGATAGATTATTTAAATATCTGTAGAATTTCTGAAATATGTCTTCAATTACAAATACAACATCTGAAACATTTCTTGAATCAAGTCTTCAATCTATAAATATCTAAACTGATTTAATTTCATCTGTCAATCAAGTGTCATGCTGAATGGCGTAGACAATCATGTTTCTCCTCAACGCTCTGTCTCTTGCGTTGTTTATATGCTCAGTTGCTGGCCTATTTGTGTGCCGCAGTAACAACCCATCCAGAAATATATATCTTTGTCTTCCTCTGCCTCTTCCCACTTGGTCTTTCCGGTTGAAATAAATATTCAAATTGTACTTTTCTCATCACATGCCCTACACAAATAGTTAATTGTCTGTTGTAATTTTCTTAAAGCACAATTCTATCACATTACTTATGTATTTTGCCGTTTCTTTCAGGAAGCAATCCGTTTATCGAATAGTACACAAACAAAACATTCATTTCCTACGCCATTTTTAGCGGAAGTCCTTCATAGATTTGTTTAATCATGTCTTCTTCAATGTGTTCATCTCACCAACAATTGTTCGATTTGTCAATCTTATTCAATTATTTACTCAATAATATGTTCATCTCTTAATTAGCTCTTAAAATGTCAATCATTCAGAAATATGTTATCAAAATAATGTCCTCAATCTGTCATTTTTTTCTAACATGTCTTAAATCACGCCTTCAATCTGTTTCTATCAAACATTTATCAATCACATCTTCAATCTATTTCTATCAAACATTTATTCAATCATGTCTTCAATCAATTATCCCTCAAACATTTATTCAACCATGTCTCCAATCAATTAATATCTCAAACATTTATTCAATCATTTCTTCAATGAATTAATCTCTCAAATATTTCCACAATATCTTAAATCTCCAGAAGAAACATTTTATTTCAATTATTTATTCAATTACTTACTCATTTCTGTAATTCACACTTCAATCATTCAAAAATGTATCAATTATCTGTACAATCTATCAAGCATTCCTTCATACATCTGCATAATCGCTCAAACATTCCTTCATACATCTGCAAAATCTATAACACATTTCCTCACTTATTTGTCTTGATTCTTGATTAGAAACTGGTCTCATGGCACGTGGGGCATTCCCATAAGTGCTCTGCCCTCTGTTCCAGCAGCCAGCCGACTCGATGGTGTTTCGAGTCCAATGTTGCCGAAACAGACGTCGACATCAGGGCACAACTCTGGCCCTTGCGACATGTTTCTTTGTTGTTCCGCCCACCCACACCGTGCCCATAACTAGTTCAAGCATAACGTCGGGCTGTCGGAACAACATGGTAACTGTTATCGAAGGTTACGACTACGGGATTGTATAGATGACGTACCATGAAGCTTCTATAAGAAGATAACCTCAATATAAAGGCATGTCATCTACTAAGGTTTTCTGTTGCATGGTTGGTTTGTCTAGTGAGCCATTGGTGTCTCACCACAGACGCAACAGCATGCGTATCCGCAACCGCATCACTTATTTGTTTAATCATTTAATAATGATTCCAATAATTCATATTCTAATCTGTAAGATTACTTTAATGGTACATTCTCTCAATCATTTCTTCAATCATCTGTGCAATCTTTCAAACATTTATGCAAACGTCTGTCGATCTTTAAAATATTACTTCATCGTTTGTCCAAACATTTAATCATTGATTGACACATTCAGTTATCAGAACTTACTGAAGAGTTACTGTTAAATTCATAGATGGTTGTCGAGTCGTAGACATCTTCGTCATACCAATGCTTTGTGGAGAAGATCTGTACAACATTGTTCTCGCTGTGGAAGTGAAATTTAAATAAATTAAGGAAGAATTTCCAGATTTTCGGAAATAAAAGATGAATTTCTAGATTCTCTAAAATCAAAGGTGAATTTTCACTTCTTCCAAAATTAAAGGTGAATTTTCAAATCTTTAGATATTAAAAGTGAATTTCAATATTTTCCGAAATAAAAGGTACATTTCCAGATTTTCCGAATTAAAAGATGCATTTCTAGATTTTCAGAAATTAAAGGTAATTTTCCAAACTATCAGAAAATAACGGTGAATTTCAAGATTTTCATAAATTAAAGGTTAATTTCAATATTTTTCGAAATAAAAGATGATTTTCCAGATTTTCATTCATCTCAATATTCAACATATTTTCTCATGTTGACACAGATTGTACAGTATTCAAGTATTTAAGAACTGACGTGTTTGTACTGTGGGCAGACCGGTGTTCAGTCTCCTTGAGAAAATGGTGATACGTATGTTGGTATATGGTTACCGCTGTACACTGATGTTTTTTTCGCCTATTCGCCACAGATCCATTCCTTTTATGCTTGTCCCACGCTAGATCCAACTTTCGGTCAGTCTCTGTAATGCTTTTGTCCCACTTACGATCTCTATTTTCGTCAGTCTCTGTAATGTTGTTGTCCCACTTACGATCTCTATTTTCGTCAGTCTCTGTAATGTTGTTGTCCCACGCACGATCCCTATTTTCTTCAGTCTCTGTAATGTTGTTGTCCCACGCACGATCCCTATTTTCTTCAGTCTCTGTAATGTTGTTGTCCCACGACCGATCCCTATTTTCTTCAGTCTCTGTAATGCTGTTGTCCAACGTCTGATCCCACTTTACTTCAGTCTCTGTAATGGTGTTGTCCAACGTCTGATCCCACTTTACTTCAGTCTCTGTAATGGTGCATTCCCACACATGATCCCACTTTCCTTTAGTGTCTGTAATGTTGTTGTCCCACGCATGTTTTCACTTTCCTTCAGTCTATGAAATGTTGCTTCATTCAATGAATTTTTATTCTCCAGTAATCGATCCAGTTTTAATTTCAAGATCTCATCAGTGTCTATATTCAAAGTGTCCACCACAGGTACTCTTGTAGCCAGTGTGTCAGCTCGCTCATTTACACAGTTCAACATCTGGAGAGTAGATAACTAACATGGATTGTAAGATAAATAATGTGAAAGTGTTGAAAGTAGATCAATACCGTGGACTGTCAGGTAAACTAATATGGAGGTTTTGAAAGTAGATAAATACAATGCACTGCCAGGAAAACTAATGTGATGAAAGAGTCCAATGTCAGACCGAGTTTAATCAATGAATTAAGAAAATACAATTTTCAGTTTTTGGTCAGGCTATGAGACAGGGAGTATTTCGAGAACGTAGTTAAAATAAGTAAGATTAAAGGCAACAAAGACAGAGGACGACATCGTGAGAAACTATTAGTTTATCAACCTGGCACGGCAATGAAAAACTACGATTCTGATATATAATACTGAAAATAGAAAGCTGTGGAGGGGCATAATCACCTATGTTAGCCGGAATTGCACCTGATGATGATGAATTACTGGAGACACACATAATGACACATACAAATCGACGGTTCGACCGAAAGGCCTTTATAACGGCAATATACCTTATCGAAAACGACATGTACGAATAACTTCTATAGACCTAGTTTGTTAATTGGAGATGTACCGGAAAGGTCGAAGCTACGCCAGAGGTGAGATAACATGGACAAGGAATATACAAAACATAGCTACATGCATGTGACACGAGACAAACAGAGAAATGGTGGAACAACTTAATATTGTCCACGGGACAGTCGCTCGTTGATCCCAAGGGTTTAAGCGTGCTGAATTGATATATGTGGCGGTTCTAAAGTGCAAGAGCGATCGGCTCTTCATAGAAGAACGACTTAATGGCCATAATCTGGATGTTATTGTTGCCCCGATGGTCCGTGCCAAAATCGTGACTACCACAAAATAACTCTGATGGTTTTTGATGATGTACATGTTTTGACATTATCTATACGCAAGCTTCCTTCCAGTCTCACTTGTATACGTCATGTCGCAACGCTTGCATATGATGGCACAGATGACGTTACGGGACGAGCATGTGAAACTCTCTTCAATGGTGAAGGTGGCTTTGAGGGATATGACAGACAGGGCCTTGGTGACATAGGCAAATGTTTAGCAGCTGATGCGTGTGTGAAAATGATTAGGGGCGTCAGGGCGGAGATGGTCCTGAATCAGAAGATACCTGAGAATCTTGTCACGTCTGTATGCAACCAGAAGGGGGGGGGGGTCACATAATACCTGCCAATCTTGTCACGTCTGTATGCAACAAGAGGGGGTGTCCTGGCGGGAAAGGTTGCATATTTGAAATAAGGCAGACATGAGGAGTCTGTTGGGGTATAGGCGACAACGGAAGAAATTTATCTTCTCATGGGTTTTCTCGAGAAAGCCCTCCTCAGCACTACATAGGCGGCGTAAAAGAAGAAGCTAGGCAGATAGAATGGTATTCCGACAGATATAGGAATGAGAGTAAGGGGTATTGGAGAAAGATGTGGGCATCAGTCCTTGTGTAATGTACCAATATGCTGAGGCAGGAGGATTGGATAAATGTGTGAGAGATTGTACAGATAATGTAATAAATATTTGAGAGATTAAAAAAAGTTGAGGAGTCGGCAAAAAACTGGAATGTTCAAATAAACAAAAGCAAGACCGTCACCACACTCTTCACTCTCTCCACAAAACCTGAAAAGTATACCCTCACATTAGACAATATACCACTCCCAAAAGAAAACAAGGCAGTCTACATGGGACTAAAATTTGACAAGATACCTTACATGGGGATCACACATTGAAGAGACCGAATTAAAAAGCCACATGCAGACTAAGAATAGTGAAAAAAACTATCTGAGACAGATTGGGGAGCTGAAATTAAGATATAAAACAAGTCTATGTTGGTCATATTGGTCCAACTCTGAAATAGGGATTGATCGCACATGCATCAGCAGCAAATACCAATCTTCAGAAGATGGACAGTATTCAGAATGTAGGTATCCAAATTATAACAGGAGGACTAACGAGCACACCTATAACATCAATGAAAGCAACAGCAGGATTACAAAATCTAACAGACCGCAGGAATGAGAAAATCACAATAATAACAGAAAAATGTAGACATCACCCTATGCATGAGAAAGCAAATGAACTAATAAAAATCCGACAGAAAAGACCAAGCTTCAATCACCTATCAAAATAAACTGATGAAAGCCAATGGAGATGTAACCAGCAACAATACGGATGGATGGGAACAGCTAGAGGCATATTACAACATCGCAAACACCTCACCCATATATACTGCAAAACTTACAATACCAGGCATTGAGAGCAAAACTATGGAAACCCCTACTGCTTCAAGGCAAAACACTTGATCACCTAGACACCCAATACCCCAACTCACAGTGGATTCACGTCTTCACAGATGGATCGTCAGAGGGTGCAGTAAAGAAAGGAAAAGCTGGGATACTAATACTCATAGCAGACACCCCAAAACTAGAGCCCTCAATTGCTACTGGCACATTATCAACAAACTACAGAGCAGAGATACAAGCAATCTTAGAGGCATCAAAGGCTTTAGAGGAACAGAGACTAACAAGAGCTAATATAGTCTTCTTGTGTGACTGCATGTCAGTACTCCAGACCATCCAAAATGAACCTAAAGATCTCCTAACAAAAACAACTGTAGAACTTCTAAATCAACTATCTGCCAACAATAAAGTTATGCTGCAGTGGAAGCCTTCACACTGTGGAATAGCAGGAAATGAAGCAGCTGACAGACTGGCAGAAGCAGGTGCAAAAAAGGACAATTCCAGCACATAATATCACTGACGGAAGAAAAAACTCTCATCAAATGAAAATACAAGCATCCATGGACTCAGAGAACTGGCAGCTATTTTCCACAGGACTCAATTCTAAAGCTAAGCAGGTCACAGCAAACCACAATTTTTACACTCCTCACGGGACACTGCAGCACATCTCCACAAAATGAAGGATGTCCAAACTAATCAATGCCCATGTCAAATGTGTTCCCATATTCCAGAACACATCCTGCAGACAGTTCCACTCTTTGATGGCTAGAGAACTCAAATATGGTCCCAAGAGACACATCTGAAGGTAAAACTGTGGCGCAACCGTGAGGACCTCCTGCTGACGACTGAATTCGTAGAAGCGGACCACCTTTCTGTATAGACTTATGATCATAGGAAACTGATCACAGAAGAAGAAGCACATATAACTCAAGAAATGTGTTCGAGATTGTTTACATATTTGAAGAAATATTCAGATGTGTACACATAATTGAATAAATATTTGAGAAATTGTACAGATAATGAAAGAAATATTAGATATATTTTAAACAAACTAGAATAAATATTAGAGAGATTGTACAGATAATGGAAAAATATTTGACTACATATAATGGAAGAAATATTTCAGATATTAGAATACATATTTGATGTACATATAACTGGTGAAATGTTGCGAGATTGTACAGATATTGAAAATGTGTGAAATAAATTGCAGATATATATGAACGAGTCAACAGATGTATTTTGTACTCATATTCTTATATTTTGTTTTGATAAAGGCCTGTTGAGTTGAAACGTCGGTCTCAGCCGTCCCTGTGCTTTCCTTTCAGCTTATGTATGTGAGATTGGCTACATCACTTATACAATGTTGTTCGTCAACAACAGATGATGATTACCATTTGTTATATTTATTTTATGAAATTAGTTCAGGGTATTCCACTATTTATTTTGTCTCGATGGCTTATACGCACTATATAACGACACCGAAGATGGATGGCCCCGACTATGGATGATACGCACTATATAGTGGCTGGGAAAGTTAAATGAACAGTTCGTTTAGGCGAGGTGTAGAATATATATTTTCTCTGTCTTCAGCGTTGATTCTCAAATTCCCGCAAGATCTCTCTTGTAGCAGGCAGTGGCCATATTAGATTTCCAGCAGGATATATTCCAGAAAATCAAAAATAAAATGTGCCTTTAGTTTATTTACGCCAATGTCTTCGGAACACACCCGACTTCGGCATTAAATAGTTATAAAAAAGACTGCCTACGTTGTGTGTTTCATATATACTTCTTCCTTTATGTATCTCTTCATAGCAGTACTGCTATTTAACCAATGAATAATAATGATTGTTACATTTCTTTCCCATAAAATGTATAGTTTAGCTGCAGTCTGATATTCATCCAACCTACATTATAATAAGTACACGTTAACACAACCTACACTATTTTGTTCGTCCATCACAAGTGATGGTGACCATTTGTTACATCCACTTTTAAAAATGCAATTAGAATTACGTCCTTGATTATGAGTTCGTAGATGGCTAGTGAACCTTATTCGAACTGTAAATGTCCTTTGACAGTTCGGCCATGGAAGGCCCACTGTAGACTGATCTTGGTCTAACGTTGACTTTCTAGGTACTCTCCGCATATGAGCAGCTGCATTGTTCCTCTGTTTTCACAAGATGATGCACCCTTTTTGACAGTAGAACGAAATGTAGATATATTTTGTGCAAATTCTTCGCATGTATCTTGGTCTATTTCAAAAACTTTCAGGGAGATTTTAACGAATCCTAGTAGCGCTTCGTTTGACCACCTTGAGATCGAGTACCCTTTTCCAGGTCACCATACAGAAGTGCATTTGACAGACGATGGTCTGGCATACGCACCAAATGACCTGCCCAGCGAATCTGTGTCTGTATCAGGATAGTGTCAATGCTGGGGATACCAGATCTGTCAAGGACAGTGGTATCTGTAATCTTTTCTTGCCATCTGATATTCATAACTTTTCTGAGACATGTTGTATGAAAGTCGTTGAGTTTTTTCACATGACGTCTATACACAGTCCATGTTTCACTAGCGTATAACAGCACTGGAAGTACCACTGCTCTGTAAACTTTCAGCTTAGTCTGTAGGTTAATGTCATTTCTACGCTAAACATTTGCGTACACTCTGCCGAAAGTGGTGCTCGCCTTGGCCATCCTTGTATACACTTCATCATGAACGTTGGCATTTTGTGATGACGTGCTACATAGGTATGTGAATCTATTCACAACTTTCAGTGCTACACCATTTACCTTTATACAGGGCTCGACATAGCTTTCGCCAGGTGCTTGTTGTAACATGACTTCTGTTTTCTCTGTGTTAATAGTACGCCCAAAGTTTGTACAAGCTTTGGAGAATCTGTCAATAATACATTGCGGATCAGCCTCAGAGTTGGCATTTAGCACACAAGTCATCGGCAAATATGAGAGCCCTGATTGTGTGTGATTTAACTATGGTTTTCGTTCGGAGCCACCAAAGGTTGAACAATTTTCCATCTATGCGATAGGTGATGTTTACCTCCAGGTCTAGATCTCTGAAATAATCATCCAACATAGCAGAGACCATAGAGTAGGTGCTAATACACATCATTGTTTTACTCCAATTGAGACACGAAACGTTTCAGATAACTCTCCATCATTCTCAACTCTAGCTTTCTTTCTAGAATATAATACTTACGCGTTAACAAAAACCTACACTACAATACTTACTGGTTAGCACAACTTACACTATAATCATCATCATCAGGTGCAATGCCTGCTGGCGTAGGCGGTCATGGCTCTCCACAGCTCTCTGTCCACAGTATTATGTATCAAAGTCGTTGTTGTTTCCTTGCCGTGCCAGGTTGTCAAACTGTCTAATATTTTCTCACGTTGTCGCCGTCTGTCTCTTTTGCCTTCAATCTTGCCTGTTGTGATTATGTTCTCTAAACCTGCCTGTCTCATGAAGTGGCCAAAAAAAAGATTCCCTTTTTCTTATATTATTGATTAAGGTCCGTTTCGCATTTGACTCTTTCAACACCTCTACATTAGTTTTTCTGGCAGTCCATGGTATTCTCAGCATTCTTCTCTAGAACATCTCTGTTGCCTCCAATCTCCCACTTTCTAGTTTGTTTATTGTCCAAGACTCACACACATATGTTAGTATAGGGGTTATATAGCACTTCAGAACTCTCTTTCTCACCTATAATGACAAGGTCATATTATACAGGTCATATTTTCATTTTTCTGATCGTTGTTTTTGCCTGTCCTATTCTGCATCTTATTTCTGTTGAACTTCCTTCTGCTGTAATCATTGTACCTTAATATTTGAATTGTTGGACCAGTTTTAATACTATATCATTCACTTTGATCTTGCAAGGTGTGTTATTTTGTTTTTTTTTAAAAATAACCATTACTTCTGTTTTCTTGATATTTAGGAAGATGCCTTTCTCTTTACTTTCTGAGACGACTGTATTAATTAAATCTTGGAGGTCTTCCTCACTTTTTGCAATCAGAACAGTGTCATCCGTATATCTCAAATTATTTATGTTATGTCCTCCCACTGATATTCCTGGGATACCTACTGTTGAACGCAAAATGTTTTCACTGTATAAAGAGAACAGGTATCTTATTGCTGCTGTGTGTTGTCAGTACATGTTCTTGATTATTCTTAAATCCTTGCTGTCAATGTTCAGATTCTCTAGCATGTGTATAATTTCGATATTTTCACTTTATCAAAAGCTTTAGTGTAGTCTATAAAACAGAGGTACATATTTGTTTTTACCTCTATAGACTTCTCTATAAGTGTTTCAAAATACAGATAGCATTTTTATTTTTTATTTTGGTGCTCATCAATTCTAATATTTCTTCAGTCATCCATTGTTGTTTTGATGTATATTTTACTTTTGGTATTATCTCTGTAGATGTTTGCTTTATCGAATGTTTTAGCATGTTCCATTGATCTTCAATATTCTGAATCTTTGCAATAGCATTCTATCTATTGTGTACAATTATGTTGCATCTTTCTTTAATGTCAACATCTGATTTCAATAAAGCTAAATCCAATTTCATATTTCTTGGTGCTCTCTTGATCTTCTTTAATCTTATACACACTTTTCCCACCAATAGTGTATGATCACTGTTGCAGCAAGCACCTAGCCTCTAGCCTTGTTTTCATAGATCTAATGCTATTTCTATGTCTTTTAGAGACTAAAATGTAATCAATTTGGTTCCGAGTATTATCTCTTGGGATAATCCATGTACACAGCAATATTGGATGTTGCTTGAACCATGTATGCCCTTTTATTAAGTTATGTGCCTGTGCCCACTCTATCAATAATTCACCTCTTTCGTTCTTAATTCATAAACCAAATCTTCCTGTCACATCTTTCATTTCTGTTTCACCTACTTTTGTGTTCAAATCTCCCATTACTATAGTTACTTCCTGATTTTTACACTGTTTCATTGCGATTTCTAAATCTTCATAGAAAATTTCGATGTCCTCCTCTGAACTGCTTGATGTAGGTGCATATACCTGTACAATGTTGATATCCAACGGTTTTCCTGTTATTTTAATTAATGTTACCTGATCTGATATTGCCATAAAACCCTTCACCGTTTTTCCTGTTTCTGTGTCTTATAATACTCCTACCCCCCTCTCGTGTTTTTGTCCTCCTGCGTATATGTCTTTAAATTTATCTGACTGTATCTCTCCTGCCCCAGTCCACCTCATTTCACTCATTCCTAAGATATTTATGTTCATTCTTTCCATTTCTTGCTTGATGTTGTCTAATTTACCACACTGCGCTAACGATCTGACGTTCCATGTTGCTATATTAACATTGACTGTAGGCCTACTTCTGTGTGTTGCCATGACTTTCATCTTGGGAGAATAATGTGGTAGTTTCCCGTTGCTTTCCACATCCATATGGGGGATATCCATTTGTATCCGCTCCCTTTGATAATATTTTATGTCGGGACAAATGGGTGCCCCGCCCTTCCCAGTTGCAGAGCTACCACTTATACCGGTGGCTATCGGTCGCTTCCTTGTTCGCAATAATACTTATACGTTAACACAATCTACACTATAATACTTACTGGTCAACGATAGCGTTTTCTGAAACAATAATATCATCACCCTCCGAGGCAGATCGGAACCATTCGTAATAATCAACAGATCTAACCTGAAAGAAGCAAGTACCTCATATTCAGTGAAAACAGTGCAGAATGTGAAGGTATATGTCTATTGTTAAACTGACAGACACATAAATATATATATATATACAGCTAATAGATAGACAGACCGACATACATATAGATAGATATATTAGATAGATAGACCGACAGAGAAACTGACCGACAGACTGACAGACCGACAGATAGATAGATTAGATAGATAGATAGATAGATAGATATATAGATAGATATATAGATATATAGATAGATAAATATATATAAAGATAGCCATACATTCAGACAGATAGATAGATAGATAGATAGATAGATAGATAGATAGATAGATAGATAGATAGATAGATAGATAGATAGATATATAGATATATAGATAGATAGATAGATAGATAGATAGATAGATAGATAGATAGATAGATAGATAGATAGATAGATAGATAGATAGATAGATAGATAGATAGATAGATAGATATATAGATAGATAGATAGATAGATAGATAGATAGATAGATAGATAGATAGATAGATAGATAGATAGATAGATAGATAGACAGACAGATAGATAGACAGACAGATAGATAGACAGACAGATAGATAGACAGACAGATAGATAGACAGACAGATAGATAGACAGACAGATATATAGACAGACAGATAGATAGACAGACAGATAGATAGATAGACAGATAGATAGATAGATAGATAGATAGATAGATAGATAGATAGATAGATAGATAGATAGATAGATAGATAGATATAGATAGATAGATAGATAGATAGATAGATAGATAGATAGATAGATAGATAGATAGATAGATAGATAGATAGATAGATAGATAGATTGATAGATAGATATATAGATAGATAGATAGATAGATAGATAGATAGATAGATAGATAGATAGATAGATAGATAGATAGATAGATAGATAGATAGATAGATAGATAGATAGATAGATAGATAGATAATTAGGATAAGATGGAGGCAGTAGCGATATTGGTAGTAATAGTAATAGTAGTAACGACAGCACAAGACAAACGTAAACTTGTGACAGCTGAAATGGCATGCTTGCCCATAATTCTAGGAATATCTCTAAGAGGCAGAGTGAGAAATGAAGTCATTATACAAAGGACCGGCACGGCCCCAATCTGGGAATATATTAAGAGACAACAGATCAAATGTTTTTCACACATCAGCAGACTACCATCCGACAGCATACCACAGCAAGCTATGCTACACACATACAGCGACGACAGACCTAGAGGCCAACCACAAAAACGATGATCCACCGAAGTAAAAGAGGCGACAAACTCCACAATATACTCAGCACACACGATGGCTATCTCCAGAAAGTCGTCTACACCTAACACTGAAAGGCAACAAAGGGTTTAGCGAATATATAGTAATAGTAGTAGTATTAGTAGTAGTAGTAGTAGTAGAAGTAGAAGTAGTAGTAGTAGTAGTAATAGTGATAATAGTATCTGTATCAGTAATGTTAGTAGTAGTAGTATTAGTAGTAGTTGTAGTAGAGGTAGAAGTAACAAAAGTAGTGGTAACATTAGTAATATTAGTAAAATAGTAGTAGTGCTATTACCACTAATGAGTTTGCGGTGGTTTGCCCAGTATTTTACTAGATTACTAGTATTAAAGTGAGTTTGCGGTGGTTTGCCCAGTATTTTACTAGATTACTAGTATTAAAGTGAGTTTGCGGTGGTTTGCCCAGTATTTTACTAGATTACTAGTATCAAAAGATATGTTATGCTATTCTAAAAGGGCGAGGGGTTTGTTTGGCTAAGTTACTAGTAATTACGGGAGGGGAGTGTACGGTGTTTTACACAACTTTTGGCTGTTACTAGTGCTAAAGGTCATGTAATGATTACAGAATTTGGGAGGTGGGATGAATACCCCAAACCTTACCTGGCCGCACATTGTAACGTTGTTTTTACCTGCGGCATAACTTATAGACCGAATGGTGTTGCGTTGTTATTGACTTATGACATGACGTTTAGGCCGCGCAGTGTGCCGTTAGTTATCATGTTTCACGACATACTTCTGACTCATGTATTGCCAATCATTTCCTCTTATAGTACATGCCGTATGGTGTTGTTTATAATGGATTGCCACATCCTTCTGACTCGTGTCCTATCAATCATTTCGGTCCAATTATTTATCAGGTGCCTACCTAATATTTCACTTATTTTCTAAATTTGGACGAAGTTAGATATTATTCTCATGGTCATTCCAAGTTTGTTATTGTGTGCACAGTGTTCGTGTCGTCAATGACATTACGTCCCTAGCAGACCGTGTGGAAAGGAAAACATAATGGCTTATTTTTACAGAGGTTAAATTATGTCACTGTCTAATGCCATGAATGCGCATCGGAGGAGAAGGGATGATTCTAGAGTTCAATAGTGGGGGTGGGTGATAGGATTCGACCTAACCCTAATCCAAAAGTCCACCCCCTCCTAAACTGTGAACATATGTGTCTCAAGGCATATAGAAGATGTGTTTTTTCCTTATCACCCGAAAGCATCGACGCGGTCATTTTATTACTAGAAATGAACTGGCAAAGTGATGTCACACAAACTACTAGAAAATTGTATTCGGCGAGGACATCACATAAAAATGTACGATCGAAGCAGATATTTAAGAATTATGAGCGTGGTAGTCACGTGATGTGGAACTATGAGCGTGATAGTCACGTGATGTGGAACTATGAGCGTGGTAGTCACGTGATGTGGAACTATGAGCGTGATAGTCACGTGATGTGGAACTATGAGCGTGATAGTCACGTGATGTGGAACTGAGCGTGGTAGTCACGTGATGTGGAACTATGAGCGTGATAGTCACGTGATGTGGAACTATGAGCGTGATAGTCACGTGATGTGGAACTATGAGCGTGATAGTCCCGTGATTTGGAACTATGAGCGTGTTTGTCACGTGATGTGGAACTATGAGCGTGGTCACGTGATGTGAAGATATGAGCGTGGTAGTCACGTGATGTGCAACTATGAGCGTGGTAGTCACGTGATGTGCAACTATGAGCGTGGTAGTCACGTGATGTGGAACTATGAGCGTCGTTGTCACGTGATGTGGAACTATGAGCGTGGTAGTCACGTGATGTGGAACTATGAGCGTGGTAGTCACGTGATGTGGATGTATGAGCGTGGTAGTCACGTGATGTGGAGGTATGAGCGTGGTAGTCACGTGATGTGGAACTATGAGCGTGGTAGTCACGTGATTTGGAACTATGAGCGTGGTAGTCACGTGATGTGGAACTATGAGCGTGGTAGTCACGTGATGTGGAACTATGAGCGTGGTAGTCACGTGATATGGAACTATGAGCGTGGTAGTCACGTGATATGGAACTAACATCATTTCTGATACCGATACCCACCCCCCCCCCTGTAGCCAATGACATAACTCCAAAAGTCATCTTTCATTATTGTTCTTCCCCTACAGATGTTTCCACATTTCATGATGTCTCCAACAAAATGTGAACCGTACACTTCTGGTACGAGTGAGTATCACACTTTTGTATTAATTTATTTCCAGATATCTTCATCGCGATGTGTATCTGCCAATGCAGTTCTTATTACACATCGTTAACACCGCACCTCTATGGCTATATAATTTGTTTACTATTCTGTTGATTGTCCAAGATTCACCATGTTCGCTCCATTAACTATAATGTCTAAGAACTATATTACAATCATTCAGAAAAACAAATACAGGATAAAGTTATGATTTACCTCTTGGCTTTCAGAACTTATTTCATTAGGTTTGAATTCTGCTGAGCCGATATCGATGACTTCATTAGAACGTTCTTTTTCTGATCTGTCGGAGCTGGTTTCATTAGAAGATGATTCTGATGAGCTGTCGGAGATGGTTTCATTAGAAGATGATTCTGATGAGCTGTCGGAGCTGGTTTCATTAGAAGATGATTCTTCTGATCTTTCAGAGCTGGTTTCATTAGAAGATGATTCTTCTGAGCTTTCAGAGCTGGTTTCACTAAGATTGGATTTTCTTAAACTGTCGGAGCTGGTTTCATTAGAATATGATTCTTCTGAGCTTTCAGAGCTGGTTTCATTAGAATATGATTCTTCTGAGCTTTCAGAGCTGGTTTCATTAGAATATGATTCTTCTGAGCTTTCAGAGCTGGTTTCATTAGAATATGATTCTTCTGAGCTTTCAGAGCTGGTTTCGTTAGAAGCCTGTATTTGGAATCATCGCATAATTATAACAAATTTAGTGTTAAAAACAGTATTAGATACATTTGAATATTTTAAAAAACTACAAACATTAGTAAATATTTCAATGCTATCTATAATTCATTCAGTTGATAACAATAATATTAAAATTAAGACTGTATGAGTTTCTGTGGTCAAGTAGGACTGTGGTCAAGTAGGACTGTGGTCAAACAGTATCAAGCAGACAGATCATAAACAATGATTGTGTATCACCTTTTGAATACATTACCAGATAAAGGTATTATGATAGTCCATGGTCAGGTATATAGTTTATGACATTCGAAATGGGGAAATCTAGAACTTCATAATACTTAAGTTCGCAGTAGTCTAGTTGATAGTAAGCTTGATTAGTATCACGGTTTACAGCGCGTCAAGTTCGAAACCACCTCCTATTTTCGCTATATACCCTGTATGCCATGAAGTGTCAGGGGTAGAAGAGTACTAATGAGATTACCTATTTTGTGCCCCTCATATATGTTTGTTTACCTGGATTATTTTATGTCTGGAATCAACATGTTACATGTTCTGCCCATGACAAAATTTGTAAAGTTTTGTTCAAGTAGTTTAATGGTAGGCAAATGTTGGAAGTAACACTTCATTTGTTTGTCCGTACTCCATCGGATTTAGGACCAACATTACCACCAACATTGTCATCTTCATCATCACCATTATCATTTTAATCATCACCATCTTAATCATGCTCTTCCACATCATCGTCATAAATCTCATCACCATTTTTTATCTTTAGCATCATATTCGTCATACATGTCATCCTTATTATTATCATCATCATTATAATTCTCAGCATCATTATCATCATCCTTATTATCATTATCATCATCCTTATCATCCTTATCATCATCCTTATTATCATTATCATCATCCTTATCATCATTATCATCATTATCATCCTTATCATCATCATCATTATCATCATCATCCTTATCATCTTCATCATCCTTATCGTCATCATCATCATCATCCTTATCATCATCCTTATCATCCTTATCATCATCATCATTAGTATCATCGTCATCATCATCCTTATCATTATCATCATCCTTATCACTATCATCATCCTTATCATCATCATCATCCTTATCATTATCATCATCCTCATCATCATCATCATCCTTATCATCATCATCCTTATCATCATCATTATTATATTGACTATCATGTGAAAAGAAAACTATAATATGGCTATGTATGTATCGTGCGTGTATTGGCAAAGATTAGTACAACTGACACCGAGGCAGCACTAAACCATTGGAGTAGTTCTCATGTACTTGGCGCCTACTTGGTACTCAGCTCTCACTAGTGGTTGCCAGTAGCTGCCATAATGCTGCAGCGCCACACTCTGGTAACGAATTTGACATGGTGACGAAACCAGGTGAGATTAACCGAGGGTCAATAACCTGGTGGTTAACACAGGTCGTGTCTGCTAGAGAATGTAGATAATGACTGACTCGCGAAAATGTCAGACAGAACATTAATTTTTATTTCTTTATAGGTAGAAGCCACCTCCCCCCCCCCCCCCCCCCACATTCACCAGTCCACTAAGAAAATGCATCTACTGTTCTTCTGGCGAACGAGAAAGTGGAATAGTTTGAAAGCCAAACAAAGATACCAGACACGAAGGTTAGTGAATTGTTTGTAAGACAAATCTAAGAAACCAGATACGAAGGTTAGTGAATTGTTTGTAAGACAAAACTAAGATACCAAACACAAAGTTTAGTGAATTGTTTGTAAGGCAAAAGTGAAATACCAGGCACGAAGGTTAGTGAATTGTTTGTAAGACAAAACTAAGATACCAGACACGAAGTTTAGTGAATTTTTTGTAAGACAAAACTAAGATACCAGACACGAAGGTTAGTGAATTGTTTGTAAGACAAAATTAAGATACCAGGCACGAAGGTTAGTGAACATGTATGCAAAGATGACACCGTATGCTGATTCTGTAGATCATGTTACTTTAATGTGCTGAAGTCTGCGACAACTTTGGTTTTACAATGAATACAAAGATGCCATGTTTCAACACTCCCCCAAACAATCCACGTATCAATTCCAATATAAAGATCAGAGAGCTTCAAGCAGTCAACAGCTTTACCTGCCTGAGCTGAAATCTCTCACAAGATGAAAACAGGAAAACTGCAGTAAACAACAGATAACGTCAGCTATTATAACATTGTGTAGACTACACAGAAAGATCCGGCATTGTACAATTAGACGCTATCACATGTTTAATTATTTCCCTTGTCTATGTTTGTAAATGTCATGTTCATCGTTTAATAATTGAAATATTTACGGGTTTGGAGTTAGGATACGTTATGCAGTAAAACTATCGTAAGACTAACATAAACCAAAAAATAAATTAATATTTAAAATAAGAAATGACGAAAATGAAAATTACAAACATTGACAAGGGAAATAACTCCACTATGGTGTGATGTCTACATGGACTGTACAAAAGATTAAATACTGCTGAACAGAGCCGTACGAGAAGAAAGGCAAGAGCTGGTCAATGTCTCACAGACTTCATCCTCACATGTAGAAAATGTGGAAGAATATTCAAGACACCCATAGGACTTATTATTTATAGCCAGACACACCGCAGTCATTATCATCTTTATCATCATCCCAATTGAGGTCATCGTCGACACAGACGTTCGCACAACACGGGCCAGAAACGTGGAAAATGTAAAGAAATACTTCAACATAAACCATATATATTTATGACTAAACACAAGAAATACTACAGCATAAACCACATATATTCATGAATAAACACAAGAAATACTTCAACATAAACCACATATATTCATGAATAAACACAAGAAATACTACAGCATAAACCACATATATTCATGAATAAACACAAGAAATACTTCAACATAAACTACCGGAATGTGGGAATACATGTTTAAGAAGTATACTAAGTATTATGTGGCAGGAAAAGATGAGAAATGAAGAGATATGGAGACAAACTGGTCAAGATCTGGGTGACAGTCAGATAGAATACTAAAGATTAGGTAGCTGGATAAGATAAGAAATGAAGCGATATGAAGATAAAGAAGTCAAAATCTGGTGCTCACTCAGATAGAATACTAAACATTTGGTGGAAGGACAAGATAAGAAATGAAGATAAACAGACCAAGATATTATAGATATTCAGAATACTAAACATTAGCTAGCAGGACAAGATAAAAATATATAGATATTGAGTCGGACAGACCAATATCTTGTAGAGAAATTGAGGAGAGAAACTGGAGATTCATTGGACACACGTTCAGAAAACTGGAGATTAATTGGGCACACGTTCAGAAAACTGGAGATTGATTGGGCACACGTTCAGAAAACTGGAGATTGATTGGGCACACGTTCAGAAAACTGGAGATTAATTGGGCACACGTTCAGAAAACTGGAGATTGATTGGGCACAGGTTCAGAAAACTGGAGATTGATTGGGCTTTACAAGTTTCGTTTCACACCTCACATTATATAGCCTTCTATGATTTCGGTTGCACATATTGGCTTAATCCATTTTCTACTTTCTGTATAATGGTTGGTTTATTACTGATACAATATTACTTTTAGTGTTACTGTCTGATATTTTTTTACAATAGTGTCTTTCATTTAGTTTTTTTGTTGATTTTTGTGATGTTACATTTATTTTAACTAATTGCTATTTTTTGTGAAAGTCCCTTACTTTTACTGTTTGTTATTTTTTGTGACAGTGCCTTAATTTTTACTGTTTATTTTTGTGAAAGTGCCTTTAATATTATTTTTTGGTTATGTTTTTTCTTAGTATAGACCTGATGTCTGAAACTGTCTAGTATACTATTATTTGTATGTTTTATACTCATACCCAATAGTCTGAGCGTACTTTGTCAAAAAGAACCACCACCGTGTTATGTGGTATACATAAGTTCTATTGGTATACGGTTTCACAGCAGTCGCATATATTAGTGTATTATGTATTATAGAAATATATGGTACATAATAAATATAAATATATTTATTATATATTTATAATAATAAAAATATATAAATATATAAAAATAATAAATATAAATATATAAATATATAAAAATAATAATAATAAATATATATAAATAATAATAAAAATATATAAATATATAAAAATAATAATATAAATATATAAATATATAAAAATAATAATAATAAAAATTATATAAATAATAATAAGAAATATATAAATAATAATAAAAAATATATAAATATATAAAAATAATAAATATAAATATATCTAGAAAAAAAAACCTTGCAAAAAAAATGTTAGATTGATTAGTAATTTGTAAATAGAATATGCTATATACATTTTGGTAATACATAACAAACATTTACACATTCAACAAAATAACTTACAGATGAACCATTTGAGGTGCTGACTGTGATCAACGCAGCAGTCACCGCAATAACCACCAACAAACCCGGAATGTGCATTTTCTTTCAGAGTTGTCAATTTACTTTTAATATAAAATTGCTGAAAGATTAACGATTCATTCGATGAGGTTCTTCTGCCAGTCATTTTGTGAGACGTGTCTGACTGTATATATATCATTAAACTGTAGATCAACCACCAATCAGAAATCTAGAATATGGAAATAATTAATGCATGCAGGAAGAAATTAACGGCTCAATGATTTGAAAATCCGTTAATTTCATTTATTCTGATGCTATTCATATTTAGATTATAGGTTTTTCAAACATTAAATGTAATCATTAAATACAGAAATGGCATGTATGTCAGCAGAATTTTTATTGGATAGAATTTATAAAATATTTAAAAGTTGTTAAATTGGATGAAATTGATATTCGTGAATTCACAATAAAGTTAATGTGTCACGTGGTTATGCATATATGGAAAATGTGTCCTTGACCGTGCAAATACAGAAAATATTCATACCCTTTTTTAGTTCATGTTATACAAGTTTGTGAGCCGCGACACTAATACAATAATATCAAAAAATGTATTTTAACAGAGTGATAATGATGGCGATAAAGTAATCCCTTTAGCTGTGATCAGGATACTTTGATGCACGACAATGATACATTAATCCCGTTAGCTGTGATCAGGCTACTTTGATGCACGACAATGATACATTAATCCCTTTGCGATGAGTAGGTGGTTTTGATGTACGATGATGATAAAGTAATCCCTTCAGACGCGAGCAGGTAGCGCTTGACATTTGATAATATATTTAATAACATCACATATCCTCATCGGGTGATTCACTGAGGTAACAACTGAACTCGGATAAGCTTTGTTGTTTCAAAGACATAGTTATGGTAGAGATGTATATGAATGTATGTTTAGTCCCCGAAATGAGTGCAGTCCAGTGTGGCAGTATCCCCGGATCATCACATCCTGCCAGGAGCGTATCATACACTTCTCATCCAACTAGTTCATCATACTTCTGTCAAATCTGTTGACCCATCTTTGTAATGATACACTTCTGAGACAACTAGATCAAAATGGATAACGGAGTTTGCACGTGTTTTATATATCTCAATATGACTGTAGCTTGACTGGAGATGATACCTCACCCTTACGATTAGCAGAAGAGACAAGTCAGCATATCAGTAAACAAACCTACGACCTGTGAAAATGAAGGCTGGAGCAACACAAGACAAAAAAAGGAAAGATGGAAAGTAAATGGAAGTGTTGTCACTGTCTATGAACACGACATACTAGCGAAAAAGACAAAACGCAGACGACATTTCGACTAATACATCTTCCTCAAGACACCTCAAGAAGGGGCCGTCTCCAGTAAACTCTTCTACCCCATGACGCCGAAAGGCAACAAAGACTTTCAGCGAATATATATAAATCTTCCTAGGGATAATAGATAACAGAAAAAAAAACACAATTAAAATAGAAGAACGCATATTAAAAAGAATAGGACTCGGAAATAGGAAATAGCTCCTCCACACATCGACGAAGAGGTAAATGTTTGAAGAGTTAGTTCAAGGAGAGTTGAAGAGAACGGAAAAAAGAGGAGGAGAACCACAAGGAGATTATTAGCTTACAGCTTGGCAGTTAAATAGAGCATCGACCTTCTGCAGTATTAAAAACAAGTAAGTGTATAAAAGTTAACTGCACCATTAGTATTGTTATAATTGTCACACGTGCCTAGGCCAAGCACCAATGTAATAATGTCAAATTAAGCCTGCCCGGATATCATTCCCTCATCAAAATAATGCAATAAAATGAAAGAATGTATATTGTTTCATTTATGATGTGAATTGAGCGGATAAATAGATGGAAAGATGTGTTGCAATATTTTGATAGATAGAACAAAGTTTTTGAAATACCGCTGATGAGAAATGAGAGACTTCACAGGTGGGGAGGAGAGGAGTGGACTAGGGATGACAGCAGGGAAATGTGATAAATAGCCAGGAAGGAAGGGAGGGATGTGGAGATAAAAGAGGAAAGCAGGGAGATGTGATAAATGGCGAGGAATGAAGAGAGAGTTCCATAGAGCTTTAGAAAAAAATCATTTTAATCTTTATAAAAAACATTTTAATAAGAAATTATTCTCCTGGAGTACGCCTCAAGCGAGGCAATCGGTAGTAAATACTTCGGTACAGAAAGTAAACAAGACTTCGTTACCTTTGTGATTGTTTTCATGGTTTTCGTTGGTGACTATTTATAATTATGGAAACATAATATACCACAAAAATATATCCCAGGCCGAGCAACGAAATGTACGAAAGTAATTCAAAATCTAATTTGCATGTCATGTTTATTTTAATAATCTTAACGATGGTGATTTTAAAGATGATGATGTTAATGATGGCGATGTTAATGATGGTGATGATGGTAATGGTGGTGATGATAATGATGGTGATGTTAATAGTGGTGATATTAATGATGATGATGATGATAATGATGTTAATGATGATGTTAATGATGATGTTAATTATGATGTTAATTATGGTGATGTTAATGATGATGTTAATGATGGTGATGTTAAACATGATGATGTTAATGATGGCGATGTTAATGGTGGTGATGTTAATAGTGGTGATGTTAATGATGATGTTAATGATGATGTTAATGATTATGTTAATGATGATGTTAATTATGATGTTAATTATGGTGATGTTAATGATGATGTTAATGATGATGTTAATTATGATGTTAATTATGGTGATGTTAATGATGATGTTAATGATGATGTTAATGATGATGTTAATGATGATGTTAATGATGATGTTAATGATGATGTTAATGATGATGTTAATTATGATGTTAATTATGGTGATGTTAATGATGATGTTAATGATGGTGATGTTAAACATGATGATGTTAATGATGGCGATGTTAATGGTGGTGATGTTAATAGTGGTGATGTTAATGATGATGTTAATGATGATGTTAATGATGATGTTAATGATGATGTTAATGATGATGTTAATAGTGGTGATGTTAATAGTGGTGATGTTAATAGTGGTGATGTTGATGATGATGATGATGTTAATGATGATGTTAATGATGATGTTAATGATGATGTTAATGATGATGTTAATGATGATGTTAATGATGATGTTAATGATGATGTTAATGATGATGTTAATGATGATGTTAATAGTGGTGATGTTAATAGTGGTGATGTTAATAGTGGTGATGTTAATAGTGGTGATGATGATGTTAATGATGATGTTAATGATGATGTTAACGATGCTGTTAATGATGATGTTAATGATGATGTTAATGATGATGTTAATGATGATGTTAATGATGATGTTAATGATGATGTTAATGATGGTGATGTTAATGATGATGATGCTAATGATGTTATTGATGTTAATGATGCTGATGATGTAAATGGTACTGATGATATTAATGGTAATGATAATATTAATGATGCTGATGTTAATGATTATGATAATGCGGATTCTGTTCATGATAATAATGATGATGTTAGCGATGATGATGTTGATAATGTTAATGATGTTGTTAATTATTATAATAAAAGTGATTATAATATGAAGTTAATGATGTTTATGATACTGATGATGCTGACTATGTTAATGATACCCATGTTAGTAATGTAAACGATGTCATTGATGTTAATAATGATGGTAATGATGATGTTAATGATGCTGATGATGATGTGTATGATGATGAGTATGATGTTAGTGATGTTGATTATTATGATATAATATGTTGCTGAAGATGATGGTAAATATGCTGATGATGTTGTTGATGGTGTTGATGATGTTAATGATGATGATGATAAGGACCGGATGATGATTGTGCTGGTGAATAAGTGTAATGAAAGTGATGATGTCGATTGTGATAATGAACTTGATTGGTATGAAGATTGTGATATAACTTTGAGTACTCGTCTGTCACTTCAGTTCCCTTTGACAAGTGA
Source organism: Meghimatium bilineatum (assembly GCA_034231615.1). Lineage (NCBI taxonomy): Eukaryota > Metazoa > Mollusca > Gastropoda > Stylommatophora > Philomycidae > Meghimatium > Meghimatium bilineatum. The sequence continues at coordinate 3,953,925 of CM067304.1, forward strand.
TGGAGTTTCACTTGAAGTACCAGATTGATGTTCATCTGTCATTCTTCTTCTTGATTCTTGATTAAAAACTGGCCTCACGGCACGTGGGGCATTCCCATAAGTGCTCCGCCCTCTGTTCCAGCAGCTACTCGACTCGATGGTGTTTAGAGTCTAATGTTGCCGAAACAGACGTCGACATCAGGGCACAACTCTGGCCATTGCTACTCGTAACTAGTTCAAGCACACCGTCGCCATGTCGAAACAACATGGTAACTGTTATCGAAGGTTACGACTACGGGATTGTATAGATGACATGCCATGAAGCTTCTATAAGAAGATAACCTCAATGTAAAGGCATATCATCTACTAAGGTTTTCTGTTGCCCTGTTGGTTTGTCTAGTGAGCCATTGGTGAGACCCACAGACGCAACCGCAAGCGCAATATATCTGTCATTATTTAAATGAAGGAGTGTTCCGCAACTTTATTACCTCCTAAATCTGACAGCAGAGTTTCACTTGAAGCTAGAGATTTATGGTTTATTGGGGGTGGAAGGAAGACTTAGTGTGACAGCAGAGTTTCAATTGAAGCTAGAGATTTATGGTTTATTGGGGGTGGAAGGAAGACTTAGTGTGACAGCAGGGTTTCACTTGAAGCTAGAGATTTATGGTTTATTGGGGGTGGAAGGAAGACTTTGTGTGACAGCAGGGTTTCACTTGAAGCTAGACATTTATGGTTTAATGGGAGTGGAAGGAAGACTTTGTGTGACAGCAGGATTTTGCTTGAAGCTAGACATTTATGGTTTAATGGGGGTGGAAGGAAGACTTTATGTGACAGCAGGATTTTGCTTGAAGCTAGACATTTATGGTTTAATGGGGGTGGAAGGAAGACTTTGTGTGACAGCAGGATTTTGCTTGAAGCTAGACATTTATGGTTTAATGGGGGTGGAAGGAAGACTTTATGTGACAGCAGGATTTTGCTTGAAGCTAGACATTTATGGTTTAATGGGGGTGGAAGGAAGACTTTGTGTGACAGCAGGATTTTGCTTGAAGCTGGACATTTATGGTTTGTTTGTTTGTTTGTTTTTCTTCGCTCCATTGTAACCATCACGGATATCCGTGCGATTTCCGCCGGGAGCGTGATTACGTTGTGCCACCGTTATGCGCCTTGTAGGCCTAGCACATCCGATTTCGGCATGCCTTGACAATTCGGGTGGGCTACCCTTAGCCTGTGACAGCCTCTATATCTGTCTCCAGGCACGCGTAGCGGAGACTCTTCGCCCAGACGATTTTTTGCTATCGTCTGACTCGAACGAGGTGTTCCACTGTCTATGAACTTGCCTCGTGTAATTGGACGTGCTGTGCCTGTTCCCATTGGGTACTGAACCGTTTCTCATCCGTGAGCCTGGTTCCTTAAGGGGAAGAACTCAACAGAGGAGTTGGGCCCTGGCTCTTTCGCCCTCTTAGCCGAGGTGTCATTCACCGACATCGTGTACCCCTTGTCCAAGTTCGAGTCTTACACCACGCGTTTGAGAGCAAGGCGTTCTCGAGCTGAGCGTCCTTGTCCCAATAGCGCCTGAGCCCATCAGGTACTGAACCCTTTCTCTCTTCAAAAGTATTTCCGGTGTAGGAAAACCTGACAGTAGAGTTGGGCCAGGGCTAAATCGTTGTCCCTTTTGTGCCTGAGCGCATCGAGTACGAAACCCTTTCTCTTCGCGAGCATATTTCCGGTTTAGGAAGGCTCGACATTAGAGTTGGGTTAGGTCTTCTTGCTTTACCAAACGTCAATGGATGGGTCTGGGTCTCTGCCTGTAAGGAACGCAGGTAACTAGAAGCTCGTCTCGAGCTGACGGAGCTTGTAGTTCCCCTTTCCTAGGGACTTTTCACTTTCTATTTGCAGTTCGCGCTGCCCTCTAGCGCTGTTCTGCCCTTTCATTGTTTCATTGTACTCGGTATGAAATCTATTTGTCTCGCGCCATGCATCTATCTTTACGTGCATTTTACATTGGCCGCCCCTCCAATGTTCGGACTGGACTGACTTGCTTCACTGTATGTCAACAGTGTCGCTATATGTGGTGATGCTGGTGATGTCGGAGATATTGTCTGTCTCTTGTGCAGTCAAATCTCTTTCCATCTGCTACCTCCACATTCTCGGACACGATCCCCAAATGATGTGGCCAGAATCAGCTCGAGCTGCTGTATTTCTGTTTCCAGGGTGCACCGCGTGGAGGTACATTTGGGATCTTGGTTATCTGCTAACCCTGGGTCCGCCTAGAGCAATTCGTTCCCTTTACACCCCATTTATGGTTTAATGGGGGTGGAAGGAAGACTTTGTGTGACAGCAGGATTTTGCTTGAAGCTAGACATTTATGGATTAATTGCGTGGAGGGAAGACTTTGCATTGCTATAACTAAAATACACCACATCTCTCTGAATTCTTATAAATAAAATATACCGCATCTCTCCACATCGTTATACAAACTCGGTTTATTCTGAACATAACGTTTACACTTTGCGATATTCATATCTAGCAGATGTTTGCTGAACCTATCCTACTTTATGGTATCGCACTAATACACATTTAGCCAATTAAGTTCTGTTGTAACTCCCTCCATATCCATCCTGATGCTCGATCTGACAGTGGAATACCTATCCTGCTTTATCGCACTAATACACATTTAGCCAATTGAGTGCTGCTGTAACTCCCTCTACCTTCATCCTGATGCTCGATCTGACAGTGGAATACCGATTAAATTCTCGCCAGCTGCTCTTTTTTCATTGATCTCACTATGTTTTATCCATGCTTATATATTTGTCTTTTAAAATTTAAAAGCTACATTCCATTTCATAAATTAGCCATTGTGCATTCTTTAACCCCACGCCATGAAAGTGTCACATGCACAGCCTCGCGTCATGAATGTGTCACATGTACAACCTCACAACATGAACGTGTCAAATGTACAACCTCACGTCATGAACGTGTCACATGAAAAAACCACACAATATGAAAGTGTCAAATGTACAACCTCACGCCATGAACGTGTCACATTTACAACCTCACGACATGAAAATGTCACATGTACATCCTCACGTCATGAAAGTGTCACATGTACAACCTCACGTCATGAAAATGTCACATGTACAACCGTACTGAATAGATTCTAGTAAAAAAACAAGCCTGGCGCCATCTATTTTGAAATCGTTTAGCGACATGTTTTCTTTCCGAGCAATATGTCATTTCAACATATAAAATAAAAATGAGCTTTCTAGCACTCCAAGTAAATTCATGTAGGAAGCATGAGGATAAATGAAAATAATTCTTACAGCTGACAAGAATTGAATCCGGTCCGTTCTAGCAGCACCTAATCGCTTCGCAACACAAGTAAACAGGTTTTCCGTATTTGACCATCCACATACAAAAATAAGATATGATTTTGAACCTGTCAAGACATTGAACCTGTGTACTCAAGTCACTGAGATCGGAACAATCAGAACAATAACTATTGCAACATCCCTCATAAACATCACGTATAGTCAACGAACATCACGTATAGTGTATTTTGTGTTGCTGAGGATACGTAAATACTTGTACGGGGTGTTCGTTGTTCGTTGTTGTTCTAATAATCCTTATTGGTCCGTTCTCAATTATTACGTGCTTTTTTTAATATAAATGTTTTAAAAATTGTGTATATTTTATAATCTGCATTGAACATGTCTCCATATTCTTTCCATACGTTGATTTCAGCAGTTTTAATGACTTTCGTGGCATTTGTTTTTGCTGTCTTATATTCTATGTAATCTACCTTTTTTTACTTTTGACCCATTTCTTACATTTCTGTTTCCTTTCTCTTGTGAATTTTTTGACGTCTTAATTCCACCATGCTGTTAATTTTGATCTATTTTTTGACGTCTTAATTCTACCATGCTGTTAATTCTGATCTATTTTTTGACGTCTTAATTCCACCATGCTGTTAATTTTGATCTATTTTTTTGAACGGTCCAATCGAAGCATGGACTATTACAACATCAACGAACATCATGCACACGTTTTAAACTATCTTATTAATGTGTACTTGAGTGTTTTGAGTTTTTTGGAGAGATTTCGTTGGTCAAGTATGGAAAACCTGTCTACTTGTGTTGCAAAGCGATTCGGTGCTGCTAGAGCGGTCTGGTTCAATTCCCGACAGCTGTAAGAATTATTTTCATTTATTCTTATTGTTCCTACTTGAGTTTACTTGTAAAAGGTATTATTTGAAGCAACATTGTTCTGTCCCTGTGTTAGTTATCTTTACAAGATTGCTCTTTCTCTACTGTAGTTATGTTTACAAGATTGCTCTTTCTCTACTGTAGTTATGTTTACAAGATTGCTCTTTCTCTACTGTAGTTATGTTTACAAGATTGCTCTTTCTCTACTGTAGTTATGTTTACAAGATTGCTCTTTCTCTACTGTAGTTATGTTTACAAGATTGCTCTTTCTCTACTGTAGTTATGTTTACATGAAGGCCTGTAGCTCCTTGTGTATGAATATGAATGTTCTGTGTTTGTGTTCCTGTGGTTACTTTAATACTTGTACGGGATATTCGTTGATATTGTAATAGTCCTTGTCTCGATAGGTCCGTTATCTGTGACTTGAGTACACTGGTGGAATGTCTTGGCGAGATCACATCGTTTGTTTGTTTTTTTTGTGGTTGTGGTTGATCAAATACGGAAAACCTCTCTACTTGTGTTGCGAAGAGATTCGGTGCCGCTGGAACGGACCTAGTAAAATTCATATCAGCTGTAAGAATTATTTACATTTATCATAATGCTTCTAATCAAGATAAGCATAGAACATCAAAAGATGCCGAATAGAAATTAACACAAACGTGTCCGACCGAAATATGGAAGTGAGATTTCCGAAGGATAGAACCAGGAAGTGCATAGATGACGTAAATATAGGTTGAAATGAAACGAACAAAAAGATGACGTAAATGACGGAACAAAATGAATAAAGACAAAGACCACACCGACAACGGACTAGACAAAATATTGGTAGGAATAGACTCAACAAGGCTTGAGTGTACCAAACTCAAAAATAAGACGATTTTCTAGAACATACTCAGATCTATCATTGCTGTTTCTAGAACATACTCAGATCTATCATTGCTGGTGCAGGATCTGATGGCAGGGACATGAATATCGAGAGCACTATTTCAATAATTTACTACCCGACTTTAATTCGGGCAGTGGGCATACCTTGCCTGTGACAGCCTGACTATGTGTGCGTAATTACTCTTCGCCTAGACGATTTTCGTTTCCGTCTATGTCCCACGCGACGTGAACATTTGGTCCAAGTCTGAGGCATCACATGCGTTTGGGGGCTAGGTGTGTTTCAGAGCTGAATGATATTGCCCCATTTGTGCCTGAGCCTATTAGGTTCTGAACCATTTCTCTCTACGAGAGCATGATTCCGGTATAGAAAATCGTGACACTAGAGTTGCGCCCCGAGCTGCCTTCGTTGTTCCGTTTGTGCCTGAGACCATCGGATACAGAACCCTTTTTTCCGTGAGCATGTTTCCGGTAAAGGAAAGTTCGACATTAGCGTTGGGCCAGAGTAGCTTTCTTTGGCTGCCACCTACGACTTGGTCTGGGTTTCTGCCCGTAAAGGAGCACAGGTAACTAAAAGCTTGTCTGGAGTTAATAGAGCGTGTAGTTCCGATTTCCATTGAAATGCTTTCCCTTTCTATTTGCACTTGGCGCTGCACTCTGGCGCTGTACTGCGCTTTCATTGCACTTAGTACGTTGTCTTTTCGTTGCCGCCCCTTCAATGCTCGGACCAACCTGACTAGCATCACTGTGTGTCTACAGTGCCATTGCACGTGTTTGCGCGGCGGTGTCGGAGATATTGACTTCCTCTTTTGCAGTCAATTCTCTTTCCATCTGCTGCCTTCACATTTACGGACACGGTCTCCAAACGGTTTACCCAAAATGTTCAGAATTAGCACCAGCAGCTGTATTTCTTTTTCCAGGGTGCACCACGAGGAGGTTCTTTTTTGGATCTTGGTTATATGCTAACCCTGGATCCACCGAGAGCAGTGCGGTAACTTTTGCACCCCTCTTTGATGGTTGTTCTGCAAAGAGCTTATGATGGTCTTCGTCTATTTCTTTTGCCATCTGGTACCCATTTTAATGCTTGTAGTGACAGTCTGTTTTAATTATTTCAAGATATAAGTCCATTGTTTTCTTCTAATTGTTGTAGAAATATATTGATGTTTTGCGTCTTCTCTAGCGTGTTTATCTAGAATTATTCCAAACACATGTTTAAGTATTTTCTAAAACATATATTATTAAATCACCACCACCGAAGACGGATGTGTTGGGCCATTGGCGCAAATAAAACGGCGACACATTTCCATTCTCTGGAATACATCCTGCTGGAAATCTAGTACGGCCATTGTTCTGCTACAAGATATCTCGCAGGAGTTTGAGAATGAACGCAGAAGAAGAAAGAAGAAATCACCTTATTTCTTCTCCAGTGATTTTATTATTTGTCTAACTTTCACAACCGTACGTTAAATACGGACACTGGTAAGATACCAATAGGAAAAGTCGACCACACCTGATTAGTGCAAGCTTATAATTCACTAGCCAAGCTATGTCCCTGAAATCAACATATATTTGAATAATGACAATGAGATTTAGCGCAGTTTTCATTTTCTGAATCGACTTTCACGCACTCTAGGCAAACCCATAGGTGCTCGGTTTTTCCAAGCACATGATGAATAGTCTGCATGCTCGTGGTTCTTGTAGCTCAGTGGTTACATACACACCTTTGACGCCATCTCAATTGCACTGTTCTGCTCGACCCCGAGTAATTTCAAATTCCGTATGTTGCAATCTCATATCTCGTTACAGTCTAGTGTCCACAAGTAGAAAATGTTCATGTAAATACCTGAATATCTATCTACGATATTTATGTTGTTATGTGACATGTCATTATTGTTCCATAACTTGACATTAATGCAGGAATAATTAGTTATGGATAATAATAGAAATTGTTTCATTCGAAATACGATGCGAAAGTAATTATATTACACACGAAAATACTTGTAAGATATATATACCACTACTAATAGAAATACGTGTAACAAATATCTACCACTACTAATAGAAATATGTGTAACAAATATCTACCACTACTAATAGAAATATGTGTAACAAATATCTACCACTACTAATAGAAATATGTGTAACAAATATCTACCACTACTAATAGTAATATGTGTAACAAATCTTTAACACTACTAATAGAAAACATTATGACAACAACTATAATAGAATTATTAATAGCGAAAACAGCTGGCGTTTCGATCTCTGTTTTCTAGGTTGCAAAGAAGTGTATATGGCTATGGATGAAGTCGTGGGCCAGCTAAATGGCCTAAAGATGCCAAAATGGAAGACAGCAGCCCAAATGTTACAAGGCGTATAGGCACGAGACTATCCAACGAACAAGGTAAAAAAGATCAAGGTCGTGCCGCTGAGTGTCGAAGTAACGGTAGCCGTAATCAAGGCACTCAAAAAGAAGAGCAAAAATCGTAGAGAAAATGTTTACTATCCAAATATAAAATATCCAACTATGAGAAGAGCAGAAACAATGAAAATGACTAACAATCATCATTGGTAGATATCATACTATTCGTTAGTTTATACGTGTGGTGCTTATGAAGCGCTGACCAACTCAAACAAGGATAATCGAAGTTTTCATATGGTACCGATTAGATGCAGGATATGAAGACTATTTTAGTATTATAGTTGGTACAATACGAGTAGAAGTACCTACATTTTAACGAAACAAATAATTTAATTGTTTAGCGAAAACTAAATATTGATAAAAACTAATTTTCAATAGCTACTTGTGTACTTCGCTCTGCTTCTCGATGCATCGATATGTGCGCTACACTTTAAGAGCGGCCCCATCCCCTCGACTCAGGACCATCAACTCAGCGCGCAGATCAATGCATCCAGAAGCATTCCAAGTGACTTGTTAATCTATAATTAAATTAACCATTGTGATAACATGGTTTGATAAAAAGTTTAAATGTAGGTACTTCTACCCGTAATGTACCTCGTATTTCTATGTACGTCTACTGTAATGTGTACACTGTTTAATCTCAAGTTGGCTTTTATTTTATTATGTCTGACTTTTCACCTTCCCTTTTCTCTTCCTTTTTCTTTCATTACATACGATACCCTCTGTTACTGTGAACGTTGCACGCGATCGTTATTCTACTATTGCATTTAATGACATTTACATTCAGCCTTTCTCTTAGACTACATATATAAATAACCAAAATATCGGAGCATTTTCGAAAAAATGGAAAGTGCATAAGTATTCAGACAGACCTTAGAATACACCTGATTTCTGATAGGTAATTTTCATTTGTTTTTTTTTCGAAACTTTATTTGCCACATTTCAATATGCACACAATCAATATGCACACAATCAATATGCACACAATCAATATGCACACAATCAATATGCACACAATCAATATGCACACAATCAATATGCACATAATCAATATGCATGCCAATTGTGTAGTGTACGATGAGTAATGAGATGGTGTAAACAACACTCATGAAAATTGGTGATGGTGGTGTAATGGTAAATATAGGATATAGAAATTATGGAAACATTCAGTTTTTTATTTCGTCCTCACACTTTTACTTTTACTATGGCTTTATATTTATATAAAGCCATCGGCGACCATGCGTGTGTTTAGATAGTTTACAACGATCATGGGACATCTGGATTACAGTGTAATTTTAATCGTATTATTTAAAAAAGATATACATAATTTGTCGTCATTCATACTTTTCAATATCAGATCATTTATTATACAAATGAAAATGAGAAAATGCAACTGGAAAATTAAACTGTGTTAGCAATGTCGAGTAGTCATTTTTTGCATTTCTTTACAAGTAAAAGTTGGAAATGTTGAACGTTGAATTGTTGGTGTTCATTTCTTGTTCTGTTCCTGCATGACCACATGAGAGTGCTAAACTCTGTCAGAAGACTGAGGGACTTTAAAAAAATTGTATTGTAAACTTGTGTCTGCATTTAATAGTTCGTTTAACTTGACTGCCTTATCTGAGTCTGATGTTGTTTCTGTGATTATATTTTGTTTAGTGTGTTCAATGCGAGGGATATTGTGTTGAAGTGGAAGAATATGTGATATTCTGTTTCTGGTGTTTTGAGCTCACAGAGCTTGCATCTCTCGTGCGGCCTGTGTGTTATTATATGTGAGAGTGGTGTGATAGTAAAAAGTAGTCTCTATGTAACTTACTTTTCTTTCCGTGTTATTTGCGTACGGTGTAGGTTGGCAAAGATTTCTGAGCAATCTTTTATAAAGTGAACATAGCCTCGTTTGATTCTGTTGATAAGTGATAGTTCTTGTTCTTCGATGAGGTGTATATACATGTTGATTTTGTGTTGTTGGTTCTTTGATATTTGCTCATTTCCCTTGAGATATCGAATGCATTGTTGGTAGAAAGTTGGTGAAGTACCCATTGCTGGTAGAAAGTTGGTAAAGTACCCATTGTTGGTACAAAGGTGGTGAAGTACCCATTGTGGTAGAAAGTTGTTGGTAGAAAGTTGTTGGTAGAAAGTTGTTGGTAGAAAGGTGGTGAAGTACCCATTGAGTGAGGCTGTGTGTTTCGTACGGTGCATAAATGGTAGATGATTAGCCCGATGTAATAATGTGCCAGAGTGTATTCTGCATGTTTTCTATTATTTCTGATATCAATTGTATCATTTGTGCTCGGATTTTGGTCTTTATGTCACGTAAGGAGAATCCCCTTGTATCCTTGTTCTATGTTAGCGTTTAGTGTGTATTGCGTGTATCATGTGCCGACAAATGAACTGTCTAATGTGTTGATATATATTCTTGAGTGTGTTATTTGGTGTGTAGAATATATTTGATGTGTACAATAGTCTTGATATGACAGGGTTTTTTTACAACCAAGTTTCTGCCGAAAATTGTTGTTGTTTTGCATTTGTATCGTTCTGATTGATATTCGATTTTTGTTTTATGTTTCCAAGTATTCCTGTTTACATTGGTTGGTGTGCAGTGAAAAATGATGCCGTATATTTTGAATTTGGAGATGTGGAGCAGTTTAAAAGGAAGATATTTTCTATATCACAACTGTACTATACCCATTACGTATCCCTTTTGTACGTTTACCTTCGAACCACTCTCTATTCCATATGATTCAAAATCCTGAAAGATGTTGTGTATGGATGCTGTGTTTGAGGTAAAAAAGACAGTGTCATCTGCGTAAGCTACAAGATTGTGTATCTCAGTTCGGGAATGATGGTTTCTTTAATGTCATTATTTTGTCTAATTCTGTCGAACCAGGACATAAAGCAGGGGTGACAAAGAGCAACCCTGTGTTACGGATCTGGTTAAATCAATTGGGTCCGTTAGAGAGTGATTTATTAGTAAAGTACTCTGTGGGTTTAGTGCTGTCTGTCTGGCCTCCATTGTCCATAGAATAACCACTGATAGGACGAGTAGAAGCTTAGGAAGCATTGACGAACCTCGACAGTTGACGCCAAACATCTTATTCTTGTCTTTTCAGTTCCCACAAACGTATAAAGTATTGTGTGAAAATATGTAAGACTGTTTCCGTTTATATACCACGTGAAGTAATTATTATGGTGACTCATCTGTGTCCATTTTTATCCTAGAAACCTGGATAAAAGTGGTCAAAAGAGGTGAAAGAAATATATATATATATATATATATATATATATATATATATATATATATATATATATATATATATATATATATATATATATATATATATATATATATATACATATATATATATATCCATACATCCTTCAGCCAACTCATTCATCCATCTATCCGTCGTTATATCCATCAGTACAATTTTCTATCCATCCATCCGTACAACTTTCTATTCAATCATTCATCTATCATTTCATTATTATTGCATGCATCCATTCATCCATTCATCCATCATTGCATGCATCTATTCATCCATCTATACAACTGTCTATCCATCCATACTACTTTCTCTGCATCCACCCATCCAATTTTCATATCTCCTTCCATTCACGTAACTTTCTGATCATTCATTCATTCATATTTCTACCCATCCATCCATAAATACACATTTCTATCCATCCATTCATCTTTCTATCCATCCAACAATGCATCTGTCTAATAAACCATCTGTCCATCTATTCGTCCATCCATCCAAACGTCTGTCTTTTTGTTTGTATGATGTGTACTTTTTTCTGTCTGTCTTTCCATCTGTCAGTCTGTCTTTCCGTCTGTCTATGTTGCTACAGTACCGAACACGGTACATATACCAGAAGCTAGTACTCTCCAGTATGAGCGATGTGATGTTGTTGTATGTAGATCTAACTTGTTGAAACCAATATTCAAGCAATCTTTGATGTTTGTTCTGTGAAGAGTTTCTCGTGATCTTCCTCTCTTTTTTTGTCGTCTGGTACCCATCTTAATACTTTTATCTTGTTTTTCCATTCAATCTAAGTACATGTCTAATAGTAGTACATCCTTTTCCTGTAGTTGTTGCAAATGCACACTTCTGTTATATAATAATATAACAAATAATGTATCTGTTGAGACGAAGATCTTATGATCGAAACGTCAACTGAATCCGACCTTATTCCTTTCATGTTTTCTTCATTTATTTAATTAGTACTTGTAGGTATTTGTCGCACACATTACCATGTTTAATATAATTACTCTGTTACTTATGTTACTGCGATCTATACCTGATTGTTTGTGCATCTGTTATGCCTTTTTTGGAAACAAGATCCCACCGATTGATTTTGAGATATGTAAGTGAAGATAAACAGGCGCATCGAAAACGATATCATTTTGGAAGTTGATGAGATTCACTAAATCCAAACATTTGAACATCCCACTGAAGCACGTCAATCAACGTGTACATAATCGTAAACAATTCAAATTATAAAGAAAGACTACATTCCTGATAGCACCTGTTACCTATTACAGATTCTCCATTTACAACAGCTCAGTAAACAATTTGTAGGTAAATATATGTTATTACTTCACATGCAGGCGGAAACGGATGATTGTCAATCATAAAAAGACACATGATAGTGATGGTGATGATTATTGATGTCTGGACTTCTAGTTCAGATTGCAAGGAATAGGTCCACTGTCTTCTTTCCAGATATGTTGTAGGAGGCGACCAAGGAAGGTTGTGAGATAGGGAGATAACCTGTCATTTGTGAAAAAAATATTGTTATCGCATGACTTGTCTGAATTTCTTACTTGTGTCTTCTGCCTTTGTTACCCGCTGTCTAACATTTTAACACGGAGTTGTCTTATGGTAAGGGAGTAAATCTCTATAGAAAATTCGAAGAGGAGAAACAAAGGCAGCTAATTGTGTATTATACCATCTTCTGCAGTTCTGCTTGTTTCCAAATGTATTAGCATTTCCTTTCACTTGAACCATCAAAATAGTCCCGATGGGGGTTGGGGGGGTGGAGTTATTGCTCATTAGCACGGCAATTTCTCCATAAAGACTACATGGGCGAGAAATAATGTGTGAAAATTATTGGATATGTGCCACGGCAATTTATACTGGTATTTTTCAGGAACGTTTGTAGACAGAATAAAATAACCTCATCCGTGATGATATAACCACAGCAGAGTACGCGTATGTCTCTCTTGTTTTTTATACCAGGATTATGAATCTTACTTTATGCTTCACATTTATGTTTATGTGACTTTTTTTGGTAAAAAATGACTCAGGCGTAACCTGCTGTCTTTTAATTCAATTCAGGATTGCCATTTCACAGTGGTATGATGAATTCAGTGCTAAGGTCAGTGTCATGCGGTGCTCATTGAATAACAACATTTTGAAAGATCACCTCCCTAATCTTGCCACCAATTGATGTAATATTGACAGACACGACAGGCTTACGTGGTTTACACTAGCGAAAAAGATCACAGTTTGCGAAATAAGACGTTTGATGAAAGCTATAAATGTCACGAGAATAGAAAAATGAAAATATTAAGAAGAAGAAAAGACTATCTGATGTCCAGACTGCAACGAGAGTCAGCAAACCAGATAGTTTGTTCACGTCATGAGAATAGAACCTGCTTACATCAGCATACTTCGTGCATACATCAGTAAAGGACCGGGCTACAAGGAACGATGAAGTCCAATAACTAGATGGATAGAGACAATCAAAGAGACATTATATAGACAGGGCTTGATATGGTCAATGCAACTGAAATGGACAGAGATAACAAACTCCGAATTCCCAGCACAATTCGACACATGTGGAAATGCCAATAGATAGATAGATTGACGGCATGCTTAAGTGCCTCTGATAACATTTGATCTCGTCCTGTCATACGGTTTCATGCCTAGAAAACCATAGAGAGAGATGCTAGTCAGAACTCGCGGTTCTCAAACTAATTATATCTTCGTATATGAGTCACTGCCTAGTCGCACTGCTGTAAAATCAGTACTCGGTGTGAATGATAAGTGGATTAGCATGGACGTGACTCAGGATGAGGAGTAAACTGCTATAGAAAATCAGGAGGGTGACCGAAAAGCAACCGAAGATGTATTAGACAATGTTCTGACATCTCATGTAGTTCTGTTTATTTCCAAGTGTATTAGCGCTGCCTGTCCCGTAGATCTAATTAACAGTTCCGAGAGGGAATTGATTGAAATAGACAAAACACATTCTACATTAAACCCCATTTGGCAATCATTCTTGAGTCAAACATATAGACTATGCGTCTCCACAATTTAACCAATTTGATGGTTGCATGTTTCATCTGAAATTTTACTCTGGTTTTATTCTTGACCTTCCGTAGGGCCAGCTGTCTCCGTTATCTGAACAGTGGTTGGCTATACACCAAGTGACTAGCGTATTTGTTTATATCCCGTTTCTCATTGCGAGCATTCATATTGCATATAGTGATTTTGTCATGTGATGTGATCATGTGATGGTGTTGTCATGTGATGTGATCATGTGATCATGTGGTCATGTGATGTGGTAATGCACGTTTCAGAGACAACGAAAGAGCAGATGGATTAGGGGAACATACTGTAAAGGGACAGAGGTGACCTATTCACCGCATCTACAGATTTGCTACTGTAGACAAATAAGTCTGCATAAGATAATGGATGTTTACGAAAAATTTAAAAAAATGAGTGATCAAGAGTGAGTGGACACAATATACATATTCTGGTAATTTCTGAAAATTACGTTATTAAAAACTCAATGAGGCTACATTTAAACAACGTTGTGTCTATGATTGTTAGGAGAACGGTGTAATGATGTATTATCTCATACTTTCCATCTCATTCTTCAGTATATTAGCAGTATGTAACCCACACATTAAATGCTTTATGACACAGATTGAATCATTGCTGCGATATATGACCATTTTCAATCTCACACAATCTGACTTTGATACGGTCTCTCATCCTCAATGTGATGAGACAATCAGTCAACTTAAAGTATGCTTATTCGCTTCTTAAGACATGTATGACACAATATACTGCCACTATTCTTTCCATCTACTATTTCGGACACTGGTAACGTATATACGAAAATATGCTGAGTAATGTCAAAGTAGCAATCAACTAAATAATTAACAAATTAGCAAGCATAACGTTTATAATACTTAACAACATACACGTTTCATGTCTAAAAAAGTCTTCCTCACAGCCTGAGAAAAATTTTTGTTCATTTTGTAAAATATAACGAAATTTAGAAATGGATGAAAGATATACACAAATTGAAAAAACGTGTAAAAGTAAGACGGAAGTGTGTAGTTCCAACTGATTGGTATAATAATCACTGATGGTGACGTAAACAGAAAAAACACACCGCACATGACAGCTAAAAATTGTGCACTTTTCATGGCGGCTGTTCTGTTTGTTCTGACTTCATTAACAATTTCAAGATCATTTCTTTGTAATCTTCTAGCATAAGTAGATTTTGTACGTCTAAATGCCAAAACAGCAATTTTGAAATAGAAAACTGCGATTAAAATGCAATTTATAATGTAAATAAAAGCGTACAAGTACACACATGTAGAAGGTGGATACATTAAAATACATTTCTTGTGATAGAATCCATCTCTGTATACAACAACAGGGATAATTCCATAAACAATCGCTAGACACCAGAAACAAATAATGATTGTAAGAACTCGTTTTCTAGTCACATGTACCATGTAGTACAATGGATGGACAATGTAGATGTAACGATCAACTGCTATCATCCCCAGCTGATTTAAGGACAACACTATAACAGAGTAAGTAGTACCAAGCATAACTGTATCTGCCAAAATAGAATTTGTCAAATAATGATCTAGTACAGGTGTATGAATTAGTTGATTGATAATACCAGTTACAGACATCAATAAGTCTGCAATTGCAATAGATACGATAATCATATTAGTATTTGTCTGAAGTTTTGAATTGCGTATTATAGTAACTATACTCAGTATATTCTGAAATAATACGCAGATGCACAAAGGTAATGAAAATGCAATGGGATATACATCTGTAAATTCATATTCCTCGGTACATTTTGATGATACATTTTCTGTCATCTTGGTGTCGCTGGTTAGTAGAATCTAGACTCTGTATACATTTAGTTTATTTAAGCCAACAGTAAATGTTGGTCGCAACAATCTCTATAACTGTTGATCACCTATTTCTCTATGTGAATTTGTTAATTACTGCAAAGAAAATTAGACGCAATACTGCGCAATACAAAATAACTGCTAGAAGAAAGGAAAGAGCTACTTAATCGCCAACAGACTCCTCACAGACTTGCGCAGTGTTTTATATGAGTCATTAATGACAGACATCCATACACATCACAGTCATCATTATCTTCATCATTATCTCAGTTTATCGTGATAGTCGTCGACTCCGACATACGAACAGCAGATGAAAATAGTAATTATTGTGACGTGATTCTCTCATAATCTTAGTTTAATAATAATAATGTGCATCCAAATAATCCACAGGATTATTTTAACACTCAAATAAGATTCAGAATAATTCAACACTTTCGAAACGACGATCAAGACCTGCAAGCTTCATTACATCTCTCAAAAGATCATCATTAAAAGATTTATCCTGAACTTGCCAATATAATTATATTCAATTTATAATCTCTAAAGTTGGTTTCCTGTTGATTTGACGATGGAGAGACAAGACAGCAACAAAAGGTCAAGCATCCGTGACCGAGGTTAGTTTTGAACGTGGTGACCACGCAGCAGGTACATCAACCGGTTCCTGTGTATGTTTGGGCGACAACACCATTGATACAGACGTTCAATGTTCAGTGAAATGATTAAAAAAACTGATTGTATTAACTACCAACGTCACAGTTGGATGTGTCGGCCAACACATTTTTAATCTCTAGACTACAACCTGTTGGTTATTCTGTAGGAGTGTTCCCATGCTACAGCAGAGATCCGGTGTGATTTTGAGAAAGAGTAAAGCATCTCCAAAAGTTAGTACAAAACTCATTCACTGAAAGTTGGAGATGGTTGCCATGTTAACCTGTATGACTTCTTGTAAATTAACGTGTTTCTTGTCCCTCGATTCAAATTTTCTACTTGATGTAACTTTTACTGGTTGTCAATTGCAATATTATATTTTTCGAGCTGTGTGTCCTGTTGTCGTCGTAATTAAATCAGTTCTACAAAACATCAACGATGCATATGGAAACATACACGTTGACGATTTCTGTGGTATAGTGGTTACGCTATTTTCCTTGTCATTTAATGTTCCTGTGTTTGATTCTCTGACGTCATGTTTACATGTGTATTTCTTGAAGGCTGCTGTAGTTTATCAGTGCATCTACATGACTTACGTGCCATGGTTTATGTTCTCAGCATGTGCAGTGTCGCTGTCTCTGTGGGTAGGGACAAGAACATATGGACATACCAGAGAACAGTACTTCTTCATTAATTTGAATCTTCGAAAAGTTGGCTGTAATAAAAGAAAACAAGTAATTAAAGTAGTAATATCAGATGAAAGATATTCAATGTGAGCAGACTGATAAACGAAATCTCACATAGACATAAACACAAAATACATTGTAAGAAATATAACGTTATGATGATTATCACAACGACAATTAAAACAAAAATTAAACAATTCTGAGGAGCAATGTTCTGAAGTGACGACGGATTAGGCCGTATATACATGCGCGAAACTTGAAAAAGTGTAATAAAGTTTTGTTATTCACTGGTAACACACTTAATCTTTCATAACTCGACGTTTCGACCTTAAAGTATGTATCAATACCACATTCACAACAGAATACGTAATAAGTAGAGCTTTGCACGCTCATATAACAATGACATAACTAAGTATATATAATTCTGTTTCTTTGAACAGATAACGAAAGGTATGCATACTGGTAGTTCATGTAATTTGTTCAAAATGTGTATATATTTTACACGTGTCATGTTGTAACTGTACCCATGTATTAACTTACTGAGCAATTCTACTCACTCAATCAATCTCCTTCAGTTCTCTTCACTCAATCAATATCATTCAGTTCTATTCACTCAATCAATCTCCTTTAATTCTACTCACTCGCATACAGTCCCAAACGAGAAAATATGCTACGCCGGTTTTGGCTGTGCATTTAATTTCTATAAAACAGTTGTAATGAATCGTGTAAACATGCAATGAAATGTATAAACAGATTTAATGAATTGTATAAACAGATGTAATTAATTGTATAAACAGATGTAATTAATTGTATAAACATATGTAATTAATTGTATAAACAGATGTAATGAATTGTGTAAACAGACACGTTGCCTGTGGACAAGAAAACAATCGAGATTAAAGTAAAACTCAAACCGCAAAGTTATATAAATATGTGGAGAATGGAAAATAGTCACACATACAACTAGGGACATATAAATTTTACACTACATAAGTAATAACAACAACAAAAAGTGAACAAACACATGCATATATCACATAATGACATTGGGTTCAAGTAGATGAGGCTATGAAACTATATCAGAAATTCAACAACCAACCAGAAACTAAGATCTAAATAACCAACTTTGTTTAAACTAAGGTTTATAGACAAGATGAATTGTAGCTCTAGTTGAGTAGCTCCATGTTTGAGCTGGAGAGCAGTGTGTGCGTAGAAAAGCAAGTGCCTGCTTTGTACTCGTTGCAATGGGAAAGAAACGTAGGAAACCCAAGAATGGTTGTACTTTCACTGCAGACATACACTACATTGATAGTCCATTACACAAACTCGGACATGCCGCTAGAAAAAATGAAAACATAGTTTGCGCAGCTGCTCTGATGTGTTAAAACATTAGAAAATACATGGATAGACAATGAGAAGGACACAGAAGAATGGAATAAGACGTTTCAGAACAAACAGTGACGCGATATCAGATAAACTATATAAATATTGAACGATATGAGCTAGCAGACATATTCACAGACATGGCTAGAGAATACAAACACGAGGTGTGAGAATTGTTTGTAAATGAGGAAACAACTTCAAAATAGAATTACAATCATGTTGAAGTCTTGCACAAGACAGATACGACTGGCGTCGCACAATCTAGAGTCGTGTAGTAGCTGCAGAGAACCTCAGACATAAACTCCAAAATAGAATCGCGCTATAAGAAAGACAATATCTTCTCAATGCCCCACAGACTCCTCCCACACACGCACATAGTATTGGTTTTCAAACGCCTAGACTTTTCTCTCTAAGCCCGCAGTTAGAGTTCAGGTCCCACAAATATGTATTTTCTCTCTAAGCCCGCAGTTAGAGTTCAGGTCCCACAAATATGTATTTTCTCTCTAAGTCCGCAGTTAGAGTTCAGGTCCCACAAATATGTATTTTCTCTCTAAGCCCGCAGTTAGAGTTCCGGTCCCACAAATATGTATTTTCTCTCTAAGCCCGCAGTTAGAGTTCAGGTCCCACAAATATGCATAATAAAAGCAAATTCATAAATACTGTTGTGACTTGAAATACCAAATAAAAAAAAATTAAGGCTAAACACAATTGTACTAATAAACATACAGAAAATCGATATTTTCGATGTACGATGTAATCAGAAACAAATCGTAATATTGTAGAAAAGTTACCTACTATCCAGAGATTGAAACAATCCAGTATATTCCTATAATACACTTGACTCTTGTTAAAATAAACGTAACCAGGCAATCTCTAAACTAGAACCGACCATCGTTAGAACTGATTTCACGAGCAAACATTGGTTAATGTAAACTGATCATGGCAGCTTGATTTTATCAATAACTTTAGTTACTATGGAAATAATGGGTTTTACACTTGAAATGTTAACACTCGCTTCCAGCTTAGTTAGTGTGAAATATGCTCGCGTGATGCAGCAATATATTTAGTTAAGGTACATAAACTTTAGGAAAGAAAACATCACAGAAAACGATACACACGTAAAGATATACATGTAAATATATACACGTAAAGATATACATGTAAATATATACACGTAAAAATATACATGCAAATATATACACGTAAAGATATACATCTAAAGATACACACGTAAATAAATAGCCAATGCATGTACACGAGCATCAAAAGAGATACAGTGAACAAAAAACTAAACATTCCTTCAATTTTAAGTTATTCTTTTGCGTTCCATCTTATACACCTGTAGATTAGCAAGGTGTAGTCATGAGAATGGACTTTCTTGCGACTTGGTTTCCAGCTTTGCTGTGTCATCTTGACGGCTGGCATCGTTTCTGGGTCACTTTGACCACTCCCATTTGAGATAGAACTGCAAACTCCAAAACATTAATTTCTTAGTCGGCTCGCACGACATGTATGCAGGGCAACCTGCTGCTAATATTTGCTCCCTTTGGCAATATACAGCTAAATGACATACAGCACAACTCCTGCTTTACGGTGCCACACTGGAAACATCTGTACAATACCCAGCTGGGACTTTACGGTGCCACACTGGAAACATCTGTACAAAACCCAGCTAGGACCTCACGGTGCCACACTGGAGACATCTGTACAAAACCCAGCTGGGACTTCACGGTGCCACACTGGAGACATCTGTACAAAACCCAGCTGGGACCTCACGGTACCACACTGGAGATATCTGTACAAAACCCAGCTGGGACTTCACGGTGCCACACTGGAGATATCTGTACAAAACCCAGCTGGGACCTCACGGTGCCACACTGGAGATATATGTACAAAACCCAGCTGGGACTTCACGGTGCCACACTGGAAATATCTGTACAAAACCCAGCTGGGACCTCACGGTGCCACACTGGAGATATCTGTACAAAACCCAGCTGGGACTTCACGGTGCCACACTGGAAATATCTATACAAAACCCATCTGGGCCTAAAAAATTCCATTATTACGTCTCTTCTCCTTCCACACTAGACTGTTCTTTGCGAAATAATTTTAGGAAGTGAGTCGTGTTTCTTTACGCGATCCAAGAATAGGCTGGGTAAAGAACCAAACGTTATGGATATTAAAGTGATTCTTGGACAACGAGCATAATAGTGGAAATTCTATTGAGGCAACAGAGATGTGATAATATAGAAGAATATTAAGAAGCCCATGAACAGATACAAAGCGTAATGGAGAGGCCTTGAGAGAAGTTAATTCCAATCAGATCTTCTCCTAGGCATCAGATGGAAGCAGTCTGCGCTTCTGTGGCTCAAATCCTGAGAACAGGAAAGATGGAAAACGTTGTGATAACAGGCAAGTTGCAGAGCTAGAGAGGTAGGGCAAGATGCTTGACAGCCTAGCATAGTGTCATGGGAGAACATTTGTATCGGAAATGATGGACCTTTAGATGTGTGCGGCTGGCTATTGACACATGATGATGATGAAATAGTACCCTTTAGCTGTTTACAGCTAGCTATTGACACATGATGCTGATGAAATAATACCCTTGAGCTGTTTACAGCTAGCTATTGGCACACGATGATGATGAAATAGTACCCTTTAGCTGTTTACAGCTAGCTATTGACACACGATGATGATGACACAAATCACTTCATCTGTGAGCAGGTAATTCGTGACAGCACGTGTAGTCCTTCTGAGAAAATCACAGCTTCCTCTCAATTGTGTAAGTCAACAGAGGAGACATCAGGACGTACACAAGATTGTCACAATATTGTTATGTCAAGAGGGTAATATTTCTGTAATATTTATTGATACACATTTAGTCCTCGAAGAGAGGCATTCAAGTGCGCCAGTATCGCAGCATATTGACACATCCACACTGATGATACAAGTAGAGTTTCCCCGTCACCTACGAGTCTGCCACAAGAGAACAATGGTAGACTGTCCGTTATCCTAATCATTTCCTTATCCATGTGGACTATACATTTATTGACATAAGTAGGAAATTGCTCAGAAGAACATTTATGAATGAATTAAAATCAACAGGCATAAATGCACAAGACCTGCAATCCTTGGCAACTGACCGACAGGCAAGAAGAATCAATACATCAGCCCTGTGTGCCAAACTTGGCAACTGACCGACAGGTATGGAGAGCTATGACATCCGCCCTGTGTGCCAATCTTGGCAACTGACCGACAGGTATGGAGAGCTATGACATCCGCCTTGTGTGCCAAACTTGGCAACAGATAAACTGACTCAGGAAATTGCGAGACGAAGTGACAATGATGATTTTGTTCACTTGTTTTCAGGCTCTCCCCAATTTTCCTTAGTCGCCTCCTACGACATGCATGAAAGAAGATAGTGCCCCTATTCTATGCAACCGTAACTCTAAGTGCTAGTCGAGGTTGCCACTCAGGTAGGCAGTGTCATTGAGTAGATTATTTCCAGTTTTGGGTGATTAGTGCGTGCCTCATTATAAAAGCTACATTATTCGAAACCATAATTAATGACATACTACTGAATAATGCACATATGATAGGTATAATGGTTTGTGCCTACAGTCACAACTATCTAAACCCAAGCCTTCTAACTGGACACAACTGTTGACTTCTAACTGAACGCTTACTTTAGCTTCTATGGAACACTCTCGTTTGCTTCTAACTAGACACTCCCGTTGACTTCTAACTGGACACTCCCGTTGGTTTCTAACTAGACACTCCCATTGGTTTCTAACTAGACACTCCCATTGGTTTCTAACTAGACACTCCCATTGGCTTCTAACTAGACACTCCCGTTTGCTGAATCACACTTCTCATTGGCCACATTTTGTAAGGTGTACATTGTGTCGCTAGGTGATGAAACGCAAAGATCAGCCAAACTTCAACTAGAGAGAGAAAAACTTCAAACAGAGAGAGAGAGATAAACTTCAACGAGAGAGATACATTTCAACTAGAGAGAGATAAATTTGAACTAGAGAGAGATAAACTTCAACAATAAAGAGAAACATTAACTAGAGAGATATATAAACTTCAACTTGAGTGAGGTAAACTTCAACTAGAGAGAAACAAACGCCAGCTAGGGAGATATATAAACTTCAAATTGAGTGAGGTAAACTTCAACTAGAGAGAAGGAGACAAACGTCAGCTAGAGATAAACTTCAGCTAGAGGGATATAAATATGAACTTCAACGAGAGAGATAAACTTCAGCTAGAGAGAGAAAAACATCAGCTAGAGATAAACTAAAGCTATAGAGATATACATATAAACTTCAGCTAGAGAGAGCTAAACTTCAGCTAGAGAAATATAAATATAAACTTCAACGAGAGATATAATCTTCAGCTACAGAGAGATACACTTCAGCTAGAGAGAGATAAACTTCAACGAGAGATATAATCTTCAGCTACAGAGAGATACACTTCAGCTAGAGAGAGATAAACTTCAGCTAGAGAGAGATAAACTTCAGTTAGAGAGAGATAAACTTCAAATAGAGAGAGATAAACTTCAACTAGAGAGAGATAAACTTCAACTAGAGAGAGATAAACTTCAACTAGAGAGAGATAAACTTCAGTTAGAGAGAGATAAACTTCAACTAGAGAGATAAACTTCAACTAGAGAGAGATACACATCAACTAGAGAGATAAACTTCAGCTAGAGAGATATAAATATAAACTTCAACGAGAGAGATAAACTTCAGCTAGAGAGAGATAATATAATATCGGTTATGATAAACGACATCTGCACACAGTTGAGACAATCATATGCGCTCAATCTTCCACAGCAGAAATGGAAGTAAGCATAGTTATGTTTCAATTATTTGTCATTTTAAACATTGTTCATATAACCTCACAGATTCTCAAACCTACAGCTATCACTGCGAATGTCCGCAATATTTTATCATTCCACATCAGTCTTAGCGTTTGTACTCAAATCCCTGCTGGAATGTTCTTGAAGCAAATCAAATAGTCGATGCATATCCAGTGATGTGTGGTCCAGAAAAGGGAGATATGTGGTCTCGTTTGTGAAAGTGGCTCTGCACATCCAACTTCTTCCATGTAAATTGTCTAATACTAACATGCCTCAATAGTTACTCGTAACACTGCTACATGTGATACCAAATTGCATCAATATTTACTAGTAACACATCTACATGTGATACTGATTTGCCTCACTAGTTACTAGTAACACATCTACATGTGATACCGATTTGCCTCACTAGTTACTAGTAACACATCTACATGTGATACCGATTTGCCTCAGTAGTTACTAGTAACACATCTACATGTCATACTAAATTCATCACTGGTGCCATAATGTATTATACATCCTGCTGCTTTAATCCGTCAGGCGCTATTATAATCTTCATCACAAGCTGTTTATCAACACTTGAATAATTCCACGAAGAAATCATATAATGAATGAAAATAGTACACCAATTCTAGGAACAACCCCTGCGGTCAAAATTATTGAAACCAGAGACTGAAATGGTGTGGCCACTTAATGAGAATAAACCCTTGTTGGCCAGAGTAAGAGCATACAATATACAAATGGAAACATCAAGATGCAGACCAATAAGAAGATAGATTGAAGGAGATACCAACGTTCTGAGACGCCATAATATAACTGCATTTGATTCAACCAAATGCGCCATACACTGAAAATCCGTTCTCATTCAATCCTGCGACACCTTACAGCAAGGCTGAGAAAGACAGTCTATAGATAGATGGATATAATGAATTGTAGTGTATATGTATTTCTTGTAAATCAGTTTGCTTCTAATTACCGATATTGTGTGTAACCATACTTGCAATCATCATCATCATTATAAGGTGCTGAGAGCAATAAACGTTGGATCTCTCTTTACTTCCTCTTTGACCCTTTACGGGTGTCGAGGGAGACACAATGTTCTTGTTTTCGCTTTTCTGGCAGCTTCGGACAATGGCATTTAGTGTTGTGTAATGTCTGTTTGATGTTGTCGATCCTGCGTACTCTAGGTCTACCCCTGGCTCTTCTTTCTGCTTCTACTCTCAGGTTGGATACAATCTCTAAAATTATCAGTTCCATGCCTTATTGATGCACTCTGACAGACAGCTGTTGTTTATTGTGTGATTTCGGAATGTACGTGATGAATCTTCAGCCTCTTCCACGATGTCCATCCTCAATTCTGTGAAATTTCTTAAATACGTTTCGTGTGTGCCACAGACTTCGTTGTTTCGCATGTAGAGCGGTTGATCTATGTAGATTACTCCACTTCGTACTGTACTCGAGTGAGGCGTGGCAGGCCAGTAAATAATATAAATGGTTGGTTGGTTGGTTTCGTGCACACATAATTTCTGGCAGATTTGTACGAACAAGTAATGTGTTGTACAAATATGATATATCATCTAAACACCAAACAAGAAGTAGTCTCCACGTGGAAGGCGAACTAGACGACAAACGTCAACATTGTCAACCGAATTAGGACCGTTGAAACAATGAGCTGTGTTCGACGCCAACTGGATCGGCTAGGTGTTGACATAACAAAAAAATAGGTAACATTCGATTGGCTAATGGAATAAGTAAACATGTATAGTGGCGTGGCGGAAACTTTTGATAATAATAATTTGCGCGACTAGCTTGAATAAAGGAGTCCTTACAGTACTTCTGAGATACGTTTGTTTCCGGCAGAAATGTCAACCGGGGAGTTGTTTTAATTTAGATGACTTTCCTCGTCAAGTAAGACCGATGAGGGGAGTTGCAGATTTAAAATGGATGCAGGTATTCTGTAACGAGAGTTTTGATTGGTAAGAGGTTTTCCTGAAATAAGGGGGAATCCTTCGGCAGAAAGAGATTTCATTGGAGATTGCGGGTTGTAGAACTAATGGAGAGAGAAAGTTCAGGATTATGAATTCGAGTCGAGCGGCGACTTGCATCAGACATTAGTAGGCCAGTGGATCTGTTGGGACTCGGGGCCCGAGGAAATTAGACTAGGTGCGGGGCTCTCGTCGAGACCGAAGCTATGTAGAATAGATAGAGAAGATATTTGAGAAGTTGAGAGAGATACTATTAGTGTGAGACAATTTGAGTCTCCAGAAGGTTTATGATTGAATGATTGTAGATATTTCTCAGAGAGAGACAATTTGAGTCTCCAGTATGTTTGTGATTGAATGATTGTATATATTTCTCAGAGAGAGATAATTTGAGTCTCCAGTATGTTTGTGATTGAATGATTGTAGATATTTCTCAGAGAGAGATAATTTGAGTCTCCAGTATGTTTGTGATTGAATGATTGTAGATATTTCTCAGACAGAGATAATTTGAGTCTCCAGTATGTTTGTGATTGAATGATTGTAGATATTTCTCAGAGAGAGACGATATGGGGTCTCCAGTATGTTTGTGATTCAAGGAATGTAGAAATCTCTTACATGTTTTGTTACAAATTGTTAATGTCGCAACCATGAATGTTGTGAACTGAATATTGTAAACGTGAATGTTGTGATTCGTGATAAACGACAACTACAACCACCATTCTTTGATACGGTCAAAGTACACCTTTAGAGACATTTTATATATAAAAGGAAAATAATTGCTGCGTATTCGTGTTGTCTAATTGTCATGAAATTGCACACATAATTAATTTCGCTCCTTTTCAAACTCCCATGGGCTCTCTCTTATATCAGGGCAAGGATCCTACAAACTCCTATGGGATCTCTCTTATATCAGGACAAGGATCCTACAAGATTTATGACTAGGTGTGGCACAGAGACACAATAATATATCACAATAACAAGCAACTATAACAGACTAACATATGTATATATATATATATATATATATATATATATATATATATATATAATAAATTAGCAAGCAATAAAACAAACTAACACACAAATATACAAACTAAGAAGCAATATAACAAATATAAGCAAATATAACATTTTGAGTAAACTATTGAGTATTGCTAACAAATATAACACACGAACAATTATAACAGAACAACAAATATAACAAACTAACGAGTAAATATAACAACCTAACAAGTAAACATGCGAATATAAAAGTTTAACAAGTAGAGCGGTTATTTTATTTAAAAGCATGTGACGCCAATAATGCTCTTGTTGACTATTTAACCAATTAACAAGAAAATCAACAATTACAATTAGGTATTGTCCCATATCATTATAACTGCACACCGGGCACACATCGCATCAATGCACACCGGACACGTAACCACAGGTGTGCAGATCTCCACTTGAGTGTATCTATCATTGCACAATGCCTGGCAGTTGCTGTCCTTTGTTGTTTGGCAGGTATACTTTCAAGCCAATAGTATTGCTCGAATAAAACATAGTTACTTTATTTTCCACAAGGAAAATGAATCATGACCCGCATTCCGTTTTTTTGTCCTAGTATATCGTATGTAAATCACAATGTTTGCCAGAACCATTTCTCTACACACAACAGTAGGAAATCCAGCAGATTTGCTTTTTCATTCCTTTAAATACCCACATGTCCAACTTATGAAAATATTTGAGAGTCATTACAACTCTGACGGCCCCACTGTTTCACGCATGATTTCATTTCAACTCATACTGTCCCACTGTTTCACGCGTGATTGCATTACAACTTTGACTGTTCCACTGTTTCACGCATGATTTCATTTCAACTCATACTGTCCCACTGTTTCACGCATGATTTCATTTCAACTCATACTGTCCCACTGTTTCACGCATGATTTCATTTCAACTCATACTGTCCCACTGTTTCACGCGTGATTGCATTACAACTTTGACTGTTCCACTGTTTCACGCATGATTTCATTACAACTTGTATTGTTCCACTACTTCACCCATAATTTAGAAATTAGTAGACATACCAACATAATCCAAACAAGTAATTCGGATCATGTTTCAGATTTGTTGCATTTTCTAGCGCTAACAATGGCACACGGTATATTAATAGTAACCAACGAAAAACACGACAATAATCGAAAATAAGACCAAAAATGATGCTGTTGTGAATTATGTTTGTCGGTTTTACGTTTGCTATTACGAAACAGAACTCGTAATTAGGTATTTGTATTTTATTTTAACATTCTCGTAAAGTCGATAAGCATGTATAGCTGTTCTATTTATACGATTATTGTGCAGTTTATACAGTTCATCAAGCAAGCAGAAAGTTCATGTTCATTAAGAAACAAATATTTTCATGTCTGTAAATGTCATTTTAACAGCATGAGAAAAATCTTTGTTCATTGAGAAATATATTAGGAAATTCAGAAACGGGTAGATCAAATATAAAAATAGAAATGACGTGTACACAGAAGATGGAGTTGTGTATGTCACACTAACTGGTACAGTGATTACGAATGGTGAAGTGCACAAGAAAAATACCCCACACATGACAACTAAGAAACGTACACTTTTCATGGCGACTGTTTTGTTTGTTATAACGACACTCACTGTTTCAGGATCATTTTTCTGTAGTTTTCTAGCATAGGCAGCTTTCTTACGTTTAAAAGCTAAAACTGCAATTTTAAAATAGAAAATTACGATTAAAATGCAGTTGAAAAAATAAATAAAAGCGAACGGGTACAAGTATTCCAATGGGGGATAGAATATAATACATCTTTGGTTGTACCTATCACCTCGAAACGCAAACACTGGGATAAAATGATAAACAACCGCTAGACAACAGAAACAAATAATAATTGCAAGAACTCGTCTTCTAGTCACGTGTGTAATGTAGTAAAATGGATGGACAATGTAGATGTAACGGTCAACTGCTATAATACCCAGCAGGTTTATGGACAATAAAATAGAGGAATATGTAGCGCCTAGCATGAAAGTGTCCGCTATGACAATGTTTGACACTTTATAGCCTAGTGCAGGTAAATGTATTAACTGGTTGCCAATGATAGTCAATGACAACAGTAGATCAGATATAGCAACAGACATGATAAGTATATTAGTATTTGTGTGAAGTTTTTCACTACGGCAGATGGCAACTATGCTCAGTAAATTTTGACAAAATACTATAGAACATATAGGGAATGAGACGTACATAGAACAAGCCAAATTCAGTTTAAAATCTTCCATACATAATGATGATGCATTGTTTGCCATAGCCGCGTCTCTTGCAAGCAGCGATAAGGTGAGATACCGGTTATTTCGTTCACAGGCAAACAGTTAGCCCACTCTTCTTCTTTAACCCTCCTGTCTCCTGCAGAATAATGTAAAGTCTTGAACAGCTCCTCAATAGTTCACATTTTCGCCTGTATTAAGTTTTTCTGCAGTTATATATAATAATAGCAATAATAATAATGATAATAGCAATAATAATAATAATAATAGTAATAATGAGACGACTAGCACGTCAGTGTCGTAGGGGTTACCACACTGGAGACATCAGTAAAAAATGCCGTAAAATAGCTATGTCCTCAGTGATTTGGAGCAGAAATTTAATAGCCTGCTGTTATTACTAGTTTTTAAATCTACAAACTGAAATTCAACAAAATTAAATCTATAAAATGAAATCTAGAATTATCATCATCATGGACCACGTTCAGACTCCTCATCAAAGATTTGCTGCAACGGGTTTCTAATCTCTTCTGTGTCTCACCTGGCTAGTGTTCCCAATTAGACTGAATGTGTCCATTTCTATATGTGTCCCTATCACTTGACGGACATAGTTGAACAAACTCAACCTCGAATATTTCTATATGTGCCCCTATCACTTGACAGACATAGTTGAACAAACTCAACCTCGAATATTTCTATATGTGTCCCTATCACTTGACGGACATAGTTGAACAAACTCAACCTCGAATATTTCTATACGTGTCCCTATCACTTGACGGACATAGTTGAACAAATTCAACCTCGAATATTTCTATATGTGCCCCTATCACTTGACGGACATAGTTGAACAAACTCAACCTCGAATATTTCTATACGTGTCCCTATCACTTGACGGACATAGTTGAACAAATTCAACCTCGAATATTTCTATATGTGCCCCTATCACTTGACGGACATAGTTGAACAAACTCAACCTCGAATATTTCTATACGTGTCCCTATCACTTGACGGACATAGTTGAACAAACTCAACCTCGAATATTTCTATACGTGTCCCTATCACTTGACGGACATAGTTGAACAAACTCAACCTCGAATATTTCTATATGTGCCCCTATCAGTTGACGGACATAGTTGAACAAACTCAACCTCGAATATTTCTATATGTGCCCCTATCACTTGACGGACATAGTTGAACAAACTCAACCTCGAATATTTCTATACGTGTCCCTATCACTTGACGGACATAGTTGAACAAACTCAACCTCGAATATTTCTATATGTGCCCCTATCACTTGACGGACATAGTTGAACAAACTCAACCTCGAATATTTCTATATGTGCCCCTATCACTTGACGGACATAGTTGAACAAACTCAACCTCGAATATTTCTATATGTGCCCCTATCACTTGACGGACATGATGATGATGAAATAATACCCTGTATCTGTTTACAGCTAGCTATTGACACATGATGATGATGACACAAATCACTTCATCTGTGAGCAGGTAATTCGTGATAGCACGTGTAGTCCTTCTGAGAAAATCACAGCTTCCTCTCAATTGTGTAAGTCAACAGAGGAGACATCAGGACGTATACAAGATTTTCACAATATTGTTATGTCAAGAGGGTAATATTTCTGTAATATTTATTGATACAAATTTATTCCTCGAAGAGAGGCATTCAAGTGCGCCAGTATCGCAGCATATTGACACATCCACAATGATGATACAAGTAGAGTTTCCCCGTCACCTACGAGTCTGCCACAAGAGAACATTGGTAGACTGTCCGTTATCCTAATCAGTTCCTTATCTATGTGGACTATACATTTATTGTCATAGGTAGGAAATTGCTCAGAAGAACATTTATCAATGAATTAAAATCAACAGGCATAAATGCACAAGATCTGCAATCCTTGGCAACTGACCAACAGGCATGGAGAGTTAATACATCCGCCCTGTGTGCCAAACTTGGCAAAAGATAAACTGACTCAGGAAATTGCGAGACGAAGTGACAATGATGATTTTGTTCACATGTTTTCAGGCTCTCCCCCAATTTTCCTTAGTCGCCTCCTACGACATGCATGAAAGAAGATAGTGACCCTATTCTATGCAACCGTAACTCGAAGTGCTAGTCGAGGTTGCCACTCAGGTAGGCAGTGTCATTGAGTAGATTATTTCCATTTTTGGTTGATTAGTGCGTGCCTCAATATAAAAGCTACATTATTCGAAACCATAATTAATGACATACTACTGAATAATGCACATATGGTAGGTATAATGGTTTGTGCCTACAGTCACAACTATCTAAATCCAAGCCTTCTAACTGGACACAGCTGTTGACTTCTAACTGAACGCTTACTTTAGCTTCTATCGAACATTCTCGTTGGTTTCTATCTTGACACTCCCGTTGACTTCTAACTGGACACTCCCGTTGGTTTCTAACTAGACACTCCCGTTGGCTTCTAACTGGACACTCCCGATTGCTGAATCACACTTCTCATTGGTCACATTTTGTAAGGTGTACATTGTGTCGCTAGGTGATGAAACGCACAGATCAGCCAAACTTCAACTAGAGAGAGAAAAACTTCAAACAGAGAGAGAGATAAACTTCAACTAGAAAGAGAGAGACAAACTTCATCTAGAGAGAGATCAACTTCAGCTAGAGAGAGAGATCAACTTCAACTAGAGAGAGATCAACTTCAACTAGAGAGAGATAAACTTCAACAATAAAGAGAAACTTTAACTAGAGAGATATATAAACCTCAACTAGAGAGAGATAAACTTCAGCTAGAGAGAAATAAACTTCAGTTAGAGAGAGATAAACTTCAACTAGAGAGATACACGTCAACTAGAGAGATAAACTTCAGCTAGAGAGATATAAATATAAACTTCAACGAGAGAGATAAACTTCAGCTAGAGAGAGATAATATGATATCGGTTATGATAAACGACATCTGCACACAGTTTAGACAATCATATGCGCTCAATCTTCCACAGCAGAAATGGAAGGAAGCATAGTTATGTTTCAATTATTTGTCATTTTAAACATTGTTCATATAACCTCACAGATTCTCAAACCTACTGCTATCACTCCGAATGTCCGTAATATTTTATCATTCCACATCAGTCTTAGCGTTTGTACTCAAATCCCTGCTGGAATGTTCTTGAAGCAAATCAAATAGTCGATGCATATCCAGTGATGTGTGGTCCAGAAAAGGGAGATATGTGGTCTCGTTTGTGAAAGTGGCTCTGCACATCCAACTTCTTCCATGTAAATTGTCTAATACTAACATGCCTCAATAGTTACTCGTAACACTGCTACATGTGATACCAAATTGCATCAATATTTACTAGTAACACATCTACATTGATACTGATTTGCCTCACTAGTTACTAGTAACACATCTACATGTCATACTAAATTCATCACTGGTGCCATAATGTATTATACATCCTGCTGCTTTAATCCGTCAGGAGCTATTATAATCTTCATCACAAGAAGTTTATCAACACTTGAATAATTCCACGAAGAAATCATATAATGAATGAAAATAGTACACCAATTCTAGGAACAACCCCTGCGGTCACAATTATTGAAACCAGAGACTGAAATGGTATGGCCACTTAATGAGAATAAACCCTTGTTGACCAGAGTAAGAGCATACAATATACAAATGGAAACATCAAGATGCAGACCAATAAGAAGATAGATTGAAGGAGACAACAACGTTCTGAGACGCCATAATATAACTGCATATGATTCAACCAAATGCGCCATACCCTGAAAATCCGTCCTCATTCAATTCTGCGACACCTAACAGCAAGGCTGAGAAAGACAATCTATAGATAGATGGATATATTGAATTGTAGTTTAAATGTATTTCTTGTAAATCTGTTTGCTTCTAATTACCGATAGTGTGTGTATCCATACTTGCAATCAACATCATCATTATAAGGTGCTGAGAGCAATAAACGCTGGATCTCTCTTTCCTTCCTCTTTGACCCTTTACGGGTGTCGAGGGAGACACAATGTTCTTGTTCTCGCTTTTCTGGCAGCTTCGGATAATGGCATTTAGTGTTGTGTAATGTCTGTTTGATGTTGTCGATCCCGCGTACCCTAGGTCTACCCCTGGCTCTTCTTTCTGCTTCTACTCTCAGGTTGGATACAATCTCTAAAACTATCAGTTCCATGCCTTATTGATGCACTCTGACAGACAGCTGTTGTTTATTGTGTGATTTCGGGATGTACGTGATGAATCTTCAGCCTCTTCCACAATGTCCAGTCTCAATTCTGTGCAATTTCTTAAATACGTTTCGTGTGTGCCACAGACTTCGTTGTTTCGCATGTAGAGCGGTTGATCTATGTAGATTACTCCACTTCGTACTGTACTCGAGTGAGGCGTGGCAGGCCAGTAAATAATATAAATGGTTAGTTTCGTGCACACATAATTTCTGGCAGATTTGTACGAACAAGTAATGTGTTGTAAAAATATGATATATCACCTAAACACCAAACAGGAAGTAGTCTCCACGTGGAAGGCGAACTAGACGACAAACGTCAACATTGTCAACCGAATTAGGACCGTTGAAACAATGAGCTCTGTTCGACACCAACTGGATCGGCCAGGTGTTGACATAACAAAAAAAAGGTAACATTCGATTGGCTAATGGAATAAGTAAACATGTATAGTGGCGTGGCGGAAACTTTTGATAAGAATAATTTGTGCGACTCGCTTGAATAAAGGAGTCCTTACAGTACTTCTGAGATACGTTTGTTTCCGGCAGAAATGTCAACCGGGGAGTTGTTTTAATTTAGATGACTTTCCTCGTCAAGTAAGACCGATGAGGGGAGTTGCAGATTTAAAATGGATGCAGGTATTCTGTAACGAGAGTTTTGATTGGTGAGAGGTTTTCCTGAAATAAGGGGGAATCCTTCGGTAGAAAGAGATTTCATTGGAGATTGCGGG
Source organism: Meghimatium bilineatum (assembly GCA_034231615.1). Taxonomy (NCBI): domain Eukaryota; kingdom Metazoa; phylum Mollusca; class Gastropoda; order Stylommatophora; family Philomycidae; genus Meghimatium; species Meghimatium bilineatum. The sequence continues at coordinate 3,987,392 of CM067304.1, forward strand.
TTGTAGAACTAATGGAGAGAGAAAGTTCAGGATTATGAATTCGAGTCGAGCGGCGACTTGCATCAGACATTCGTAGGCCAGTGGATCTGTTGGGACTCGGGGCCCGAGGAAATTAGACTAGGTGCGGGGCTCTCGTCGAGACCGAAGCTATGTAGAATATATAGAGAAGATATTTGAGAAGTTGAGAGAGATACTATTAGTGTGAGACAATTTGAGTCTCCAGAAGGTTTATGATTGAATGATTGTAGATATTTCTCAGAGAGAGACAATTTGAGTCTCCAGTATGTTTGTGATTGAATGATTGTATATATTTCTCAGAGAGAGATAATTTGAGTCTCCAGTATGTTTGTGATTGAATGATTGTAGATATTTCTCAGAGAGAGATAATTTGAGTCTCCAGTATGTTTGTGATTGAATGATTGTAGATATTTCTCAGAGAGAGATAATTTGAGTCTCCAGTATGTTTGTGATTGAATGATTGTAGATATTTCTCAGAGAGAGACGATATGGGGTCTCCAGTATGTTTGTGATTCAAGGAATGTAGAAATCTCTTACATGTTTTGTTACAAATTGTTAATGTCGCAACCATGAATGTTGTGAACTGAATATTGTAAACGTGAATGTTGTGATTCGTGATAAACGACAACTACAACCACCATTCTTTGATACGGTCAAAGTACACCTTTAGAGACATTTTATATATAAAAGGAAAATAATTGCTGCGTATTCGTGTTGTCTAATTGTCATGAAATTGCACACATAATTAATTTCGCTCCTTTTCAAACTCCCATGGGCTCTCTCTTATATCAGGGCAAGGATCCTACAAACTCCTATGGGATCTCTCTTATATCAGGACAAGGATCCTACAAGATTTATGACTAGGTGTGGCACAGAGACACAATAATATATCACAATAACAAGCAACTATAACAGACTAACATATGTATATATATATATATATATATATATATATATATATATATATATATATATATATATATATATATATATATATAATAAATTAGCAAGCAATAAAACAAACTAACACACAAATATACAAACTAAGAAGCAATATAAAAAATATAAACAAATATAACATTTTGAGTAAACTATTGAGTATTGCTAACAAATATAACACACGAACAATTATAACAGAACAACAAATATAACAAACTAACGAGTAAATATAACAACCTAACAAGTAAACATGCGAATATAAAAGTTTAACAAGTAGAGCGGTTATTTTATTTAAAAGCATGTGACGCCAATAATGCTCTTGTTGACTATTTAACCAATTAACAAGAAAATCAACAATTACAATTAGGTATTGTCCCATATCATTATAACTGCACACCGGGCACACATCGCATCAATGCACACTGGACACGTAACAACAGGTGTACAGGTCTCCACTTGAGTGTATCTATCATTACACACTGCCTGACAGTTGCGGTCCTTTGTTGTTTGACAGGTATTCTTTCAAGCCAATAGTATTGCTCGAATAAAACATAGTTACTTTATTTTCCACAAGGAAAATGAATCATGACCCGCATTCCTTTTTTGTCCTAGTATATCGTATGTAAATCACAATGTTTGCCAGAACCATTTCTCTACACAACACAGTAGGAAATCCAGCAGATTGTTGTTTGTTAGCTGGTGGATTTGTCTGTCTCGAGTCAGACACGCCCCTTTCAACTGTGGAATGGTTTTCCTTTAGTTATATCGGGGCGTATATTGTGGCCCAATGGCCTGGTTTGTCCTGTTAGGGACTGGTGATTTGACCTGGGTTCTGGTCTACGTGTCCTTATATGGACAAAAGGAATATTGGGGGATTGGGATGTAGTCCTAAGAAGGACTTGTTTGTTTTTCTTGGTGCCTTTGGTGTTAGGCTCTTTGGTCTTGGTTCTCCTCCTAGCAATAGATGAATGTTGGAATCCAACGGTTTGGATGAACTTGTAGATTCTGTGGAGGAATTTTTTATTTTTTTATTTTTATTTTTATTATATAATTTTTTTTATATTTTTTGTGTGTAAACATTCAATAACTGTACATTAAAAAAATTAAAAATAAACAACAAAAAAAAAGGCTTGAATGCTTATATACATATATACTACTTTTCCATTAAGCACATATATACACATAGTCATACTATACACATAGTCATACTTATATACTTGCATCCATATATTAAACATGAAAAAATACACATGCATCCATAAACTTTACATATGAAAAAATATGCATGCACCCATATACCTTATATATGAAAAAATACTCCTGCATCCATATATGCCTTACATATCATAGGTACACAGATTTGCTTTTTCATTCCTTTAAATACCCACATGTCCAACTTATGAAAATGAGTGAGAGTCATTACAACTCTGACGGTCCCACTGTTTCACGCATGATTTCATTACAACTTGGATTGTTCCACTACTTCACCCATAATTTAGAAATTAGTAGACATACCAACATAATCTAAACAAGTAATTCGGATCATGTTTCAGATTTGTTGCATTTTCTAGCGCTAGCAATGGCACAAGGTATATTAATAGTAACCAACGAAGAACACGACAATAATCGAAAATAAGACCCAAAATGATGCTGTTTTGAATTATGTTTGTCGGTTTTACGTTTGCTATTACGAAACAGAACTCGAAATTAGGTATTTGTATTTTATTTTAACATTCTCGTAAAGTCGATAAGCATGTATAGCTGTTCTATTTATACGATTATTTTGCAGTTTATACAGTTCATCAAGCAAGCAGAAAGTTCATGTTCATTAAAAAACAAATATTTTCATGTCTGTAAATGTCATTTTAACAGCATGAGAAAAATCTTTGTTCATTGAGAAATATATTAGGAAATTCAGAAACGGGTAGATCAAATATAAAAATAGAAATGACGTGTACACAGAAGATGGAGTTGTGTATTTCACACTAACTGGTACAGTGATTACGAATGGTGAAGTGCACAAGAAAAATACCCCACACATGACAACTAAGAAACGTACACTTTTCATGGCGACTGTTTTGTTTGTTATAACGACACTCACTGTTTCAGGATCATTTTTCTGTAGTTTTCTAGCATATGCAGCTTTCTTACGTTTAAAAGCTAAAACTGCAATTTTAAAATAGAAAATTACGATTAAAATGCAGTTGAAAAAATAAATAAAAGCGAACGGGTACAAGTATTCCAATGGGGGATAGAATATAATACATCTCTGGTTGTACCTATCACCTCGAAACGCAAACACTGGGATAAAATGATAAACAACCGCTAGACAACAGAAACAAATAATAATTGCAAGAACTCGTCTTCTAGTCACGTGTGTAATGTAGTAAAATGGATGGACAATGTAGATGTAACGGTCAACTGCTATAATACCCAGCAGGTTTATGGACAATAAAATAGAGGAATATGTAGCGCCTAGCATGAACGTGTCCGCTATGACAATGTTTGACACTTTATAGCCTAGTGCAGGTAAATGTATTAACTGGTTGCCAATGATAGTCAAAGACAACAATAGATCAGCTACAGCAACAGACAGGATAAGTATATTAGTATTTGTGTGAAGTTTTTCACTACGGCAGATGGCAACTATGCTCAGTAAATTTTGACAAAATATTATAGAACATATAGGAAATGAGACGTACATAGAACAAGCCAAATTCAGTTTAAAATCTTCCATACATAATGATGATGCATTGTTTGCCATAGCCGCGTCTCTTGCAAGCAGCGTTAAGGTGAGATACAGGTTATTTCGTTCACAGGCAAACAGTTAATTCACTCTTCTTCTTTAACCCTCCTGTCTCCTGCAGAATAATGTAAAGTCTTGAACAGCTCCTCAATAGTTCACATTTTCGCCTGTATTAAGTTTTTCTGCAGTTATATATAATAATAGCAATAATAATGATAATAATAGTAATAATGAGACGACTAGCACGTCAGTGTCGTAGGGTTTACCACACTGGAGACATCAGTAAAAAATGCCGTAAAATAGCTATGTCCTCAGTGATTTGGAGCAGAAATTTAATAGCCTGCTGTTATTACTGGTTTTTAAATCTACAAACTGAAATTCAACAAAATTAAATCTATAAAATGAAATCTAGAATTATCATCATCATGGGCCACGTTGAGACTCCTCATCAAAGATTTGCTGCAACGGGTTTCTAATCTCTTCTGTGTCTCACCTGGCTAGTGTTCCCAATTAGACTGAATGTGTTCATTTCTATATGTGTCCCTATCACTTGACGGACATAGTTGAACAAACTCAACCTCGAATATTTCTATACGTGTCCCTATCACTTGACGGACATAGTTGAACAAACTCAACCTCGAATATTTCTATATGTGCCCCTATCACTTGACGGACATAGTTGAACAAACTCAACCTCGAATATTTCTGGTAATCTGACGCTGGATGATCAATTCAATTATCGGGAATTAGAAAAAAATACAGCATTTTCCTACAATAGAGAGATGTCTCTTGATAATATTTTCCTTTTCCAGAAGACTTCAACTCTCATCGGTATGTTATAGTTTGTGAAACATTCTTTTCTGAAAATAGCTTGTAATTATATAGATGAAGAGTTTCCGGCTTGCATTAAAAGAAAGTTTCGCCATAAAGGTTCTTGTGGACTTCCTATTTTACCGTGGTTCTTCCGATGGCAGCAGTTTAGATCTTCAGACAGTTCACATGCAAAAAAACACGTGAATTTGAACACACCAGCATAAACTCTGGAAATAGCATACACTCTGCAATGGTAAATATATAAAATAGTTTATGAAAATCTACAATGGTAAATATATCACACAGTTGATGAAACTCACGTGATGGCCCTATTGGGTCGTAGCATATGGTCGGAAAGTAGGTTTATATGAAATATTAAATGAACTATAAGGCTCTCAAATGGGTTAAATTTGCACAGGAACATAATGCGTACGTTTCACACACACACAATTGCTTGCCCGAGCATGTTTTACGGAGATTTTCTCTTGCCAACATCTGCCCTTGTCGGCTCTGTTGATTAGTTCCAAGGGAGCGGGACGGACAATACGTTTGGGAGCAATCAAGACACAGGAAATACCAGACATTGGCTTAATACATCAACGACTGCCTTAGGGTTTTTTCTCCGGATTCTAGTTAGGGGTTTACTCCGTTTGTCTAAGTCATCACTTTGCTAACCCGCTATGCAGTTGAGTGTGTCTATAGAGACTGACTTTTTTTAACCTCAGGAACTAAATTATTCACGCTGAGGTGGATATTACATTATAATGGTATTTTCGTGACACCTGTCTTCTTTCTGTTGTCTTCTTTCTGTTGTCTTCTTTCTGTTGTCTTCTTTCTGCTGTCTTCTTTCTGTTGTCTTCTTTCTGTTGTCTTTTTTCTGTTGTCTTCTTTCTGTTGTCTTCTTTCTGTTGTCTTCTTTCTGCTGTCTTCTTTCTGTTGTCTTCTTTCTGTTGTCTTCTTTCTGTTGTCTTCTTTCTGTTGTCTTCTTTCTGATGTCTTCATTCTGCTGTCTTCTTTCTGGTGCCTGATTTCAGTATTTCTAACCTGTTACTTCTTTAACATTGCCATATTATTTGTTGGTATTGTGCATGTTCTGCACCGGTTGTAGCTATACAACTCTCGCAATGAAGTCTTACATTTTATTGGTGAATGAAAACGTGTGCTGTAAACAAAGAAGACAACTTAAATTAAAGCAGGAAGTTTGGTTTCATATAATGAAAATTAAAACAGGAAGTTGGGTTTCATATAATGAAAATGCTTGGATATTAGAAAAACAAATACAAAATGTCACGTATAATTAAAGGGCATACAAAATTATTGTGGTCGTAATGTACAGTGGTGGTGTCACTACGTAATATCATTTGTCAGTATTTAGTGTGGGTGTATGTAACATCACGTAATATCATGTGTCAGTATTCAGTGTGTGTGTATGTAACATCAAGTCATATTATGTGTCAGTATTTAGTGTGGGTGTATGTTACATCAAGTCATATGATGTGTCAGTATTTAGTTTGGGTGTATGTAACGCCCTATATAACGTTATCTTTTCAATCGCTGTTTGCTCAGTAAGGGTAGTTACTTAAGTTGTTTTTTAAATTTAATTTATTTAATTCTGTATATGTTACGTTTATGTCCCTGTTTATGAAGGAATACACGAGGTGTATCATAGGTAAATATCATTACCAGTCAGGGGTCGCATGGGTGTTTCATACTGGAACATCATTACCAGTCAGGGTAGTAGGGGGTTTCACACTGGAAAAATCATTACCAGTCAGGGGGTTAACACTAGAAACATAATTTATATTCCGGGTTGTAGGTGGTTCCATACTGACAACATAATTACCAGTCAGGGTTGTAGGGGGTTGCACACTGAAAACATAATTACCAATCAGGATTGTAGGTTGTTCCACAATGGAATCATAATTACCAGTTAGGGGTTTCAAACAGGAAACGTCAGCATAAAATGTCCTACAAATACCTCTATCTTTGACATGTGTAGGAGTTAAGAAAACTCTAGCCTAGAACATTCGTTTATGTAATCAGTGCAGAATTTTCTTACCGCCTGTTTTCCGTTCACCCTCGAATACCCTCGAATGTTCCTTGCAAAATAGATTTAGAAAGTGAATCAAATCATGTTACGTATAGTAAACAAACACGTTTACACCGTGTCACCTCTGACAAATAATTGAAATTGACTATACCAAATTTCAGATACGATAAAGGCCAAAAAGTGGCCAAATTCATAACCTTAATACATGTTCATATAGAACATTAATATAAATATTTACAAGATTTAATATAATGGCAATGATCATGAGATTACTATATTTTGGCAACTTTGGTTGTTACGTAGCTTGCTTTGTGCACAAGATGTCGTGGGTTCGACTGTCGCTTGCTACGTCAAACATGAGAAAGATATGGCAAAGTAGTAATAATGACACTAAAATAACACTTTTAAGAACATGTGTTTTCTAAGTGGATACATACGGATGTGAGACTGGGACTTTGAACAAGACAATATCCAGATGTAGGAATTCATTTGAAATGAAGTGCTACAGAAATATTCTACGGGTATCATGGACAGAGAGAAAGATGAACATAGAAATGTTGAACTGACTGTAAATAAAGGAGTGTTGCTTCTAATACCATCATAATAAGCTAAATTTATTATAGACTTCAAGAGACGTGATGGCACAGTAGACTTATTCTAGAGAGCAGAGTGCTAGGTAATAGAAACAGAGGTGGAGCAAGAAGACGATGGACCAGCGACATCGAAAAATACATTAATATGTTTCTGGCCAATGCATGCCTGCTTACCAGGGATAGAGACGCGTTCAGAGTTTTTCCGATGAAGAAATATGCCAATGTATGTAGCATTCCTGTACTCGGGGATGTACTTAAGTATTGTCAATATGTTTAATAAGAGTCATATTAAACGGTCTAGTCAAACTATGTCGACGTTTAGAATATTAATAATATGTCTTCTTCAGGACAATAGATAACATACAAACAACAAATCTGACATAGAAATGAGTACATAATATAAAACCAAGTTGGGGAATAGCAATGAAACAGCAGTGAGAACAAGAGAAGCATAAGTATATATGGGAAGCCAGGTAACAAGGGCAGAAAGAGAACAGGGAGAAAAACGAGGAAGATTGTAGGGTATGAGGTATGTAACACAAACGGAAACAAAATTAAAGGAACGTAGATCATTGTGACTACGGAAGACAAGAAAATAAACAGAGATGAAGAAGGATACAGTAAAAAAATATAAACATAGGGCATTAGAGAAAATATAATTTTAAATTCTTAGGACGAAAACTGTAAACGTATAGCAATCTTCAAACATTGCACGTGTATTCCATGTGAAATCACATCGCAATAGATTTAATCTTCATACGAACATTGTGCTATAAATGTCAAACATGGACATTTCAAACATGTCAAACTAAAGAACAAGAGAGAAACCTTTGTGAAATGAAATGTCTTCTCCTTCTTCTTCTTTCGTTCACTTGAAACATGTCTATATCTGTAATTATGTCTCCTTAATAAAACGCACTGTCTTTTGTAGTTCATACAGTGTCCCATAGAGTTTTGATTCCAGTGTTGTTTCCTCTGGCCAATATCTCTGCCTCATCGTTTCATGCTCAGAACACTCTTGAAGTTTATGTTTGGCACTCTGTGCTGCCTGTCCAAATGTACACATGGCCGTGTTGCCAATCTTGATCTTTGTATACATGTAACTGCGGAGTCGGTTGTGTCCTGTTCTGAGACGTAGAACTATAACTTGTTCTGATCTGTTCATAATGTGATAGTCATCTTGTGTTGGTGTTTGTGGCTTTCTTATTTACTTGATCATCTGTTTTTTCTGATGGTAGGTGATTGTTATATCTGGTTGGTCTTCGGCAGCACCTTCCTTAGCCAGTTGGTCTGTTTTTTCATTTCCAGGTATTCCACACTGAGAGGGTATCCACTGCATGGTTACCCTATACTGGTAAGACAATTCGCTAAGTAGTTTTTTTTCAATTCTGTTAGTTTTCCAGACTGGAGAGCTTTAAGCACTGACCTTGCATCTGTAAGGAATACCACAGGCTGTAGGCCAGAGATGGAGTAATGAAATGTCTAAAAATATCAGCAAACGATCAGAAAAAGAATAGATCATTTGAGAAATGAAGAGAATACAAGAACTGTTGGAACAAGAAGAAATCATGTGAGAAATGAAGAGATTACAAGAACTGTTGGAACAAGAAGAAATCATGTGAGAATTGAAGAGATTACAAGAACTGTTGGAACAACGGATGTGGTCAAATATATTGAAAAACAGAAACTGAAATGGTTCGACAATTTAATAGGAATGAATCCATATTGGCCAGTCGCACGAGCATACACCATGAAAATGGAAACAATAATAGGCACAGTAAGAACAAGGAGAAAGTGTATTGGATGAATTACCAACATTCTGAGACGTCACAAAACTACTGTACATCAAGCGACCAAACCTGACGTATCCCGACAACTTATCCCGATTCAATTCTGTAACGACATACAGAAAACCTAGAGACAGAAAAATAAACAGAGAGACAAACCTGCAATCATGAACATTTTACATAAATACGAAAAATCCAAATATTAAATAATAAATATACTTTTCTAATGTATTTAATACAATATTATGTCATACATTTACCAATTTCAGAATAAAAGCAAAATTTAATAGCTGATTTCATAACAGATTTCATAGCAGATTTCATAGCAGATTTAAAAGCTATATTAAATATCACCAAAAAGTCTGGTGGCATTTATATGTCGGATGGTAACTGGCATGAATTCAGAAAGAAATATAATACCACGATATGCGCACCAGCATCGATTCGCATTAGAAACTTTCTCTTGTGCAAACTTCCATTATTGTATTGGAGCCTTCAATGGTTGTATCAACAAGGCTGGTTACAACAGACACACTTTATTTTGCACTTGAAATGTTAGTACAGTTTTCCAGGATAGTTGTGATAAATAGAATCTGTTCTATCTGCAGCCATGCACTTACATGTTCTGCTTCACATCACATAAGATTATATACAATCAAATAATGTGTACTCAGAGTCAGTGGTTTTTAACGAGGACATTATGTAGTCAGAGTCAGTGGATTTTAACGAGGACATTATGTCTACCCTCTTAGCTCCCCCCCCCCCCACAAGGTCAAAACTTTTTTATGCGGATCACGCAGATAAAAAACACATTTTGAGGCACACATCCGCTTTATGGAAACAGGAATGGCATGTGACATATTCTCCCCAGTGTGTAATAGCATGGAAAGATTAATAGCTGAAGGCAGAGTTAACGGCAACAAGGATAGAATGTGTCCAAAACGACGATGTTGCAATGGTATATCATATAGTTTAAACATGTCTCTAACTGTGTCAGGTCAACTCGCTTGGAATTGCTGTGTTTTCAGAGAATCCACTAGGAAGGTCACGTTCTGACAAGAATATGTCACGTGATCAGAGCGTGATATTCTGCATGGGTGTTATCAACTTTTATTTACAATGCTATAAACGTTTCACAATTCTGGGAAAGTTGATCGAAGTCAAGAACATGTTCAATCAATCGGTGGTGTCTATTATCCACCATCTTCTTTGGCAGCTCTTCCACCTGCTTCCGCTGAACTGCTGCCTGATAACCAGAAGACGCTTTGAGAAAGGTCGCACAAGATAAAGATGTCTTTGGTGAACCGGTGGAACAGATGAACAGACCTCTGAACATATTCTGAAGATGTGTTCCCAATATGAACAATTGACAGAGACGTACTGCCTGAACGCGCAACACTGCTTGCAAAGATACATGGAACCAAAGAAGAGCTCAAGACAATGGTAGAGTTTATACACAAGACTTGTCTGTCGGTGTAGACATCAAATAGTGAACACAAGAAAGAAAGTAAATGGACTCATTAACATTTTTTTTTTACAAACAATGTGTGTATCATCATCTTCATCAGCACCATCATAATCCTACGCATAGCACTTCAGGTTCGTAACGCTGAACCATGGAAAATTGAAAAGACAGATGTCCACATTACAACACTGTTCTCATTTTCTTGTTTAGATGTGGGGGATCTTATTTCTGTCGATTCTTTAATCTTATCAATCATACTTTCCTCTGCCACATTTTCTTCATCCACCCTCAAATGTTTACTAAAGGATAGCTCTGAAAGGGAATCGTGTCTCCTTCAACTTCTTTGCTCAAATACATGTTATAGTGCATTTCTATACACCCACTCCGATGTTGCTGATGTATTCGGTAGTTATTCATTATTCGATCGTGTAAGATGTTGTTTCCCTGCATTTTGTTTCAAAGATATGTCTCTGTGGGTAAATATTCTTCACTAAATAGAGGAGCTGGAACAATCATGTAATATGCAACTATGGCATGTTTGTTTTGCATGTTCTGGTGCCAGTGTCACTCCTTCGCAGGTGCATGCTGCAGAGGTTCTGATATCGATTCGGTTCACTGTGCTTGTAGGTTTCAGTGCCCCATCATAGCTGAGACGACGTGACTCCTTCTATTATGTTCAATGTGTTCATATTTCTTTGCTCATTCCTATGTTTTCAATTCAGTTCTTTCCACTGAAATCTCATGCTTTTAGTTTCCTCGCAGTTCTCTTCACTGAATTATCATGCAGTATTTTCCAATTTCTTATCGTGAATTGAAATCTCATAGATTGTTTTATCAGTGGCTTAACTTTCATAAGATTTATTGACTAACTCCCCTTGTCATAATAACACAATCTTCTTGTCATAATAATACAATCTCCTTGTCATAATAACACAATCTTCTTGTCAAAATAACACAATCGTCTTGTCATAATGACACAATCGTCTTGTCATAATAACACAATCGTCTTGTCATAATAACACAATATCTTTATTTTAATAACACGTAAAGGAACAAAACTGTATGGTAGAGAGAAAGCTCAAATATTAAGAAAACATATTTTTTACATCCAACAATGTTACTCGTATAGCAGTAGAAAATTTCATGTCCATTTTGTAATGTATAAAAAAATTCAGTAACGGATGACCCATATAAATGAAAAGAGAACATTTGTAAAAGTATGAAGAAAGTGTGTATTTTGAATTGAGTGTTATAATAATTACGTACGGTGAAGTAAACAGAAAATACACACCGCACATCACAGCTAAAAATTGTGCACTTTTCATGGCAGCTGTTCTGTTTGTTTTGAAAACTTGAACAGTTTCAAGATCATTTCCTTGTTGCCCTCTAGCACATGCACATTTTTTACGTGTGTAGGCTAAAATTGCAATTTTGCAGTAAAAAATTGTGATTAAAGTACAGTTTATAAAATAAATAATAAGGAAAGGGTACAAATATTCAGATGGGGGATACAACAAAATACACTTCTGGTTGTACTTACTATCCATGAAAAAACAAACAGGGATAAACTGATAAACAATCGCTAGACACCAGAAACAACTAATGATTGTAAGAACTCTCCTTCTAGTGATGCGTGTAATGTAGTAAAATGGATGGACAATATAAATGTAACGATCAACTGCGATGATACCAAACTGATTGATGGACAGTAATATGCTACAATAGCATGCGCCAAGCATGAATGTGTCTGCTATGATCATGTTAGTAATGTACGGTCGAAGGGGAGGTAAATGAACAATGTTGTTACTAATACCAGTTAGGGACAACAATAGATCAGCAACAGAAACGGATAGAATGAGTAAATTGGTGTTTGTGTGAAGTTTAGGACTTCGCCAGATGGTAACTATACTCAGTATATTCTGACAGAACACTAAGAAGCATAATGGTATTGTAAAATACATGGCATTTATATAATTCAATTGAAATTCTTCTGTACATTTTGATGTTTCGTTTCCAAACATTTTGCTTTAAATTGCTGTGATAAACCATTCCTTATTTTCATAATTACTCATAGCATTGCTGCTGTATATAACAGTTATTGTGATCAACTACAATTGTTATCATCCACTTTCTATGTCAAAATGTATATGCATATAATTAGCCGGTATAGTTGTCCACTATGTGCACAAGGAGTTACTGATTCAAATCCCACACGCGACATCGGGTTTACAAAGTTTATGTTTTCAGAGATCACTTGGCGATATAGCCTGGAGCTACGGAGTTACGTTCTATTAGTGGTATTTTAGCAAGCGTTGAGTGAAACATAATATATATGGGGTAAATCGTGTACAGGGAAGTTAATCTTCTACTTATTTTCGTCTATTATCACCAGTTATTAGTAATCTAGACTCTGCAGAAATAACTTGGGTTCCTATCTTCGCAACGATAAATGATTGTATTAACATTCTGATGTTATAATAATGACAGTACTAGTAATGTTAATAGCAACAGTCTTCGGCTGCAGGTGATGTTAATAAGTCTCCGATTATTTTGTTGAATCTATCTCTGCTGTTTGCAGAATTTGCTAGAAACTCACATTTCGGTATAGAATCCCCAGCCAAATTTTGAACACGTATAGTCAGAGTTTGTTCTTGTCCGATCTGAGGAGGCGTGATGCAGACATCATTTGTGACCGAATGGTACCAGGTTTAAATCTCGCTGACGACGATTATGCATTCAGACCGTCAGAAAGCAATAGTACATTACTGAGCGTACTTACGTTGCATAAAAATAACCAAAGCTAGAAAAAGTATGGGTTGATGGCTACACTGTGAATAGCACATGCTACCAGGCTATATAGTCAGAGTTGGACATGTCCGTGCGTGTTGCTATGTTATTTCGGACATCACGTTTTGTCTCTACCTGTAGCAATAAATAAGATATTTTACACCACAGACAATTCGTTTGGGCACAAATCGACAATTTAGACTTGGATTATGTAGGATCCTTTAACCAAACTGATGTATCGACGTGTGGTAATCTTTATAATGCAAGATCTGTAATACAGTTAATAAGACTGAACTTGTCCGACACGACTAATTCGATATTATGTTGAACTTGTGTCTTCTAGAAACGTGTTCTACCGCATGTGCTTGATGTCACCGTCTCTGCTTGATTCTTCAGTAATTTTGTATCATTCGTCTACTATATATGTTCACATGATAACGCTGACGTTTGGTTATATCAATTGTGTTATGTCATCGTGAACAGTACCGTTATTTATTTGTCACGTGCTATACTTTATTCTTGATAAAGGCCTTTTTGTCGAAACGTCGATTTTTGTTATTATGTATGTTTCTAGTAATTATAAATACGGCATTCCGTATTTCCAAGTTGGTTCTGCTAAAGATGTTGATAGCTCTATGTCTTTGTTCGTCGTTGAATTAAGCAAGTAAAAACTGGTGTGAGAATTGACTCAATGTAAATGTTCACTGCAAATAAAGAAATCAGGTCATATTTAAAAGAAAACATTATGTCATGAAGAACACATTTGACAGTATCAGGATGCGAAACGAAATACCGCAAACAGGTTTTTTTTTTTAAATTTACTAAACACAAACACAATATAATGATTAATTATTCAAACGCAGACAATGTAGGCTATCAATTCTAGGAATCGTCATGCAACATATAAAACAGTACATATATTATTATATATCCGAACATTGAACTTTATACAAACATAATATATCAGAAGATAAACATTTTATATGCAATATTAGATGATTAAATGATTAAACCTCTCACACAATCATATTCTATGCATATTAGAACACTGTCGCATGAACACCAATAACAAGAGATTGAATACTTTTATTTTAGATTTTCAAAATTCAGATTAAGTCATAAATGAAAGAAATTTGAAAATGAAGATAATATAATGTGAAATATAATGTGTAATATAATGTGTAATATAATGTGTAATATAATGTGTAATATAATGTGTAATATAATGGGTAATATAATGTGTAATATAATGGGTACTATAATGCGTAATATAATGTGTAATATAATGCGTAATATAATGGGTAATATAATGGATAATATAATGTCAAAAATAAAATGTGTAATGTAATGTGTAATATAATGTGTAATATAATGAGTAATGTAATGTGTAATATAATGTGTAATATAATGTGTAATATAATGTGTAATATAATGTGTAATATAATGTGTAATATAATGTGTAATATAATGTGTAATATAATGTGTAATATAATGGGTAATATAATGGGTAATATAATGTGTAATATAATGTGTAATATAATGTGTAATATAATGGGTAATATAATGTGTAATATAATGTGTAATATAATGTGTAATATAATGTGTAATATAATGTGTAATATAATGTGTAATATAATGTGTAATATAATGGGTAATATAATGTGTAATATAATGTGTAATATAATGTGTAATATAATGTGTAATATAATGGGTAAGATTCTTATGTTCAATGTGAGAGATGAGTATATTGTCCAGGGCATAGAAAAAACAATTTTACAACTATTAAGAATCAATATTTTTCTAGCGGCAGCATATGGTTTTTTTTGGACATGGAAAATAACATCCACTATAGAAATGAAAATAAATACATTTGAAATGCAATGTTATAGGAAAGACATAAGAATTTAATGGATATTAAGATGACCAACAAAACCGTCCGGAAATACCTGAACACAGAAGACAAATGGCTCTTCAAAATTATCATCAAACACAAAATAACATATTTTGGAGGACATAATAGATTAGGAAGATTAAACATGGAGTGAACATTTCCAAGGACGAGTACAACAAGCAGACTAAGACTAAAATGGACATAACATATCGAAGACCTTCGAAACATGACACAGCTGCACAACGCGATTCAGGATATCATGAAATACTTGGCAACTTATTTCACTAAAGAGAATTAGAATAGTTAGAATAAAACTCCATAACCCGCCAAGGTATATAGGAAAAAACAACAACAATGTGGCTTACAGAATGAACACAGTCGCTGGTTATACCACTGACAAAGAAATGGTTTTCATGCCTTGTTCAAATAATTACAGATGTTAATCTAATTGCTCACTCAAGTAAACAGATGTTAAGGGTAATGTTAAACATTAAAACTTAGTTTTGGACAATTACAGCAGAAATTGAAAAGAGAATACTGGATATTGAAAAGCAAATGAAACAGATATCGTTCACCTATTATGCAGATTATAAAACCAACATATTCGCGAGAAACAATAAAAATACATACTCTTGCAGGCCAACAACAACATCTTATGGCAGTCGGTAAATGTCACGATCTTGTGGGGTTTGGACGTGTGATGAGAAATAATTCACTTTTCCAAAACAATCGTACAGAGAAACAGTTGAAGGTGATACAAAGAAACAGTTGAATGTGATACAAAGAAACAGTTGAATGTGATACAAAGAAACAGTTGAAGGTGATACAAAGAAACAGGTGAAGGTGATACAAAGAAACACTTGAATGTGATACAAAGAAACAGTTGAAGGTGATACAAAGAAACAGGTGAAGGTGATACAAAGAAACAGTTGAAGGTGATACAAAGAAACAGGAAGATAAACAATGTATTAATTGATTGTATAAAAGACTGGGCTAGATTAAGATTATCAACACTCAAACACGGAGCTGAGAAAATAAACAGTCGTGGCCGATTGTTTCTGTTGATGTTTCTAGATTAGCAAACACTCTGACTCTGAAAGGGTATGGGTGTGTTTAACATGATCATGAAAGACACTGGACAGCATACACAGAACCGAGAGCCTTACAGATTGGCTGTGACGACAGACAACTGTAATGGACAAGTCATATAGAACGATGTAGTCTTGTGGGCAGCATATCCTATCCAGGATATAGTCATGAACCCAACAACTTTTGACAGCAGTAGTTGTTTTCTAGACAATATAAATACCTTCAGGAGTGTGTTATTACTGGTTTGGATACACACATGCCTGCGACGGTATTGGAACGTATACCTTGGCCGCCACGAACGCGCTATGTTTACATCACCATATATATCCGTGAATCGAGGTGAGGCCACTCGTGTAATGCCGGGTCCTAAAGAGCAGCAAATAATAGCAACTACTGAACGTCTATTTATGTCGTAAGAAACGACTAACGTGGATTTTGGATGGAGCTAGCTGTTTTATTTCAGGATCGAAGTGACCCAGAGGACAAGCTGCATTTTCCATGTTGTAAGTCGCAGAAATTACAGCTAAGCTGTAAACCATGACAGCGAGTATTTTATTCTCAAGACTACATCTTTCTAGCTTCCAGAAGTTTGAGAACGAACGAAGACACTGAACGTAAGAAGAAGACAATGAGGTGAGGAAAAGAGTTATTTTCGTGAAATCCTCGTACTGACATTCATGAAGGGTGGCCTCCTATCTATATATCCTTCTACAGCAAGTTGTATCCATCATCATCATGTCTTATCCACGTTCAACATGTCATATACATCATCATCATGCCTTATCCACGTTCAACATGTCATACACATCATCAACATGTCGTATTCATCTGCATTATGCTCTATCTAACTCCATCATGTCCTATCAATATCCAATATGCCATATCTAACTCCAACATATTCTATGTATATAACATCTCATATCAATCACAGCATACTCTATACATCTTTAGCAAGTTCAATCAATCTCCATAATGATACGAGGCGTGTTCAAATGAAAACGGGACTTGTGGATTTATTTAAAAAGTATCATACGCAATTTAATATTTTCAACGGAATTGAACAAAGCAACCACTTGTGAATAAGAATGCACCTGGGTTCATCAGAAAAAATCTCCGTATGCATTTAGGCAAGCATCCCACTGTTTAGGTAGACGTCGAATGCCGTCCGAGAAAAAGTTGCTAGTTCAATTTCTTCCGAACAACCATGTGGGCTGTCCCAATTGACATATGGAATTCTTCTGCAAGCGAACGAATGCTCCGACGACGGTCAGTCAGTACTGCTTTATCAAGCACGGCTATGACTTCTTCTGTTGCAACAATATGCGCCTGACCTGGCCGTGCAAGATCTGCCGTTAACTCACGTCCGTCTTTAAACATACGCACCCACTCCATCACTCTAGTCCTCGACAAACATTTGTCACCATATGCTGCCTTCATTCTCCGATGAATGTCTACTGCTTGACATCCTTCAAATGAAAGAAACTGGATCACAGCACGCTGATTCACTTTGGACGGGTTCGGAATCACACCGGCCATATTGTTAACAGTCTTCTGCAGCACATATGCATGCTGGGAAGATGAACACGTGACCGTATGTAAATTATTGGATACTCATTACTAGTGCAAAATGTCATCAATATCAGTGCGCTCTATCACGCGTGGTGTAACAAGGCCCGTTTTCATTTGAACACGCCTCGTATATCCATCTCCAAGATATTATATCCATCCCTTGCATGCTCTATCCATCTCGTCATATCCTATCAATCTCCAATATGCCATATCTATCCCCATAATGTTATATATATATATATCTAATCAGCACATGTTATATCAATCTCAAACATGCTATATCTATCTCCACTATATTTTCTTTCCAGCTGCAAAAGTATCCTTCCTTCTTCCTCAAGTATAGTTTTTTAGATTTCTTTCGCACATGTTTGTCTAATCTCAGAATCCTAAATTCGGCATCTTCTAACAAAGAAATTAACAGAATCAACCAAAAACTTTGGGCACTACGTCAATTCATAATTCCATGTCAATCAAACGTATCAAATATTTAAAAAAGATAGTAATTCAACAATATAAACAGAGCTTTATCACCACAATTGATAGGTGTATTTACTGTATAGTACATGATATTCACACAAGTATTACAGTTTATTGGGTCACTCAAGTTAATACAACTTCTCAGCAACATTTCATAAATTCACTAAATCACAAGCATAGAACATTCAAATAATACATAATGTATTCACAAAAATCAAGTTCTGAGTCCAGGAAATTAAATAGTACAATATTAATTCACATATTCAATACTCATATTAATTCACATATTCAATACTCATATTAATTCACATATTCACAAATATTACCATGATGTTATATGATGAACGCACGATGATACACGTACACATTCTACGGTTATCTACGAACCAGTATTGGTTACACCTAGACCAGATTTCAGGAACTTGCTCCCTAAGTGACATATCTATCTTCAATAAAGGTGATCACTATGGAAACGGTTTATTTTACGATTGTTTTAGGGATTGTTTATACACAATTGAACACTGGTTTCAAGCTCGGTTGTGATAAATGAATTAATTGTAGCATTACTACAAATTACTCGTGGTATGTTACGTCAGTGGTTCTTAAGGTGGGTCGCATGGCCACTGAGGGGTTACAGAGTTTTCCAGACAGGAATTTAAGAACATTTTTAAATTAGGAAAATTTAAGTTCAGCTTATAATATATTGAATGAAGTAAATTCCGTAATTTTGCGAGGGCGTAAAAAGGGAGAAAAGGGTATCATTACTGTCAAGCTTCCATGCATGTCGTAAGAAGGGTCTAAAGATATTTTTGGATGGAATTGGCTGTCCCAACCTGTCAAAGTGACCCAAAAGACATACTCAAGTCAAAATTAACCAAGTGGACTCCAAGTATATAAATAGTAACAAAAAAAATAAACAATAATTACATTCGTAAAGAATGTGGTCATAATGTGTTTTGTGTATAAATCTTATAAGCATTGTAGAAGTAAATGGAAAACAAATGCACTTGTAAACTACAAGACACAAGACGTATATAACCGCCACCTCTTTAGCATGTGACAAATACTCTAGCAACAACGCAAGGGAAACACCCTAACCAACATTACCTCCAAGTTTGTCAGAAAATTATCCAAACTTTACAATTTCTATCGTTTGAGATGTAAGATTTTATTCAATTTAAATTCGGTCGTTCTTGTTCTATTATTTGTCAATTTGTAATTGTCTAAAAGAGAGCATTTTGGTCGTTTTTGATATATTTTACTTGAAATCGTTCTAGGCAAATTCAACAATCAGGCAATCTTGATGAAGGCATCGTCTCGTCTACCCCTGCTCCTCATCCCACGATTTGCTTTCTCAGTTACGACTTACGACTTGGTTATAACGGGATTTAGTTGTTGTTTGTAATGCATAGACAACCCCACTCCCACCCCCATTTTGTGATTATTTACTTGGCAATGTTTGTGATTTTCTGTTTAGCTTTTACTAATTTTAATTTGACTGCATTTAGGGTGAGGGTAAGTTATGTAAAACAAAATTGTGCTTAACTCAACCCCTAAATCTAACAATAAACAAATTAATAGATAAATTAATTATTGATAAATATAAATTGGCAAATATTGCCAATAGAAATAATCAAATTCGTAATCGCATCGCGAGGGGGGGGGGTGGTGTTCGTATTCCAAATCACAATCCAGCTCTGTAATCACAATCCAGCTCTGTAATCAACAATCTAAGTAAAATTGAGATATAATCTAATAATTGAAGAAGAAGGAGGAACATAGATATATAGAAATTTATCTTTCAGTAACAATAAACTACCATGAACTACTTCCAGGGAGTGTATACAGGTAAGCGTATCTGTGCCAGGGAGTGTATGCATGTAGGTGTACCTGTCCCAGGAGGTTTATGTAGGTAAATGTAACTGTGCATAATATATAATTCAATTTACATTTCGGATATTGGTGACATATGATGTAGGCACTTGATCTGGGATTGCACCGTCTTGTATTCCATATAAGTAATTCTTAATAAACGTCTGTTGCACGTGTTGTCAGAAGCTTCATCCATCTAACCATGCCTGCATTGAGTTGTCCAACTTTCACATCTGTATGAAAGTATACTTAACACTAGCGATCTGAATAGATTGATCTTTACTGTGATACTGATCTTGCTTTTCCATATCGTATTCATTATTCCAAAATCTTGACATCTTAGCTTAATCTCATACAATTATTCCAAACCATGGGTATTTTAAATTAATTTTGATGGTGAAGAAATGGATTTAATTATTATTTTGATAGTTCTAGTAATGATTATATTGATGATGATAAACATTATGTCAATAATGTCATCATCATGTTGTTGCTGATAACTGTGATGAGAATGACGTTATTAACAACAGTAACACAGCTAGTTGAAGGAAATGTTTAGTATTTACCGAATAAATATGTTGAACGTCCATATATAAACATATATTATTGGATATAAATCGTAAAACATAATAATCAGTAACTTGTATAAACAAAATAATATAAACATTGCATTACGTCTATGGTGAAACATACGAGGGGATGTCAATAAGTTGAAATGGAAAATGTGAGACGAAACGGCGATATGAACATAAAGAAAATATCAACTTAGACTGATATGTTTTCTTTTAATTCTTCACATAAATGTCACTGACATTGATGGACATTTCGCATTGATTGATCAGTGCGGCGATACATGCACTACACAAATATTTGTGAATAAATTGTCTGAATATCTATAGCGAACATACATTCCGAGAATACCACTGGTCGCGCAGGTTTCTGTAATCTTAACCAAGCCAACATACTTTTTTTGAGTTTGGTTCGATTATCTACAGTTATTTGCCTCTCAACTTGGGTAATTTTCTCTATGCCTTTTATTTCATTGACATGGCTAAGGACTGACTTTTTTTTAATTCTGTAGTTTGATTACCAGTTTTCTACAATTTGTTTATTTGGGTGTTCTTTGTTCATTATTTTGCTTCTTTCATAAGCCTCCATTGCAACTATATATCTCCGCATCTCAAGGGGTTCTACATTTCTACGTATTTCACATGCAGCCGTTGGTGTAGATCTCATTGCTCCACTACTAAGACGTAGGGCATTGTTCTGTACTCTGTCTAGAGATTCTACATTTGCCTTGGAACATGTTGTGAGGAGTGCCCTTATGTATTCTAAAGCAGAACGTATGTAACCAAGATATAGTCGTTTATCATATAAATATGGAAGTAGATAACCACGTGCTTTTCTTGTTGTGTGCGACCGTTGGTGGTATTCATGGCGATCTGTTGGTTCCGTGTATTATGTAATGCTTGCTTGGCTAGGACAACTGGAAACCACGTGTTTTCAATATATTAGGTATTAAGTATTAGGTATTAGGTATGTGATTATCCTCTTCGCACACCAGATATGCACATAGGTGCTCAGATGTCCTCTTCAGAAAATCTCTCAGAGTATAACGGCTGATGGTTCCGGTTATATGTTGGTTCATTGCTCTTTTCGAATTCATGGTCAGGTGTTCTCAAAGAGTCACACATTTCTTCACTCCCAAATTGTGAGTTCTCGATTTTGTCTCATTCATCTTACAATCCTCTGATCGTAAGGACTCACGAAGAGCAATGAGTAATTTCTGTTCGGTCCGTAGGCTGACCATATGTTGTGGTGGGGAGGCTAGCTAATGAGTCGGTTCGTCCACGTCCTCGTGTCCAGGTACAAAGATAAGTGTGCGTTTCGTAGTAAAGCCTGCATTTTAACTCTCTCTCTCTCTCTCTCTCTCTCTCTCTCTGATGACTCCACCCATTCCCTACGTACATCACCTGTTTTGACTTTATGTATCATATTAATTGAGTCACTTAGAATTCACTGATTGGAATAGGCTTGTGATTCCAGGTAGTTAAGTACCTGCGTTACGACGTATACGTTCCATGTTAGACTGCTTGTTGTTGTGGTAAAGCACCACTGGATTCGTGTGATGTGCTTCTTTTTGATCTGGCAGCGTGTTTTCAATGTGTTTCTCTTCAGATTTTCACAACTGCAAACCATGTGTTTTCAATGTGTTTCTCTTCAAATTTTCACAACTGCAAACCATGTGTTTTCAATGTGTTTCTCTTCAAATTTTCACAACTGCAAACCATGCGTTTTCAATATGTTTCTAAATTAGCAATCAAGTAAACTGTTGAATCTTGTAGTGAAATGTTTCGAAGAATATATATATGTATATATATATATATATATATATATATATATATATAGCCATCTTGAGCATTCTAAAGAAAATGTCATTCTCATGAGAACCAAAGCCTCATGATCCAACATTCTTTCGAGAAAAAATAGTCATGTTTTTAAGAATGCGTACAGCTGCCTTCAACTTCAAAGAAAACACATTATTCATATTCATATAAATAATAAAGTTTAAGACAGCATGGGTCGGCATTAAGTAAGTCATCGCTACAATAGCCTCCACCGGCACCGTGTGTATTAAATTGAGAAGTGTCACGAGTATTGGAGGAAGCGTACACAGACAAAATATACCGAACATCAGAGCGAAAAATTTAATACTTCTGAGAACAGCCATTCGATTACTCTTCGTTAGAATATCTCCTGAAATATTGTTTCCTTGAAGCCGTCTAGTATTTGCCGATTTTTTGTGCTTGAAAGCGATGCAGGCAATTCTTAAATAACATGATAACACAACAAAAAATATAATGATATACACACACGCAAAAACACAGAAATACACAAGTGGTGGATTAAATAATATACACGTTTGATGGTAAATCCTTTCCTTGTAGATAAACATAGGAATTGATCTGTAGATTACACCTGCAATCCAGATAAACAGAAGTACAAGACGAATATTTCTCCTGGTTGAGATTTTTATATATAAAAATGGATACGCGACATGTATGTAACGATCAAGCGCAAAAACTGCCATGTGGATCATTGATAATAGAACTATTCCGTAGAAATCTCCCAACACTAGCGAACTAACAGTATTTGTTCTTAGTATTGCTAAAGAAGGAAGAGGTAGAATAGCCAGCTGAGTGCAAATGAGAACCAAGGAAAGTATCAGATCGTTGACTGCAAGAGAGGTATAGAATCTGTTATTGTTTTCCTGGAGATCTTTTGTTCGGCATGCGATAACAATAACTAAAAGACTGTTTAGAAAAATGACAACACTAATACAGATGGTAACATAGACAGAATATACGCTGAAATAATTCTCTATTAAACATGATAATGTTTCGTTTGTCTCCATCACACTTTCCTAGATTCCTTTCTCAATCTGCCTTTTTTTATCTCCTTCTTCTTTTTGTCCCCATGTACCTTTCGGTGTTTAGGGGAGAGTGATTGTACGGTCTTTTAGCCTTCTATTTGCCTCTTCAGCTGTTATATTTCCGAGTGTCTCTAATACACTATCTATCCACCTTTTACGAGGGCGTCCAATAGGTCGACTGTTTTCGTATCGTTTGTTAAGGGTTTTTTTTTTGTTGTTGTATGATAATATTGTTTATCTAAGATACGTTTTTGCTTATAGCACTCAATTAATAACAATACAAAATTCACACAAAGGAAATTTTTGTTAAACTTCTCAAGCAATATAATTACGCCTGGAGGAAAGGTGTTGCATGAATGAATTATGTTTACCTAATAATTCAATTGTATTAGGTTCAGGTACGAATAACATGTAAAAAATAAACTAGAAAAAGTGTATATTAGTGCATCTCTCTTCATGCTAACCATTCTCTATAATGAGTTATTTATGGGGAAGAAGTTTATTTTTTTAAAATAAAGTTTGAATGCATAAATAAATTCACATAGTATCACTGAATATTTCTTTTGAAACACTCACTAAAATGATAATACATTTGAAAATATACTTTTTAAAACTGCAACAAATTGTGTAATTAATTTCTAGAAAAATTTGGTTTTTACAAATTTAAATGTCTGCACGATAGCATTCAAATCATCTTGAGAGTGTCAAGGATCCATCGAAAAAACAACCATCCAACTTTAAAGGAAAGCAATAGTTAAAACTATGAATAGAAAAAGTAACCAAGATATGTTAGTAAATTAATATGTGTAATACGTGGTGAAGACACAATGACTATAGTTCTATAGGCGTGTCCATCGTGTAGTCTAATAATATGTGTAATACGTGGTGAAGACACAATGACTATAGTTCTATAGGCGTGTCCATCGTGTAGTCTAATAATATGTGTAATACGTGGTGAAGACACAATGACTATAGTTCTATAGGCGTGTCCATCGTGTAGTCTAATAATATGTGTAATACGTGGTGAAGACACAATGACTATAGTTCTATAGGCGTGTCCATCGTGTAGTCTAATAATATGTGTAATACGTGGTGAAGACACAATGACTATAGTTCTATAGGCGTGTCCATCGTGTAGTCTAATAATATGTGTAATACGTGGTGAAGACACAATGACTATAGTTCTATAGGCGTGTCCATCGTGTAGTCTAATAATATGTGTAATACGTGGTGAAGACACAATGACTATCGTTCTATAGGCGTGTCCATCGTGTAGTCTAATAATATGTGTAATACGTGGTGAAGACACAATGACTATCGTTCTATAGGCGTGTCCATCGTGTAGTCTAATAATATGTGTAATACGTGGTGAAGACACAATGACTATCGTTCTATAGGCGTGTCCATCGTGTAGTCTAATAATGTGTGTAATTATTTACTACATACTAACATCAACATCAGAACTGTGAAATAATGACATGTCACTTCTCTAGTGTTATCAAACATTAAATAGCATTCATCCATTCTCCTTGAAACATTTTCAGTCTCACTGTGCAACGATATTTATAGAATTTGGAAAAATCCGATCAGTTTGCACAGCGACAGTTCCAGGAAAAACAGTTGCATCGGTTGATCGGAAACATTGACTTGGTAATGACATTTGTGGATGTGATTTCAAGAAATAATAATAGCTGCAGACTCCAAATAATTTGATGTTGATAATGTTAGCAAGTAAATGAACATTGAACCTTTGTATGGATGTCACAAAGTTGCATCATTGATGATTGAATGTGTTTAGATTATCTGTCAAAGGTGAATTCCATAATTTAATATACTTTGAAGAAGAATTCCATGTTATAATATATCTCGAAGAAATATTTCATATTGTAATATATATTAAACAAGAATTTCATATAGTAATGAATCTCGACGAAGAATTTCATGTTTTAATATTCGTTGAAGAAGAATGCCATATTATAATATATCGTGAAAAAGCAGTCCATGTTGTAATATATCTTGAATAAGAATTCAATATCTAAATATTTATTGAAGAAGAATTTCATGTTTGATGTATATTTCAACTCTTTGTATATAAATATATTTTCTTATCTGCTGTAAAATATTTATATGTATCTATAGAAGTAGAGAATTGTAGCGACATGCCGACAGAATGTGTCTACTTAAGTGATTATTTTAGCATCATACCAACAGAAGGTGTCTACTTAAGTGACTATCTTAGCATCATACCAACAGAAGGTGTCTACTTAAGTGACTGTTTTAGCAGATTACCGGTAATACGAATTTTCTTATCATAAAAGTATTCCATGTGTTAATCTACGTTAAAGTAGAACTCCATATTTTCTAATATGTGGAAATAATCATTTCATATTTATTATGACTGGAGAATTATTCCATATCTTAATCTATAGGCTCTGTTTAAGGTTAATTCCATATTCAATGATGTTTGAAAAATTCCATATTCTATTATTTTTTTAATAATTCCATATTTTATGATTGCTTGAATAATTCCATATTTTATGATTGGTAGAAAGATTCCTTATTTTATTGTCTGCTGACGTATATTCTTCTTCTTCTTTCGTTCACTTGAAACATGTCTAAATCTGTAATTCTGTCTCCTTAATATTACTCACTGTCTTTTGTAGTTCATACAGTGTCCCATAGATCTTTGATTCCGGTGTTGTTTCCTCTGGCCAATATGTCTGCCTCAGCGTTTCATGCTCAGAACACTCTTGAAGTATATGTTTGGCACTCTGTTCCACATGTACACATGGCCGTGTTGCCAATCTTGAACTTTGTATACATGTGACTGCAGAGTAGGTTGTGTCCTGTTCTGAGACGTAGAATTATAGCTGACGTATAATATATATATATATATATATAAATGTATTATATGATCAAGATCTTCATTTGTTAATATCTTATCTATTCAAGAATCTCGTATGATAATTTCGTTTTTAAATCAAATAATTTAATTTGTTAATGTATAATCGACTGAAGAAGAAAACTAACTGTAAATAATTCTCTAGAAGATGAATTTCGCTAATTAACGTCATGTCTTCTGAAGTACACTATATGACATATTGTCTATTGAATACAAAACATAATCTCCTATCTATTGTCTATTGAATACATAACATAATCTCCTATCTATTGTCTATTGAATACATAACATAATCTCCTATCTATTGAAAATAAATTCTTCTAGCGATCATTCTCAAGCTACTCCAGACTAGCACGATGCTGTCCGGAGTACGAAATATATATATATATATATATATATTTATATATACTTTCTACTGCAGACTAACATGTATTAATCTCGTATATTAATCTCGTATCTGTTAAAACTGAATTCAGACCGTCAATTTCCTGTTGAAGAGGAATTCAATATTTAAGTTTCTATTTGTTGAAAAATTAAATTCACGCGTTAGTATATTGTCTGTTCATCGTAAATAGTATAACCATTCCAGTGAATTATAAGTGTCAAATTCAAACACTGATAAACAATATGACTACAACCATTAGTCTGTCCCATGTGATTTGACTAACCATACCAGTTTATGAAATGACTTCACATTTCTTTTGTGAATTATGTTGTCTATGACATTACTTGCGTTTTATCTTTTCAACTGGTAAATGTATTTACACGACCACAAATCTGTTCCGCATCGTAGAAGTTGTGGAAGTATTTTATTCAGAGATGTTTACCAACCACTCAATTTACAGAGATATATTGCGGTATTAGTAATGGCAGACGGCCTGAAGCAAGTTTGCATCAGTTGATTGTGCACGAGTCAAAAATGTAAAATGATGGCTAAATCTGTAATAGATAAATCATGTCTAGTGATTTATATGTCAATATGAACTGTGTCGTTTCTTACAGTACGAGTGTCGTGATGTATTTTTGATAAAGACATTGCAGTCGAAAAGAGATGTGTATGTGTGCATTACCAGTGATTGTCATTGCATGTGTTACTAGTGATTGTCATTATGTGTGTTACTAGTGATTGTCATTATGTGTGTTACTAGTGATTGTCATTATGTGTGTTACTAGTGATTGTCATTATGTGTGTTACTAGTGATTGTCATTATGTGTGTTACCATTGGTTAATAAATTTCGAAACACGTGTGCAAATTTCTCCTGTTGGCTAAATATATCGATTGCAGGAGTGTAATATTTCATCGATGAACCATTTCTCCGTGCGTCTGAACTTTGTTCTTTCTTTATTATTTAATATTAAGATAGAAAATGTTCTAGTATCACCAATGAGCGATGAATGGTTTATTGAAGGAACAGAACCGCCGAACTAACATTTCTTTAGCTATTGAATACTGAAGGGTACACATCCTCACTCATATGGGTACTGTAGGGTAAACAGTCTCACTCCTCCGAATACGGATGAGTAACAGCCTCACAACTCTGAATACATCCATGTTGAGTAGTGTGATGTTAAATACCTTACAGTCAATTATGATATGGTCTAACAAATCCGACTTCTGAATCACCTTGACCACACAGAGGATGGGAAAGACAACTCCACGATATGACTTCCTTCTTGCGCCATTAATGGGAGATAAATAATGTCATTTTTCTTTGCTTGTCTTTTGTTTCCAGGCAACACAAGGACGGTCTTAGATCCCTGTCACGAGGATTCCGCTTGAATGAACAGGACAAGACATCATCAACAAAGATGGTCTAAGATCCCTGCCACCAGGATTCCGCTTGAATGAACAAGACAAGACATCATCAACAAAGATGGTCTAAGATCCCTGCCACCAGGATTCCGCTTGAATGAACAAGAAAACACATCAACACAAGGACGGTCTTAGATCCCTGTCCACAGGATTCCGTCTGAAAAAAAGTCAACACATCAACTTACCTGCAAGTGCTGTCTGACAGAAATGACGCTTGGGTTAAGAAAATTGTATCTCTTACAGCGAGGTACTCCACTTTCGACCCTGTTAGATTGTCCAATGTGGTTATATCAGAGTTTTCCAGCCATTAAAATTACTGGATGTCACAGTTCTGTAAATCCAGTCACCACAACATCTAACAAATAGGCATTCGTTTTAAAAATCATTGATAGCGTTGGAATCAGTGTATCAACTTTTACAATTTTTACATTCACTTATACAATTTAATCATGTATTAGGGATTAAGTTTTTTGATTAACCCTATTTTACTTCACCCAAGTGTCGTTTCTGTCAGACCACATTTGCATTGTTATTGTGTTTGGTGTCATGTTTAATCAGACATAATCCCTGTGACGGGGATCTAAGACCATACGTGTGTTGCCGGGAAAAGAAAGGGAAGCACAGAATAGCAACACTATTTATCTTCCATGAATGTCGCATGAAGATACAGAGGACGTCATATCGTGGAGTTGTCTGTCCCATCCTATGTGTAGTAAAAGTGATTCAGATGTCGGATTTGTCAGACCACATCATATTTAATGATAAGGAATTTAACATTGCACAACTTCGCACACTCGACACGTCCATAGGTGCTCAGTTATTCGCTTCAGTAAATCTCTCAGAGTATAACGGCTGATTGTTCCGGTTCTATGTTGGTTCACTACTCTTTGTGAGCTCTTTGTCAGGAGTTCTCTACTGGCCACGCCCATCTTCACTCCCGATTTCCGCATTCTCGATATTGAATCATGCTCATTCAGTTCAAAATCCTCATAACGTGAGCACTCACAATGAGAAATGAGTATGTCTTCATTAATCACGTAACATTAACACATGAATGTTTTTTTTTTTAAAAGTACCACATTAGAAGTTTATAATAGGACATTTTTTCTTGATAACACTTTCCTAGATTGACTTTATTATTAGTAATGTTTGCATTTGCATTGCATTTGTTTAGTCTTTAACTTGTCCCATACACTATTTGTTTATCTTCCCTTGTGTTCTCCCGTGCATTACTTCCATGTCATATTTGCATTGAAGTTTTATGCTGTCTGCCATGTTTAACGTCAACATACGAGTATAAATTGATTTTATCAGATAAACCCATTACATGTGTATATATTACAAACACTTCACATTTGTTGCTGTCTGTAAATATTCATCAGTTCACATCTAATATATATATGATACAAATATTTATATACGGTTTGCGTATATGCAGTGGTCGTAGGGAGAGCAGGCAGGTAAGGATATAATTAGTTCTAACTATGAATTCAATAAATATTGCATTAAAAGGATATACTTGTAAATCACTGCTTGTTTGTGGACATGTAATGAAATGTTGCTGTGGTGAGATCCGAATATTTCAGTTGTGGAAGAAAGTCAATCTATGCTATCATGATGATGATGGGATAGTCACGTTATTTGTGAGAAGGTAATTCTTGACACATGATGATGATGGTGAAGTAATTATGTGTTATTGTGAGAATGTAGCTCGTGAGAGCAAGTGATCTTTTTGACACAACAACAGATCGTCCTCAATTGAGTATCTGAGGTGACACCACATATCTTCCTGAGTTAGTACCCGAGGTGATATAACCCATCTTCCTGAATTAAGTACGAGAGGTAACATCACATATCTTAGTCAGTAGAGTACCCGAGGTGACACCACATATCTTCATCAGTAGTGTACCCGAGGTGACACCACAGATCTTCCTGAGTTGAGTACTCGAGGTGACACCACCTATCTTCCTGAGTTGAGTACTCGAGGTGACACCACATATTTTCCTGAGTTGAGTACTCGAGGTGACACCACATATCTTCCTGAGTTGAGTACTCGAGGTGACACCACATATCTTCCTGAGTTGAGTACTCGAGGTGACACCACATATCTTCCTAAGTTGAGTACTCGAGGTGACACCACATATCTTCCTGAGTTGAGTACTCGAGGTGACACCACATATCTTCCTGAGTTGAGTACTCGAGGTGACACCACATATCTTCCTGAGTTGAGTACTCGAGGTGACACCACATATCTTCCTGAGTTGAGTACTCGAGGTGACACCACATATCTTCCTGAGTTGAGTACTCGAGGTGACACCACATATCTTCCTGAGTTGAGTATTCGAGGTGACACCACATATCTTCCTGAGTTGAGTACTCGAAGTGACACCACATATCTTCCTGAGTTGAGTACTCGAGGTGACACCACATATCTTCCTGAGTTGAGTACTCGAGGTGACACCACATATCTTACTGAGCTGAGTACTCGAGGTGACACCACATATCTTCCTGAGTTGAGTACTCGAGGTGACACCACATATCTTCCTGAGTTGAGTACTCGAGGTGACACCACATATCTTCCTGAGTTGAGTACTCGAGGTGACACCACATATCTTCCTGAGTTGAGTACTCGAGGTGACACCACATATCTTCATCAGTAGTGTACCCGAGGTGACACCACAGATCTTCCTGAGTTGAGTACTCGAGGTGACACCACCTATCTTCCTGAGTTGAGTACTCGAGGTGACACCACATATTTTCCTGAGTTGAGTACTCGAGGTGACACCACATATCTTCCTGAGTTGAGTACTCGAGGTGACACCACATATCTTCCTGAGTTGAGTACTCGAGGTGACACCACATATCTTCCTAAGTTGAGTACTCGAGGTGACACCACATATCTTCCTGAGTTGAGTACTCGAGGTGACACCACATATCTTCCTGAGTTGAGTACTCGAGGTGACACCACATATCTTCCTGAGTTGAGTACTCGAGGTGACACCACATATCTTCCTGAGTTGAGTACTCGAGGTGACACCACATATCTTCCTGAGTTGAGTACTCGAGGTGACACCACATATCTTCCTGAGTTGAGTATTCGAGGTGACACCACATATCTTCCTGAGTTGAGTACTCGAAGTGACACCACATATCTTCCTGAGTTGAGTACTCGAGGTGACACCACATATCTTCCTGAGTTGAGTACTCGAGGTGACACCACATATCTTACTGAGCTGAGTACTCGAGGTGACACCACATATCTTCCTGAGTTGAGTACTCGAGGTGACACCACATATCTTCCTGAGTTGAGTACTCGAGGTGACACCACATATCTTCCTGAGTTGAGTACTCGAGGTGACACCACATATCTTCCTGAGTTGAGTACTCGAGGTGACACCACATATCTTCCTGAGTTGAGTACTCGAGGTGACACCACATATCTTCCTGAGTTGAGTACTCGAAGTGACACCACATATCTTCCTGAGTTGAGTACTAGAGGTGACACCACATATCTTCCTGAGTTGAGTACTCGAGGTGACACCACATATCTTCCTGAGCTTAGTACTCGAGGTGACACCACATATCTTCCTGAGTTGAGTACTCGAGGTGACACCACATATCTTCCTGAGTTGAGTACTCGAGGTGACACCACATATCTTCCTGAGTTGAGTACTCGAGGTGACACCACATATCTTCCTGAGTTGAGTACTCGAGGTGACACCACATATCTTCCTGAGTTGAGTACTCGAGGTGACACCACATATCTTCCTGAGTTGAGTACTCGAGGTGACACCACATATCGTTTTAAGTTGAGTATCCATGGTCACACAAAAACAAAATTTAGCCAAACGGAAATAATGAAATTGGACTAACGTTGAAAATCATATGTCTTACCATAATATGTACATTTCACATAACCAACATCGGATGGTTATATTGAGGGGGGGGGGGTTAATATATGCATGTTTAGATGTTTAGTACCACAATTGTCCTCGGACAGTATTTCATTACCATCATATTCTACCAGGAGCGTAGCATAATATACTTCTTGTACAACTAGATTTTATTATAAGACCATATGGGAAGTTGAACGTTCATTATCATAAGCTGTCAAACTCATTGAATCTGTTGTTTCTCTACTTGTTGCATGATATTATACCTATTATCTACCATGTTCTCGTTTCACATTTTGTCGAATCTGGTTACTCCAACAGCCTTCCTCAGCCATTTTATTTCGCAAATCTCTATCTTTATCTTATTTGTCTGTTGTTAAATCTGGAATTGTTTGCATAATATTGGTATCAAGATGGTCTTAATCATGCGGTTTTCTAAAAAAGTATATGTTGATTTTATTAGTTCAATAGCAAAGGTGACAACTGGTATGTCACAGCATTTGCTGATTGACATCTTGTTTCTATCTCCCTATCGAGTCATCCTTCTTCTGTAAAGATATTTCCTAGGTACTTGTCTTTGACTTGTTTTATTTGTGTGTTATTTATTTAGATGTTTAAATGATCTGTTAATGTCGTTTCCACAATTTCTACCTCATGTGTATTAATCCGCGTGTTATATTTATTGTGCATTCTTGGTAGTGAGTTGATGTGCGTTTGTTGTTTGTCTTCGTCGAGGTACACGATGTCTTCATCATCAGCGAAAAGCAGTTCATTGAGTTCGTCGTTAAGTTGTTCGTTCTTCATTATTTCGGTATATATCTCATTAAATATTGGATATGATTAAATGGTAGAATTTTATATCGAAAAAAATGTATTCGTTATAGATGTGGCGGATGTAAATAAAAATGCTCAAGGAGAATGGTTGCAACTGAAATGTGTAGTTTGAAAATATTGGTGAATACTGCATGGAGTACTAAGGAAATAATGTACAATTTATCAGAAATGATGGAATAAAATGACACTATATCAAACATTTTAAGCAGACAGTCAAGATTGTTATAGTATATGAAGAAAAAAGCAACAATTGAATATTTAGTAAGCACCGAAAAAATCAAGGGGAGAAGAGACAGATGAAGACAAAGATAAATTTCTTGATTTGTTGCCATTATAGCACGAGAAAATGTTACAAATTGAACATATTAATAATACAGGATACAGATGATTGTAGAGAATCATGATTGACTAAGACACTCAGCATGACTCTTGATTGATAATAATATTTAAAAAAACAACAAATATGGATCAATATTGATTATTATTTAGAATACACATCTCTGTTTTAAATCACAGAATGTCATCCTCACAGCTGCAGAAAAATCAGTGTTCATTTTGTAATACACCAGAAAATTGAGTAATGGATGAATCATGTACAAATAAAGACACATATCGTACATATGTACAGGAAGTTCGTATATTGAACTAATTACACGAACTAAAACTGTTGGTGAAGTGCACAGAAAATACACACCGCACATCGCAGCTACAAATTGTGCACTTTTCATTGCCGCTGTTTTGTTTTTTCTTAGAACATTCGCAGTTTCAAGAGCGCTTCTTTGTAATCTTCTATCACGTGTGGCTTGTTGACGTCTGTAAGCTAAAATAGCAATTTTGAAATAGAAACTTGTAACTAAAATACAATTAATAACATAAATACATGCAAATGGATACAAGTATTTGTGTGGAGGACACATCAATATACATCTCTCATGGTACCTGTTTCCTCTAAACACAAGAAGTGGGACAAACAGATAAACAATCGCTAGACACCAGATACAAAACACAATTATTAGAACACGTCTTCTAGTCACGTGTGTAATGTAGTAAAATGGATGGACAATGTAGATGTAACGGTCAACTGCTATAATACCCAACTGATTAACAGACAACAATATTGAAGAATAACTAGCTCCAAGAATGACAGTGTCGGCTATAATAGTATATGAAGTGTCAAAAACGGGTAAATAAATTAAGTGATATGCAATACCAGTTAAAGATAGCATTAGATCAGCAACAGCAACAGAAAGAATGAGTATATTTGTATTTTTGTGAAGCTTTGAACTTCGACAGATGGCAGATATACTCAATATATTTTGTAACATCACACAGACACTCAGCGGTAATCCCCAATACCCGGAATAAATACCGTTGATTTGTAGCTCTAGTGTACATACAGATGTCAGGTTATCATCCATATTATTTATTACCTTTATATTACACTAATGATAAATTTAGCTTTATGTTTTACATTGACATTTTTGTGTGTTTTCTGTGAAAACATGTCTTAAAATCAACAACGAATACCTTTATAATTAGTGTCTGACAGTTTTCTGTAGAAACAGTTCCCCTAGTTCTCGATGGTAACAACTGTTATTAGAGAACGACATTTTTATGTTTCTGTATCAGAATGTCTTCTGTAACAGTTAACATTAGGAATTTGTACCATAGTTTTCCTAAAACTCTCTTTCACTAATGGTAAGTAATATATCAGCTTCTTGTCATTCTTCTGTAGAACACGTTTCGCTAGGGTGAACCGTTTAAAAACGGATTAGAGTCGATTATTGGTATATCAGAGTATATCAGCTTTCTGATACAGTTTCTTGCACATACTCAGTTCGACAGACTGGTCAGTGGTTGATTAGAAATGTCCTTTTCAGTGATTGATTAGTAACTACCTGGTCAATGGTTGATTAGAAACTGATTGGCAAATGTCGCCTTCAGAACTCAGAAACGATGGCTAAAATCCCCACATTTCCAGAGACGGATTCTTCTTATATATCTTTTGGTGGATGGTTGGAAAACTGAATTATTAATATATCAGTTACTCTAGCAACGAGGGGAGAGAACACTTTAAATTGTCATACCGTATCTCGGCGGAGTGTGATGATTTAAATTGTGTCTTCTTGTCTCGGAGTGTGATGATTTAATTTGTGTCTTCTTGTCTCGGAGTGCAATGAGATTTAAATTGTGTCTTCTTGTCTCGGAGTGCGATGAGATTTAAATTGTATCTTCTTGTCTCGGAGTGTGATGATTTAGATATATCAATATCACTCTCAACATTGAAAAGTAACTAATATAAATGTCTCACATACAAAGAACCTAGAATTCACATCGCATGTGACTGATTGCCAATTATCGACCCTAGCAAGATCACCCAGTATATATACTTTTTAAAAATTTTCCCGAGATTGAGTCCACAATGTTCTGTACAGAGTCATTTAATTTATCTTTGTCTTTTGCAGTGTCGGTGCACAGGAACTGATTATATTGATATTGCGGCGTTTTGCACACAGCTGTAGTGATATTATGTTCTCGGACACTGCTGCAGTGATATTATGTTCTCTGACACTGCTGTTGCTTTAGTGATATTATGTTCTCTGACACAGCTGTTGCTGTAGTGATATTATGTTCTCGGACACTGCTGTTGCCGTAGTGATATTATGTTCTAGGACACTGATGTTGATGTCATATCGCTTACAAAAAGAAATATTGAATTCCAAAAATCCGGGGATCGGTCTTTACCAACAATAATAGCAAACGTGAATCCAGTGTCTCGAATATTTTTTCTAGAAAACCTGCACGGGAATCACAATAGAAGCAGCTTACATCTCCAATGATGTGTCTCGGATGTAGCTGTCAAAATTATTGCCTTAGGTTAGACAAGATAAGCTGGACATCAAGCTGGACATCAAGCTGGACATCAAGCTGGACATCAAGCTGGACATCAAGCTGAACATATGTCTTCCAGTAACATGTATTGATTCTTGTGCCTGGTTTCGAAGTCTTTACCTGACGTTTCATTAATCTATGTTGAATTATTTATATGATATTGAGAAGAAACAACTGTCACGCCAGATCTCAAGTCATTTATTTGCCAACAAACAACGTCTGTGTTGAATGAAGACATAGTCTGAAATCAGAAAAAATTCTAGTCAAGACAAGAATTAAGTGATGCATATGGTCATTTGTTGTGAAAGCTAGTCATTTACCCAGAGGAAACTATGTAGATGTTGAGGGATATTCTTCTTCTTCTTCAACGTTAATTCTCAACCTCCCGCTGGATCTCCCTTGTAATTGGACCATGGTCCTAATAGACGTCTAGCAGGATATAGTCCAGAGAATGGAAATGCATTGTGCCACCGTTTTATTTGCATCAATGAAACACACATCCGTCTTCGTCGATGAGGGATATTCAATTTTAATATTTCCATTACTGGTTAGTGGTGATGATGAAAACGATGAGGATGAGGATGGTGAACTACGCAATTTTGTTTTGAGCAGGCAGCTATTGACAGCTCATAGTGTTTCTGACAGAATCAGACGTCGTCCTCAATGCGACAACCGAGGGAATGAACACATTTCATATAACGATTGTTGTCTCAAACACATAGTTCTGTTAGGGGGTTTATCAATGTGTGTGTAGTGTCCGAATGTGTGTGTAGTGCCCGAATGTGTGTGTAGTGCCCGAATGTGTATGTAGTGCCCGAATGTGTGTGTAGTGCCCGAATGTGTGTGTAGTGCCCGAATGTGTGTCTTTAACATGTTCATGTGTGTCTTTAACATGTTCATGTGTGTCTTTAACATGTCCATGTGTGTCTTTAACATGTACATGTGTGCCTTTAACACTGTGTCATGTCTTTTAATATGTTCATGTGTGCCTTTCACACTGTGTCATGTCTTTTAATACGTTAATGAAATGAAAAAGCAGACCAACTGGCTAAAGAAGGTGCTGCCGAAGACCAACCAGATGTACTAATCACCAACCATCAGAAAACAAACAGATGATCAAGTCAATAAGAAAGCCACAAACACCAACACAAGATGACTATCACATTATGAACAGATCAGAACAAGTTATAATTCTACGTCTCAGAACAGGACACAACCGACTCCGCAGTCACATGTATACAAAGTTCAAGATTGGCAACACGGCCATGTGTACATGTGGACAGGCCGCACAGAGTGCCAAAAATATACTTCAAGAGTGTTCTAAGCATGAAACGCTGAGGCAGACATATTGGCCAGAGGAAACAACACTGGAATCAAAGCTCTATGGGACACTGTATGAACTACAAAAGACAGTGAGTCGTATTCAGGAGACATAATTACAGATGAAGACATGGTTCAAGAAGAAGAATATGTTCAAAATAAAATATTGGTTGTATTTGTAGTTCCATTAGGCATTCAATTTTCATGCGCATTTAGCCATAACTGTAATGTGTGTTTTCTTCTCTTTCCATGATATTCTCTCTATTCTTCTTTATATCCATATCACAAATGTATCAATGCTGTCTCCTAGTTGTTTGTTACTTAGGGTAAATATATACCCCCTATGGCAGCAACCTGCCGTTGTGGATGAACATAACTCTTCATGTACTAAGCCACAATAACTATTAGGTGGGCTGGCCAGTTCTATTCCTTGCTGTCTTTACTTCCACCAACTCATACGTAAGATGCTCATTTACAGCTGAGCCGACTGTAGTAGTGGTCGTGTCAGCGCGTGATGACAACTAGTGATTTTTATTTGTCAGGACATGGCTTCGAACCCGGCAAGGTGCAACCCGGTGATAGCAAGCAGGATACTATCGACTAGTCATGGGTTCAATTTGTTCATTTTGTATATGATAATTACAGTCTTTATTTAAGAAATAAAAACATATCAATATTAACTATTATTTAATATACACAGCATTTTTTTAAATCGGAGAATGTCATATTCACAGCTGCAGAAAAATCAGTGTTCATTTTGTAATACACCAGAAAATTGAGTAATGGATGAATCATGTACAAATAAAGACACATTTCATACATATGTACAGGAAGTTCGTATATTGAACTAATCATACGAACTAAAACTGTTGGTGAAGTGCACAGGAAA
Source organism: Meghimatium bilineatum (assembly GCA_034231615.1). NCBI lineage: Eukaryota > Metazoa > Mollusca > Gastropoda > Stylommatophora > Philomycidae > Meghimatium > Meghimatium bilineatum. The sequence continues at coordinate 4,025,465 of CM067304.1, forward strand.
TACACACCGCACATCGCAGCTACAAATTGTGCACTTTTCATTGCCGCTGTTATGTTTCCTCTTAGAACATTCGCAGTTTCAAGAACGCTTCTTTGTAATCTTCTATCACGTGTGGCTTGCTGACGTCTGTAAGCTAAAATAGCAATTTTAAAATAGAAACTTGTAACTAAAATACAATTAATAACATAAATACATGCAAATGGATACAAGTATTCAATTGGTGGGTATAGTAAAATACATCTCAGATGGTATCTGTCGTCTCTGTAGACAAGAATGGGTATTAACATATAAACAATCCCTAGACACCAGGAAAACATAATTATTTGGATGACTCGTCTTCTAGTCACGTGTGTTATGTAATAAAATGGATGAAATATATTGATGTAACGATCAACTGATATAACTCCCATCTGGTTAACGGACATCAATATTGAACAGTAACTAGTTCCAAGATTGATTATGTCCGCTACACCTGTATCTAAAGTGTCAAACACGGGTAAGTAAACTATGTGACTAGTAATACCAGTTACAGACAACATTAGATCAGCAACAGCAACAGACATAATGTGTCTATTGGAATTTGTGTGAAGTTTTGAACTTCGACAGATGGCAGATATACTCAATATATTTTGTAACAACAGTGAAACGCTCAAAGGAATCCCCCAATACCCGGTATAAATACCGTTGATTTTTAGATCTTCTCTGCATGTGTACGTCATGTTGTCAGCCATATTAGAAATAAATTGTACAGTTCAGTGTTTTTAACAATTTCCCTTGTATCATATAACTTACTTGTGTGTATCCTACTGTGTTGTGTGACCAACAGATCTAAACATCTACGATAATAATTTATGTAAGTGGTGGCCGGCTGTTCTCGTAAAACACAATCTCATTATAGACGAGGAAGATATTCCCAACTGGTGGACGACTGTCTGCGATATCAGAAAGTATTTTGTTATAATCAGGATTGATAACTAGTACAACCTCCCGATAAGTCACGGCAGTAATGATAAGTGTAACTATGAATTAGCGTCTTCTTTGCTTGTAGAACCGTTTTCGTTACGGTGTAGCCTTTTCAAATATGCGTCATGTTAGGTTTTGTTATATCAGGGTGTACCAACATCATAACGCAAAGATTTGTGATAACAGCTTCCAGCGTGTTCAGTGCTTGACTAGAAACTGCTAGACTAATGCCTGTATCGGCGAAAGTCAACATAATCCCAAAGTAGGATTCTTATTCATCGTATCCATTTTCTGGTGGCTGTCTTGTAAACCGAATCTTGTGTATATTAGTATATGATTTTCTGTCACCATCATAAACACTAATAGAAATCAATGTTATCTTGTTAGCGGGGTTAGTGAGTTTGATACAATATTATCATTTTTTACGTGTAAAACTCCGCAATATGTTGTTATTAGTGTCAAATAGCGTTCACTCTGCGTACAAATACTGGATTTCATCAGTCCAGGAAATAGCAAACATTAATCCAAAGTCTGATTTGGTTCTTTTGTAAAATCTTCATCTTGGTATTACAATACACGCACACTTAAATATCGAATGTCGTATTTAAAATGCATCTGATGACACTGAGCCTTGCCTCAGACAAAATGAACTGAGCCTTGCCTCAGACAAGATGGACTGAACCTTGCCTCAGACAAGATGGACTGAGCCTTGCCTCAGACAAGATGAAATAAACCTAACTCAAACATGATGAATTGAACTTTGACTCAGACAAGATGAACTGAACCTTGCCCCAGACAAGATGAACTGAACCTTGCCTCAGAGAAAATAAACTGAACCTTGCCTCAGACAAGATGGACTGGGCATTGCCTCACTCAAGATTAACTGAATCTTGCCTCAGACAAAATGAACTGAACCTTGACTCAGACAAGATGAGCTGAGCATTTATTCAGACAAATCACGACAAATCACTGAACATCACGATAAGCATGCCTTCCAGTAAGGTGTCTTGCGTATTGTGTCTGGTTTCAAATCGTTTAGTTTTTGCTTGTTTAATCTACGTTGCTTTAGCTCTGTGATATGCACAAGATGCATGTCTCATTGGCGCTGATTATTCTGTATATTTCCACAAGAAAACACATCAATGATGAAATGTTCAATGACGACGTAGTCTGTAAACAGAGAAAAGTGAGGTTAAAACACGATTTGAGTAATTCAATTGTTCTACTGTTATGTGCGACTTCAATTTACTCATGGAAAACATTTGAGATGTGTAAAAATATAGCAATGTGTAAAAATATAGCAAACTTGAATGTAGCAATGTGTCGTTGATGAAGACGTATACGAGATGATGAGGAAGATGGTATACCCTGCTCAGGTGTCAGCACGTATATTTTCTTATACCCTCCTCAGGTGTCAGTACGTATATTTTCTTATACCCTCCTCAGGTGTCAGCACGTATATTTTCTTATACCCTCCTCAGGTGTCAGCACGTATATTTTGTTATACCCTGCTCAGGTGTCAGCACGTATATTTTGTTATACCCTCCTCAGGTGTCAGTACGTATATTTTCTTATACCCTCCTCAGGTGTCAGCACGTATATTTTCTTATACCCTCCTCAGGTGTCAGTACGTATATTTTGTTATACCCTCCTCAGGTGTCAGCACGTATATTTTGACAAAGCATAGACTTTCTGACAAGATCAGACGTAGTTCACAGTTCAGAAACCTAGGGAACATCATCATCATGTGGCATATTCTTTCCAGAAGGTGGCCTTCCTTATTGAGTCTCTGAACACTCGGCGATTGTGTGCGAGTTGACCTGCCGTACCTAGACATGCATAAACAATCTGATATACCATCGTACTATGATCGTGTAAGGCGCCCTCCAAGGAACACGTGCATGCATACGTCTTGTATCAAATACATTATTGAATAAAGGGATGTATGCATGCATATCTAGTTCCCGATCTAGATCACTGTGGGAGTATCACAACATCAACACATTCCACCAGAAGGACAGCATATATATGAACCTTCAACACGGTGTCGTTTCTTTTAATATGTATGTCCAAAATAATGTATTTCTTGTATTTTTATTTTCTTTAATTGCTATTATTCTTTTCTCATATGGAGTGTTGACAGAACCATATTGTTCGTTCTATTTCCATGATGTTCTATATATAAACATATCCGGATCAATGTTAACTATTTAATGCACGCCTTTCGTAAATCAGATCATATCATCTTCACAGTTACAAAAATACCATCTTCACAGCTACAAAAATACCATCTTCACAGCTACAAAAATACCATCTTCACAGCTACAAAAATGTCATCTTTACAGCTACAAAAATACCATCTTCACAGCTACAAAAATGTCATCTTCACAGCTACAAAAATACCATCTTCACAGCTACAAAAATACCATCTTCACAGCTACAGAAATGTCATCTTTACAGCTACAGAAATACCATCTTCACAGCTACAAAAATACCATCTTCACAGCTACAGAAATGTCATCTTTACAGCTACAGAAATACCATCTTCACAGCTACAAAAATACCATCTTCACAGCTACAGAAATGTCATCTTTACAGCTACAAAAATACCATCTTCACAGCTACAAAAATACCATCTTCACAGCTACAGAAATGTCATCTTTACAGCTACAGAAATACCATCTTCACAGCTACAAAAATACCATCTTCACAGCTACAGAAATGTCATCTTTACAGCTACAGAAATGTCATCTTTACAGCTACAAAAATGTCATCTTCACAGCTACAAAAATACCATCTTCACAGCTACAAAAATACCATCTTCACAGCTACAAAAATGTCATCTTCACAGCTACAAAAATACCATCTTCACAGCTACAAAAATATAATCTTCACAGCTACAGAAATAGCATCGTCACAGCTACAAAAATATAATCTTCACAGCTACAGAAATAGCATCGTGACAGCTACAAAAATGTCATCTTCACAGATACAAAAATAGCATCTTCACTGTTGCAAAAATATCTTCACAGCTACAAAAATAGCATCTTCACAGCTACAACAAAATTGGTGTTCATTCTACAATACACATTAAAATTTAGTAACGGATGCAATATATAGAAATATATAAACATTTCTTCTTTTACGTCTATAGCAAGTTTGTATATCGAACAGATGAAGCGAAATATTACTGAAGGAGATCTGTGCACCTTTCAGGCTAGTGTTGTGTTTGATTTTAGACCACGAATATGTGCGATGAAGCGATGGATCGGGCAGACATTTTGAATGTCCTACGGGAAAACGCACGAACAAATGACTGTACAAGTAACGAGGACTCTTGTTCCATGACTAGAATAAGGGAGCGTGGTTTCAAATTTGGTGTCGCTAGAAAGAAGCGGTTTCGTGGGCGAGAATGAATGATGGTCAGTCAACGACGTACTGTGACCGTCAGTCAACGTGTAATGGCGGATACATTCAATGAAAGATCTGAGCACCTATGGATTTGTCCGGAGTGCTATGACGATGATCTAACGATTAGCAAACAAACTAACCTAGAAAATCTCCACTAATAATATACCACTATAAGCTTTCTTAATTCTCGAGTAAAGTGTTAAGAATGCAGAAGGTCAAACGTATCATTACGTCAGACGAGATCCCAGGAAAATTCCGCTAAACATGAATGTAGTCAAATACTTTTTTTCCTTCTTGTATCCGCTGTTATAGTTTTTACTTGACTATTCGCTAATATTTGTTGTATGAGCTTTGTGATACTGAGAAGATGCGTCTTTCATAGGCGAGGAAATTATTGAGTTTCTAATGAAACAATTTTAGTGATGATGTGTTAAATGAAGGCGTTGTCTGTAAACAGAGAAACATGACGATCTTACAGGACATTAATAACGATGTCGGTTACTAATTGTGACTTGATGACAATGTACTCAGTAAAAAAACGTTAAATCTCGAAGGATGTGCATGTTGAATGCCTAATTGCCTGGTTCGTGATGATGATGAGTCAATCCATTTAGCTGTGAGCAGGTAGCTCTTGACCGACTATATCATTTCTGACAAAAAACATAATGCCCCTCTGTTCAGTAACACAGTTGATCCCCAAACTCGCATAAGGATTGTTGTATAAACGACCTGGTTGTGGTGGGTCATAGGGCATGAGCCCATGGACCGATGGATCAGCAACTAACCAACACACCAACCTGGTTGTGCGAGGACGGAGGTTATGACAGCTTGTTTATCCTCTAAAAGTAGGTACTCCAGTGCGACAGTATTCCATGATTATAGAACTTAACTTCACTGTTATAGAAATCACACAATAGTGTTACTGATCATATTTTCTGGCAATCAAAGACAAGTATGATTGCAGAGACAGGGCACCACTGCGTCTACTTTCAGTCTGAAGGCTATTTATTTGTGCATGACTAGACAAACAATTAATAATTTACAAACATTTAACAGCAAAAATGTTTTAAGTCAGAATATGTTACCCTCACAGAAGCAGAAAAGTCTTTGTTCATTTTATAATAAATAAGAAAATTTAACACAGAATGGACCCAATATAAATGCATTAAAAATTGATACACAAATGAAGGAAGTGTGTATTCACGCGTGAACGGTATAATAATCACTGATGGGGAGGTGCACAGAAAATACACACCGCACATCGCAGCTAAAAACTGTGCACTTCTCAACGCGGCCGTTCTGTTTGTTTTAAAGACATTAATAGTTTTTAATTCATTTCTTTGCAGCCTTCTCGCATATGCAGCTTTTTTATGTTTAAATGCAAAAATTGCAATTTTAAAATAGAAACACGTGACTAAAATACAATTGACAATGTAAATACAAACAAACGGGTACAGAAATTCAGAAGGCGGATACATAACAATACACTGATGGTGGTATCTGACTTCATCGAAAAATATAATGGGGATAAACAAATATAGAATTGCTAGACACCAGAAGCAAATAATGATTGTGAAAATTCGTTTCTGTGTGACATGTCGAATATAGTAAAATGGATGGACAATGTAAATGTAACGGTCAATTGCTAAAATGCCCATCTGACTTATTGATAACATGATAGAAGCGTAAGATGCCCCAAGCATGACCGTGTCAGCTATAAAAGTTTTAGAAAAGTAATGGTCAAGAGTTGGTAAGTAAACTACATCATTGGCAATACCATTTAGAGACAGCAACACGTCAGCAACTGCAATTGACAGAATAATCATATTAGTGTGTGTATGTAGTTTCGGACTACGCCAGATGGTTACTATACTCAGTATATTCTGAAACAACACCAGGAGACCGAACGGAAATCCCCAATAACCGGTGTAGACATTGTTGATTTGTAATTCCTCTGTGCAAGTTGATGACATGTTGTTGGCCATGTTTGTATAACTATTCAGTAAATCCGATTTCAAATGTATAATATATTTCTGTTGTGGCGATAAAAACCATCTATAACATTTAGTCGGTAGTTCTTCTATAAAAGATTGTTCCTATAGAAATGAAGTTTCACCCGTTAGAATACGTTTCTCATTCAAGGATTACTGGGTTGTGGTTGTTGACAGATGTGTGTCAGCATGGTGCGATATTGAAACATGCATTAAGACTTCTTAACGACAGTCTGGACAAGCGTACTTTAATCCCAGGAATAAAGCAGCCATATTTTTATGAAGTATGTAACGTGGTAATTTCGAAGGAAAATATTTAAACTCTCGACTGTTGCCTCTGGAATTAATTTGATGATTAGTTGATCATCAAGAGTTATATATATTCAATCCCTTTAACTCGATACCATTGTGTTATATATTCTTGTATAGGTAAGTTGTTGTTTTATTCTCTATAGAGTGTTTCATTTATCTAGTCTTGCAAGAAGAAGACTTCTTTCAAATATCATCCAGCGATGGACATACAAACAGGTGTATGTCTACAGATTCGTGACAGGAAGAAGTATTTTTTTTTCAGACATCATCCAGCGGTGGACATTGACACTGGTGCTGATCTACAGATTCGTAAGGATAAATGTACAGCCGATTCCCTTGAGTATGAGACCCAACAGATGATTGAATGTTTGGTGCCTGCGGGGAGAAAACAGTTGATACAATTGAACTTCCTATGGTTAGGAAAGTAAAGATAAGTTCAAGGTAACTAACTAGTCATGAATCAGAAACATAGCACTCCGGTTTCCCATAAGTGTTCCACTAACTAGTCCTTTATAACAAATTCCTTGATTTGTACTGTCACTCGGGAGGTATCAGTACTGTCACTCGGGAGGTATCAGTATTGTCACTCGTTTGAAAACTGTTAAATCAATCAATGTCGTACAATGGAGGTCTTGCGCGCCAATATTCGTCACTCCTAAATATATATCGCGTTGTTGTGTCATGTGTTTGTTTTGTGTTATATATATTTTGTAGTGTTCTATCAACTTTCTGATTAATTTATTTCACCTATAACCTTCAAGTTGTTTCCTTCTGGTACATATTCATGTCAGTGTCATGTGAAAGTGTACTGTACCATACTTACACACCATTTGTTATGCTGTGAATGTGGTCTTTTCGTCGAAACGTCGGTTCCCGTGTGTTAACATGTGTGTATATTGTCATCAGAAAAATTGCATGACCATTTTTCCTATGTTCCTCTGTAACGGATGGTATATTATTCGACTTTAAATAGTTCCACAACCCAGTATGGATGCAGGTTTGCCTCATTGGAGACAGCACAAACAGCCAAACACCTACTTCCTCTTTCTGACTGATTAGTGTTCAATATTATACTCGGCTCTTTCCTCGATATTGCTTTTTCAAGATTTTCTCTAACCACCCCGTATCCTTCTACAGCCAACTGTTCCTTATAAAGTTGTTTTAGAAAGTAATTCGCGTCTCGTTACATGTCCAAACTAAACAAAGCTAACCTGTTTCATCTTTGTCCTTTTACTGTACTTATTTGACCTGTGTACAAAATTAATGAGGACTTCATTCGTGACGTATTCGTTTATTGTCGTGATTTCGAATACGGGGCCATTCATGTAATGTTTACGTTGTCTGTGCACATCTCTTCTACACTGTAGGCGGGTCATGTTCCATAACAATCAAATCACTCGACGTAAGCAGGTTATCAAATCACTCGACGTAAGCAGGTTATCAAATCACTCGACTTAAGCAGGTTATCAAATCACTCGACGTAAGCAGGTTATCAAATCACTCGACGTAAGCAGGTTATCAAATCACTCGACGTAAGCAGGTTATCAAATCACTCGACGTAAGCAGGTTATCAAATCACTCGAAACTCATTTCATGTTGGGTACGTAGATCCCATGAGCTATTTTTACTAAATTACGAGGGATGAATAAATTTAAAATCGGGTCATTTGTTCCAAGGACGAGTTGCTTTGACATCACACAAACATGTCTCCCTGTCAGGGTAACAAGGGATTGAGTTAGATTGACATAATATAACCATGTCTCGGTTATTCTCATGTTATATATTCTTATCTGTAACTGATTAGGATTCATTTTCATAAGGTGTCCATACCATTTTATTTATTGTTTCTCGATGTATTCGGTGCATGGTCTTGTACCGATTCTTCTGATTTCATTATTTCTTATTTTGTCTAGTTTGGTCACTCTTGCGGATTTTCTCAGGCCTATCATATCACATGTTCGATGTCTCATATCATATCACATGTTCGATGTCTCATATCATATCACATGTTCGTTGTCTCAGATTATATCACATGTTCGTTGTCTCAGATTATATCACATGTTCGATGTCTCATATTATATCACCGAAAACTGGCATGGTTCGGACATGTATACAGGCACGATTCCTTGTCAAAAACAATACTGCAGGGAACTGCGAGGGTGGAAGCAGCAGAGGAGGACAAATAAAGACATGGACAGACAACATCAAGGAATGGACAGGGCAAGATATTTCCACACTCATCGGCATCGCTGAGGATAGAATTCGCTGGAGGACTCTGTGCGCCGAAGCATCCAATGTGGTACCCCTACCACACTGAAGGGTTATGGGTTTATTGATTGATTGATTGATCATATCACATGTTAGTTGTCTGATATCATATCACATGTTAGTTGTCTGATATCATATCACATGTTCGTTGTCTCATATTATATCACATGTTCGTTGTCTCATATTATATCACATGTTCGTTATCTCATATCATATCACATGTTCGTTGTCTGATATCATATCACATGTTAGTTGTCTCATATTCTCTTCATTGTCTCTCCCAGTACTCTCACTATTTAGCAATGGCTACACACTTCTGACTTTAGGTCTGTCGTAGTGAAGATGGTGTCAACTGACTGGATGTCACGTCAGGATGTATATTCTCCTTCTAGAACGTGATAACACCAAGGAATAAAGGACTTGACCACGCCTTGCACAAAAATAATAAATAGCATGTGTGTTGCCTCATGTGTATTTTAATTTGCTGTAATTATCAGAAATATATCTACAGTAGTACTCGCTGCTAGTGGAAGGCAATATAGCTACAGTAGCACTCATTGCTAGTGGAAGGCAATATAGCTACAGTAGCACTCGTTGCTAGTGGAAGGCAATATAGCTACGGTATCATTCTGTGCTAGTGGAAGGTCTCTAAAAAGTGTTATCCCATATCCACAAGAATCCACCTCTCGACAGTTTTAGTATGCAATGAATTGCGATTGTCAACGCGAAATTGTCTTTTAGTGTGTAAACTATTTTTGAGGATGTAAAGAGTATCCTGCTTTGAGTATAACACTATCGCGTCATAATTGAAGAAGGTAGCGCACACACTATTGATATACATAAAGGGCAGCGTTCTTTTATTCGTTTTGTGGTCACTGAAGAGTAATACAAAAATATATCGGCAAATGAAGGTCCAGTAAGGTGATGTACAGTGACCCCAGAGTCTATTAAACAAGGTTAAAGAACGCATCGTACAGGTAAACTTCGATTGACTGAGTGACTCTGTCATATAACAAGGCATCAGCTAAGATTCAATATAACATTTCAGACATGAAGTGATAGATTACTACATAGTTTTTAATAAACAATAGTTGTTTGATGAAACATTATATTAGAAGTTGCGCCACCTAGCAGGAAATTGAACAATAATCTTGCCAAATGACAAATTATCAGTTGAATTATTTAACTCTTTCAACACGTAATTATACCCGGGGTTTAGACGTAATTAATTGTAGGCTAACATTTTGGACCGCAACATGATTCAGGCGCAATCTTCCTCAAGACAAAGTATTAGCTATGGAAAGTCATATACGGTATCAAAAGAAAGATAATTGAATGTGAAATTCATATACAACATAAAAATATAAGAATTGTAAGAACAATAATACTTGTCATTTACGAACCAAACAAGGCCAATTTGGAGGGGATATATGGAGTCCCAATACATGTATATATATATATATATGTATATATGTATATATATATATATATATATATATATATATATATATATATATATATATACATATATACATATATATATATATATATATATATAAAGAGAGAGAGAGATAAACAGCAATCTATATAGATAGAAAGATGGATGGATATATAGATATACAGATAGATAGACTGACAGACAGACACAGACAGACAGATAGATAGACAGACAGACAGACAGACATACATACAGAGAGATAAATAGATAGATAGATAGATAGATAGATATATAGATAGATAGATAGATAGATAGATAGATAGATAGATAGATAGATAGATAGATAGATAGATAGATAGATAGATAGATAGATAGATAGATAGATAGATAGATAGATAGATAGATAGATAGATAGATATAGATAGATAGATATAGATAGATAGATAGATAGATAGATAGATAGATAGATAGATAGATAGATAGATAGATAGATAGATAGATAGATAGATAGATAGATAGATAGATAGATAGATAGATAGATAGATAGATAGATAGATAGATAGATAGATAGATAGATAGATAGATAGATAGATAGATAGATAGATAGATAGATAGATAGATAGATAGATAGATAGATAGATAGATAGATAGATAGATAGATAGATAGATAGATAGATAGATAGATAGATAGATAGATAGATAGATAGATAGATAGATAGATAGATAGATAGATAGATAGATAGATAGATAGATAGATAGATAGATAGATAGATAGATAGATAGATAGATAGATAGATTCCTCGTCCTCATACCTCGTCCAAATGAAATAAATGTGAATCCAATGATTTCATGAATATTTAGATAGTGTATCCACTCACAAACTTTATGCACAGTCGCTATATCAAGTCAAGACTTCATTACACATCACGCCGTCCAACAAACTCACACTATCTAATCTGTAACAAACGACATGAACAAAGTGACGAAGTGGTTACCACAATCTATAAGCCTGAATGAATTATCGCCAGACGTGATTTGTAAACACAACCTCTTTGTAATGTACTATGATGTGCCGTGCAGTACGTAATATCTATTTGGTTCAGGAGAATGTAATAGACCTACATATTTGGGTTATTGTTTGGAGCGAGTAACCCCCGATGTGATTAATTCATTTACCAATGTTTACAACTTGATGATTATCCATTATTAATTTTAATATAAATGTATTTATGGTTAGGTTTAGGGTTAATTATGTAAAACAAAGCATCTAGCTCAAACCCTACGAAAATTAATAATCAAATTAATAATTTATAAATGTCAATTGGCAACATTGCCAAAGGAAATAAACAAATTAGTAGTCACATCGGTGTCACGTGATCAAAACCAGAACCTATATGTGTAGTATGTTTCACATATTTTATGATGAGATTACAGGGGAAAAATTAGGTATTTGGTTGATAAGCATTTGTTTAATTTTACTGTCGTATATTGGACAATTTACAATAATTTGATGTAAGTTTAAGCAATAGATTTTTACATCAGATTTGTCGGATTATGTTTCTTTAATCTTGATTAGGAAACAGCATTACTGAACCGCGGAGCAAGTGTTCACATAAATACTTATCTTTCCCGATCGTTCATGATTATGAAATAATTTATATGTGTGGTATCAAGACGTGAAATGTGTGGTGTCGAGGCGTGAAGTATGTGGTGTCGAGGCGTGAAGTGTGTGGTGTCGAGGCGTGAAGTATGTGGTGTCGAGACGTGAAATGTGTGGTGTCGAGGCACGATATGGGAGTTAAGAATAAATAAACTGTTCCCTGCCTTGATTGTTTTACAAGGCGATTACGGAGGTATTTATGAGTGGGGTCCCCATCTCATGGAGAATCAAAGTAACAATGAATTCACTAGAAGACAAAAACAATACCTGTTTATTTATGGACTGTCATGCTCTTCAATCGCCTGCAGGTCAAAATTGAAATGTTTTCTTGATGTTCTTAGATTCACATAATAGACACCAGAATAATCATTTTTACAAATATGTCAATTTTAATATTACAGGTACAAACATCACTTTAGAATATGTTCACATTATAAATACATGTATACCATTAATAGATGTTAACATTATATGTACATTTTTACAATTAAAATATGTTAACATTTATAATACAAGTACAACATTAAAACATGTAATACTTTCTTAATAAAGGTATAGTATGAAAACATGTTAACATTATAAATGTAAGTATAACTTTAGAACGTGTTAACATGATAAATACAGTTATAACATTAAAACAGGTTCATCATTTAGTAATACAAGTATAACATTGCAAAACATTGAATATTCTGGGAATGGAGTCATTGTGCGGTACATATTGCGATAAACATTTCCATAACTATATAAAGATCAGCTTGGGCATTTGTTTAAGGGCACTTACGATGCCCAGTATTACATGCCCTCTTACATGCCCTCTTACACGTTTACATTAAAAGGAGGGGGGGATTTTCAAGATTATGTTATATGATGTGTCTGATTCATATTTTAATTTTACAAAGAAAAATAAACATTATAATTTGTTAACCAATGTTACGAATTTAACATTACGAACGTTAGAACATAAACCAAACATGGTCCTTAAAAGTCAGTTTTGAAGCAGAAGATAATCGTTAGATGTGAATTTAAGTGTCTTACAAAAGCTGCAATGGTTACTAAACTAGATAAAATAAGAAATGAAGAAATTAGGAAAATATTAGGTATAATAACTTTTATTGAACTTGTAGACAGCAAGTAAAACTGTTTGGTCACAATATGAGAATGAACTCAAGCCAAGTAATATAGCAGCACATAATAAAATAAGGTCCAGACATAAAGAAAAAATTAGATCAAGGAAACGATGGATAGAAAAAAACATGAAAACTTTGAACAAACATGCACTTAATGCAAAATATGCGACGCATCTGGTCTTGTAACAACAACTGAAGTATCCACGCGATAGTCGGTAATCGTCGAGACCCTAAACCATAATTTACCTGGGGAAAGACAATAGATAACACAAGCCCCGTAACAGAGATAGTTTGCATTGCCACCGACGTCAGGACCACTTTTCATTATAATGCAATTCAAAATAAACTCACCATGTACACAGCGTAACCACCTTCAAAATAAACATACCATTTACACAGTGTGACGAACTTCAAAATAAACTCACCACCTACAGTCTAACCACTTTCAAAATAAACTCACCATCTACACAGTGTAACGAACTTCAAAATAAACTCACCATTTACACAGTGTAACAAGCTTCGGGGCAAGCACATTTTAGCCACAATGTTATATTACAATTAAATTTTAAAATGTGAATTTTTAAGGATTTTCAAGGAGCTTCAAGGATTAAAGAACTCTCCCAAGCACTGTAGCATTAATCCCAACATCTGGAAGTCTACAGCTGTTACTCGTTCAGCTTGGTTCACTCGGATCACTACTGGCATCACAAACGTTCAACAGGAAAGGATAATGTTGGCAATCTACCAGAAACAAATGGAAAGATCTGAAAAAGTTCTTTCTCAGGACTATCTGCACACAAGCACACACAAAAAATGATATTTGTGGCACGAATTGGATTCCTCGGAGGTGATGATTTCTCAATCAATCAAGTGCCATGCCGAATGGCGTATGCGATCATGTTACACCACGACTCTCTGTCTCTTGTGTTCTCCATAAGCTCGGTTCCTGAGTTTCTGCAGTGCCACAATACAAGTCCATCCAGTAACCTTTCTCTTTGTCGTTCCTTATCTCTTCTCCCCTTGATATTTCCAGTGGTTATTAAGTGTTCAAGATGTATTCTTCTCAGCACATGCCCTAGAAACCTTGTGTGTCTGTCCCCAATAGACATGATTTTTTACATATTTCGTTTCGCATGTCAAAAATAGCCAATGTCAACCAATAGATTTCACTCAAATCATAAACTAGTTCATGTTTTAGTTGATATGTCTCCTGTATTATCGATGGTCGAGCATCGGGCATGTGTGGACTCGCAAACCAACACTAAAATGCACAAACACAAATTATTATTTTTTCCATCATTTTTTTCACCACATACTTTTACAGTTTCTCGTGATATGCTCATCTTCGATTGCGGAGGAGGGACACCATCATCATCATCATTCCACAAAGGCAAATTTTTTTAGTGCACGTATCCTAGGATTTCAGAGTGAAATCCCAGGATTACAGAGTGACGCTTTGAATATCTCATGAAATCTGTTGAATTTTCTTGGAAGAAACTATTCTACTTGAATAACTGTCGTGGGTACTCTTGCCTATATCTTGTAATTTCAGACCCCACCTGAATCCAAGTGTTGCCAGACTATAGTCTTTAAAATGCACGTTGAATTCATGGGTTCGTAACTTGAATCTTAACACCCTGGAGCTGCTGAGACAAACACGGAGGCATGAGAGAAATAATTCGATGTTTTCATCCCAAAGATTACAAGCTGTTATCTACTACTTTCTGTATTTGATGGTGTATTTCCTGAAAGTTTAATTTTATATCTATAAGACGGCATCAGTTCACAAGTGATTATGAACAAAATTGTTTTAAATCAGAAAATGTCACCTTCACAGCTGCAGAAAAATCGTTGTTCATTTTGTAATAAACAACAAAATTCAGTAAAGGATGAACTAAATATAAATGTAAAAAAGGTATGTAAAGGATTGATGGAAGGGTATATTTCCAACTAAGTAATGTAATGGCCAGTGATGGTGAAGTGCATACGAAATATACACCGCACATGACAGCTAAAAATTGTACACTTTTCATAGCGGCTGTTCTGTTTGTTCTGACGTTGTGAACAGTTTCAGGATCATTTCTGTGTACTCTTCTATCATTGGCAGCTTTTTTACGTGTGTAAGCCAAAACAGCAATTTTAAAATAGAGAACAATTATTAAAATACAGTTAACAATATAAATAAAAACAAAGGGGTACATATATTCACATGGGGGATATATTACAATGCAATTATGATGGTAAATGTCTGCTCTGAAAAATACAATTGGAATAGAGAGATAAACAAGCGCTAGACACCAGAAACAAATAATGATAGTAAGAACTCGTCTTCTAGTCACGTGTGTAATGTAGTAAAATGGATGGACAATGTAGATGTAACGATCAACTGCTATAATACCCATCTGGTTTACGGACAGTAATATTGAAGAGTAACTAACACCAAGCATGACAGTGTCAAGTATAGTACCCGACATATGCAGATTAAGTCTAGGTAAGTAATTAATGTCATTGAAGACACCAACTAAAGACATCAGCAAATCTGCAATAGCAACCGATACAATCAGTATATTAGTATTTGTGTGAAGTTTTGGACTACGTAAGATGGTAACTATACTTAGTATATTCTGGAACAATACCAGCAAGCTTAAGAGACAACCGAAGTGACCATAATAAATAATATTCAACTTTAACTCTTCTGAGCACGTTGTTGTCACATTTCTAGCCATGTATGTGTGTGCCACTATGTTACCAGATATGTATCTTAATTAGTATATGTTGTTTCATCTTGTATTACATCATTTAAGGTATGTATGTACAGTAACAATATAATTACATAATGTTTCAAGTGTATTAGGTGCAGGTATGCATAATATATAAACAGGGTTATAATATGTTTATATTAATATTTCTATCGGTGTGGTACCCTTATCATTATAATGTGAGTTTTAGAAGGAAATGAGAGTATTGTTACTACAAAAAGTGGATGAAGGAAAAAACTAAAGTGGTATCAATACTTAGTATTTCATTTTAAAATATTTCATTTTAGAAAAACTAACAAAAGCGAAACTAAACAAGACAAACACACCTTTGCAAAAAAAAATGGATAGAGAAATTGTACTTGAACTTATTTTTTTTATTTTTTGATAAATTTCCTTCTATAAATTGTGAATGCATACACAATATCATAAAAAGCAATTACCTCTTGAAAATTTTAAGATTTCATTGAAAAAAACATGTGGTTTTAAATGGAAATAAATGTGAACACCAGAATGACGAAGTATTTGAGTCAAAATGGTTTCTTGTAAAACAACAAAACTACACCCTGTGAACCAGAGTTGATAAAATATGCTGTCGTCAAAAAATGTACATTGGGAGTAATGGCTTATGGTAAATGCGGTATGCACCTCCCAAGACGATGATGAATAATAGCTATTATAGATTATATCAACACGTCCTTTTCTATGGCAGGACAACTGGCCCAGAATCATGAAGTGTTTAGAACATCCATACAGTAGACTAGTCTCTGGACAGAATGTCT
Organism: Meghimatium bilineatum; assembly: GCA_034231615.1. Lineage (NCBI taxonomy): Eukaryota > Metazoa > Mollusca > Gastropoda > Stylommatophora > Philomycidae > Meghimatium > Meghimatium bilineatum. Next base: position 4,042,173 of record CM067304.1, read on the forward strand.
CATGATGAAGATTCTTCAATTATGTATTTAAAATGAAACATAACGTGGAACCGGCAATGAAGACCTTTTACACACTTCTTTACACATTTCCTTTACACATTTCCTTTACACATTTATTTTACACATTTATTTTACACATTTCGGCAGACATTTATCAGTGCGAGATTATACTGTTTATTCTATTTTAATTGAGGGTCAAATTATCAAAAAGACTAGATGTATTTTGTTTTAAAGATTATCAGGTACTTTTAATCGTGTTCTCGTGCATGTACAGTTGGAATCATCCTGTCCACTATGGTCATTTATACGTTGTCGTATCATTCGACATAGCCAGAAAATTAGCATGCACACAGACTAGCAACAATTAGGACAAACGGTTTGAATCCACATACAACAACATTTTAAGAAACATGACTGCTTTTCACTTGAACACTCCAACGTAAAGATAATTAAATTCTACAAATTCAGAGACATAGAATCGTCAATAAAACTGACATGTATGTCACTCAACATGAGATAGATGACATGTTAAATGTACATCCTATAAACTTGTCTATATTTGTGGTCTACTAAAATGTGTCTCTTATGTTGAAGTACGCTCCTTTCAACCGCACACTTTAATTCACTGTGGTTATATTAGAACTGTATTATGTTCTAAGTTATTTTGTCATACAAAACAGTGGAGATTGATGCTGTGGTAAACCACTCCCCATGACTCTAGGAACTATTTTATAGGTAATCCAGTCACTTAGAAACGTGTCTTATGTCTAGGAACTATTTTATAGATAATCCAGTCACTTAGAAACGTGTCTTGTGTCTTGTATTATACTTTCACCTATGGTGCTTTTGAGTTGCATGAGTCTGCATAATCTTGATTTGTTGCTGGAACTGCCCAGCGTACTATGGTTTCTAATCAAGACTCATCGTCTCTACATTCCTGTTCTTCCTCTGTCAAGTTCAAATATTTATTGTTTTCTGTCCATACTAATAATAGTTTGTGGGGGGACTTTGTGTAGCCTCCGTGTTATTAAAGATTTTCCCATGAAACAGCTTTGTTTTTACGAAATCTTGAATGAGATCTGCAAGTATAAAAACATATTAGAATGAAATATGAACGGAATATCAGAATATATGAACCATCACTATCAGGTGGTATATCCTGGATAGGTTGTAGTAGTCATCACATCATTCTGAAACTGCGGATCGGACGGGCGGGCAGACAGACAGATATATAAAGAGATAGACAGAAGAATGGGTGGGTGTATAAATATGTAGGTAGATAGGTAGATCGGTGGTCGAGTAGATAGGTAGATCATCAGGTGGATAGGTAGATAGATGTGTTGTTAGGTAGGTTGGAAAGATTCATATTTGTGTCCGCGTTATGAGAAAGATTGAACAAAATTTAATATCTCAACATTTGTGAATATAACAGGCAACCACTATATTGTTATACGTTTCGAGAGAGAGAGTTGCCTGGGCCAATCGGAACGACACCTGGCCATGATATTCTGTCTAACATAAATTATGTCTTGCATATCATAATATTAATAAAATTATCTTCTGCTCTAGATTTGATTCAATGTGTTATACACAGAATATAATACTTTAGAAAAAAACAGTATAATACATTGTCTATGATAATAAATGCATTGTCTTCAAAAGAAATACGTACCCACAAATCTAGAATCATTATCCACAACATTTAATTCATTTTCCACAAACCCAAAACAATTATCTATAAAGTTATATACGTTAGCCACAAAAATAAAAACGGGATATATTTAATTAAAGAAATAGTTCACACAAGTATACATATAACACAGCTTCTGTGCACACATTACACTCATGTCCTCTAACGTGACACTCTATTTTCACATCATTCATTAATGTATCCACTAACGTTTTTCAAGAGAATACAAAATATCATAACATTAACTACTCTTCAGTCATTTCTACATCACAGTACGGATGTCTGTAATCAAAAAATAAACATTAATTTGGAATGACAAACATATCAACATTTATAAATTATGCATCCACTATCGCTAGACTCGATGTGGAAAGCAAAAACTCTCTTTCTGCCAGTTTTAACTTGAAACTGACGACTTTTATCAGCACATTATGACCATGGAAACACTGCAATTTATATATGAAACGTTAACACTCGTTTCTGTAACAGTTGGGATGAACCTTCCTATTAATTTGACACGGAGAACTATTTCAAGATAATCTGTAATAGAACTGAAATAGAGAAGAGGTTCTGTGAAACAAGAACACCTAATACAGATTGTGTTTGAGGTTCCATTTCAGTCCAAATTCGATATGTCAACCTGTGTGTGATTAATAGATTTGGATTTATTGTGAAATGAGTGATAATGGATTGTTATGTAGCTAAACACATTAACACTGCATCAATGCTATCTGCGTTAACTAGAATTTATTAGTTTTTTTTAGATTTGTATTAGTTAGATTTGTATAGAAAAACAGTTCAATAGAACAGATCAACTTATAACTTTTAATTAAGATTTGTTTCAAGCGATGTAATGTTTAAATTAAGATTATGTCAAGTGATGTTATGATTAAATTAAGAGTATGTCAATTGATGTAATGTTTAAATTAAGATTACGTCAAGTGATGTAATGTTTAAATTAAGAGTATGTCAAGTGATGTAATGTTTAAATTAAGAGTATGTCAAGTGATGTAATGTTTAAATTAAGATTTCGTCAAGTGATGTAATGTTTAAATTAAGATTATGTCAAGTGATGTACTATTTAAATTAAGATTACGTCAAGTGATGTACTATTTAAATTAAGATTACGTCAAGTGATGTAATGTTTAAATTAAGATTAAGTCAAGTGATGTAATGTTTAAATTAAGATTACGTCAAGTGATGTAATGTTTAGATTAAGATTTACGTCAAGTGATGTAATGTTTAAATTAAGAGTATGTCAAGTGATATAATGTTTAAATTAAGATTACGTCAAGTGATGTAATGTTTAAATTAAGATTATGTCAAGTGATGTACTATTTAAATTAAGATTACGTCAAGTGATGTACTATTTAAATTAAGATTACTTCAAGTGATGTAATGTTTAAATTAAGATTAAGTCAAGTGATGTAATGTTTAAACTAAGGTTACGTCAAGTGATGTAATGTTTAAATTAAGAGTATGTCAAGTGATGTAATGTTTAAATTAAGATTACGTCAAGTGATGTAATGTTTAAATTAAGATTACGTCAAGTGATGTAATGTTTAAATTAAGATTAATTTAAATCAAGCGATGTAATGTTCAAATGATTCGACTGCAGTATGTCAAATATATCATATCTGCAGGTTTAGCCACAAAGAAGACCTGCTCTTGTCCAATCGACTACATCTGGTACAAGCTTGCTTCAGACCGTATGTCAATACAAGTAAAGATGTATTAAGGTATGTTCAGTAGTGGTAACATTGATCAATCACTGTTTGCTGAACTGATTTCTGTATTCTTACACACATTAGACAGCGGTAAGTAAATATCGGATAACAAATATTAAATGTTTAAGTATAAATTGTCAGTTGAACAATACACATGCTCGACGTTTCTACCAGAATGTATTTAACAAGATGCTTTTTCTATATACAGAATAGGACACAGATGTTCGTATGTACAAGAAAATGAGAATAGAGAGGCTTGCAGATTGACAATAATCACTACTTTCAATAGTAAAACGATGAAAACTAGAATGGTTTAGGCACGTAATAAGACATGGTTTCTTGTTTAAAAAACAATGATGCATGGAACAGATACATGTGGAAATAGCAGAAACAGACAAATATAATCATGCACAGGAAACATCTAATAATGTACAGGTCCTTATTTCTTTAATCTCATCAGAATTTGATAAAATTAGACATGTCTGGAGGACTCGATGTTTTGATAACGGGAATGTAGTACTCGATCGACTTTGTGTGCTGATGACTCCATTGTAGTAACTTATACGGGCATGCACGACTCTGGATGGTATGAATATAAGTCTTACATTAATCCATTTTTAGAAAGATCGAGAATGATTCGCTTCGAAAAGGGTATGTGCAGAACATTGAATATTCTGAAGTGTGGAGAAGTGTGTGGACTTATTATCTTGAATATGCAGGAATCCACTGCAATGAAAGAGCCCACACATTAGCGTCGAAAGAGCCCACACATTAGCCTCAAAAGATCCCAGACATATGCGTTAAAAGAGCCCACACATTAGCGTCCAAAGATCCCAGACATATGCGTCAAAAGAGCCCACACATTAGCCTCGAAAGAGCCAGGATTGCACTCTTAACCCATCTGAGGACTGGCAGACAATCAAAACAAACTCCATCCGTTTTAATAACTCTACAAAACACTTGGCCATGTAGAAATAAATAGTCAGTGTTGGAAAACACCCTAATGATCTAGACATTAATATCCAGTTTTATGAGACAGCCCAATGTTCTAGAAATATAAATTATTCACTGTCAGGAAAGAACCCAATGTTCTAGAAATATAAATTATTCACTATCAGGAAAGAACCCAAAGTTCTAGAAATATACATAGCCAATATCAGCAAACACGCTTATGTTCAAGAAATATATGGGCAAAGGCAGCGCAATGCGAATAAATACATATAGTTTAACATGTTACCAATTGTAAGCCCAGTATAATAACAATGCCACACACGGACATACTACGTTTTGGCTAGAAACCCTTCATCATGACTGAAGACATAACAATCACACGCGTTGAACATGAAAACTCAACGTACAATATATTGCGAAAAATGTTAATTAAAATCTAACAAAAGTTAATTGTAAGTTACATTTTACGTTGCCATTGTGCTTTTATGTATTTTCCTTCTGTACAGAGATCTTGGTTATTCTAACGTGAGACAGTCATTAACCGCATCGACTATAGTGGTGCAACTTACACATACAACACGGCTACAGAACCACAGCTACACTGACTAAAGTAGTGCAACTTACAAAACAACGAGGCTACAGAACCACAGCTGAAGAGACATCATGTAAAACCAGGCACGGGAAAGAACATGTTCGCACAGAACATCATCGAAAATGCTAATATTTAACACAACATTTCCTTGCGTGAAATGTAATACCATTTTAGTGGCATTGGATCAAATGAAATGAGTCCATGGGCCGCTGGATCAGCAACCAACTAAACATTTTGTGCACTTCCGGATGTTCTATAATCTGTAAAGTATAATTTTACGCCAGACATAATCCTATATAATATATATATAACTTATTCAGAGCGCTGTGATTAACCAAGAATTGTATGGATGTTGTGATTTTCTCTGCAATATAGATAAGAACAGTAAGTTGATATACCTTTCTGAACGATCCGTATGTTTAATTTCCTACTACATGGATTGAACCTGTTACTTAAACGTTCTAAACGCACAGTGTACTCCTCTGTCACAAATCATAACATCGGATAGATAAATATGACCTGTAATAAACTTATTTGTTGATTATAAGGTGTCTATAAAGTCGCTGTACACTTATATCACACAGATCAGCACTAAATGCTCACAATTAATATGACTCATGACAAATGACGTAGTGTCCCGATAAATGCAAATCAGTACACTGTTACTTGGCAAACAGCCACTATATTGTCGTCTTGATTGCGCTACGTAATCTAAACAAGTAATTAACGTCACTTACAATATCGTAGTCATGATAATGACCGACTCTTTCTTTTTTTTTAAACTATACATGACTCGAGATAGGAGATCCAATATAATGTTTCGTATATTCTAGAATAAAATTATTTCAAATCATATTTTTTCCGTTATATATCATGTTCTTGACATGTACTCCTCTTATTTGCATAGTGTTCTTTTTAACTTATATTTTGCTATAATATTTGAAGTTTTCATTATATAATACTTTATTGTGTCATTCTAATTTGTATGTTTCTATCTTGATAAAGACCATCGGGAGGAAAGCCTAATCTGTGTATTTGTTCATAGTCAATTTCTTCTGTGTTGGATCTAATATAATAATCAGGAATTTTCGTTATATTTAAGAGCGACATCGAAGATACGCTGTGCTGCTATTATTCCACGATTGCTGCGATATTTCCGCCACTCGGGATATTACATTCAATTGTGGCGTAGTAAAACATTTTAACACTTTTTGTGTAAAATATTTCTTCTTATTTACATGCATGTAATTAGGACAGTAAGAAGATATGATATCATCAGAATTATAAAATAGTTCTTTCAGAAGATTAATCATAGACATACAAGAGTAGTTAAATAAGTAGATGCCATTTTTTAAATGATTTTGAGACGCATTCATGAGCAACGAGTTAGACTTGCATTCATTTTTCATTGGACACTGACATTTGAGAGATTATGCCCTCAGTATCATGTCATGTCAATCTTTTTCACAAAAGAACCTGTTAAAAGTTCCTGAGGCTGCATTTACATATGTGCGTTCTCTTGACAAAAAGAAACAGTTAAAGGTTCCTGAGGCTGGATTTACATATGTGCGTTCTCTTGACAAAAAGAAACAGTTAAAGGTTCCTGAGGCTGCATTTACATATGTGCGTTCTCTTGACAAAAAGAAACAGTTAAAAGTTCCTGAGGCTGCATTTACATATGTGCGTTCTCTTGACAAAAAGAAACAGTTAAAGGTTCCTGAGGCTGGATTTACATATGTGCGTTCTCTTGACAAAAAGAAACAGTTAAAGGTTCCTGAGGCTCCATTTACATATATGCGTTCTCTTGACAAAAAGAAACAGTTAAAAGTTCCTGAGGCTGCATTTACATATGTGCGTTCTCTTGACAAAAAGAAACAGTTAAAGGTTCCTGAGGCTGGATTTACATATGTGCGTTCTCTTGACAAAAAGAAACAGTTAAAGGTTCCTGAGGCTGCATTTACATATGTGCGTTCTCTTGACAAAAAGAAACAGTTAAAAGTTCCTGAGGCTGCATTTACATATGTGCGTTCTCTTGACAAAAAGAAACAGTTAAAAGTTCCTGAGGCTGCATTTACATATGTGCGTTCTCTTGACAAAAAGAAACAGTTAAAAGTTCCTGAGGCTGCATTTACATATGTGCGTTCTCTTGACAAAAAGAAACAGTTAAAGGTTCCTGAGGCTGCATTTACATATGTGCGTTCTCTTGACAAAAAGAAACAGTTAAAAGTTCCTGAGGCTGCATTTACATATGTGCGTTCTCTTGACAAAAAGAAACAGTTAAAGGTTCCTGAGGCTGGATTTACATATGTGCGTTCTCTTGACAAAAAGAAACAGTTAAAGGTTCCTGAGGCTGCATTTACATATGTGCGTTTTCTTGACAAAAAGAAACAGTTAAAAGTTCCTGAGGCTGCATTTACATATGTGCGTTCTTCTGACAAAAAGAAACAGTTAAAGGTTCCTGAGGCTGGATTTACATATGTGCGTTCTCTTGACAAAAAGAAACAGTTAAAGGTTCCTGAGGCTGCATTTACATATGTGCGTTCTCTTGACAAAAAGAAACAGTTAAAAGTTCCTGAGGCTGCATTTACATATGTGCGTTCTCTTGACAAAAAGAAACAGTTAAAAGTTCCTGAGGCTGCATTTACATATGTGCGTTCTCTTGACAAAAAGAAACAGTTAAAGGTTCCTGAGGCTGGATTTACATATGTGCGTTCTCTTGACAAAAAGAAACAGTTAAAGGTTCCTGAGGCTGGATTTACATATGTGCGTTCTCTTGACAAAAAGAAATAGTTAAAGGTTCCTGAGGCTGGATTTACATATGTGCGTTCTCTTGACAAAAAGAAACAGTTAAAGGTTCCTGAGGCTGGATTTACATATGTGCGTTCTCTTGACAAAAAGAAACAGTTAAAGGTTCCTGAGGCTGGATTTACATATGTGCGTTCTCTTGACAAAAAGAAACAGTTAAAAGTTCCTGAGGCTGGATTTACATATGTGCGTTCTCTTGACAAAAAGAAACAGTTAAAGGTTCCTGAGGCTGGATTTACATATGTGCGTTCTCTTGACAAAAAGAAACAGTTAAAGGTTCCTGAGGCTGGATTTACATATGTGCGTTCTCTTGACAAAAAGAAACAGTTAAAGGTTCCTGAGGCTGGATTTACATATGTGCGTTCTCTTGACAAAAAGAAACAGTTAAAGGTTCCTGAGGCTGGATTTACATATGTGCGTTCTCTTGACAAAAAGAAACAGTTAAAGGTTCCTGAGGCTGGATTTACATATGTGCGTTCTCTTGACAAAAAGAAACAGTTAAAGGTTCCTGAGGCTGCATTTACATATGTGCGTTCTCTTGACATAAAGAAACAGTTAAAGGTTCCTGAGGCTGCATTTACATATGTGCGTTCTCTTGACAAAAAGAAACAGTTAAAGGTTCCTGAGGCTGCATTTACATATGTGCGTTCTCTTGACATAAAGAAACAGTTAAAGGTTCCTGAGGCTGCATTTACATTTGTGCGTTCTCTTGACATAAAGAAACAGTTAAAGGTTCCTGAGGCTGGATTTACATATGTGCGTTCTCTTGACAAAAAGAAACAGTTAAAGGTTCCTGAGGCTGGATTTACATATGTGCGCTCTCTTGACAAAAAGAAACAGTTAAAGGTTCCTGAGGCTGCATTTACATATGTGCGTTCTCTTGACAAAAAGAAACAGTTAAAGGTTCCTGAGGCTGCATTTACATATGTGCGTTCTCTTGACAAAAAGAAACAGTTAAAGGTTCCTGAGGCTGGATTTACATATGTGCGTTCTCTTGACAAAAAGAAACAGTTAAAGGTTCCTGAGGCTGCATTTACATATGTGCGTTCTCTTGACATAAAGAAACAGTTAAAGGTTCCTGAGGCTGGATTTACATATGTGCGTTCTCTTGACATAAAGAAACAGTTAAAGGTTCCTGAGGCTGGATTTACATATGTGCGTTCTCTTGACATAAAGAAACAGTTAAAGGTTCCTGAGGCTGGATTTACATATGTGCGTTCTCTTGACATAAAGAAACAGTTAAAGGTTCCTGAGGCTGGATTTACATATGTGCGTTCTCTTGACATAAAGAAACAGTTAAAGGTTCCTGAGGCTGGATTTACATATGTGCGTTCTCTTGACAAAAAGAAACAGTTAAAGGTTCCTGAGGCTGCATTTACATATGTGCGTTCTCTTGACATAAAGAAACAGTTAAAGGTTCCTGAGGCTGGATTTACATATGTGCGTTCTCTTGACATAAAGAAACAGTTAAAGGTTCCTGAGGCTGGATTTACATATGTGCGTTCTCTTGACAAAAAGAAACAGTTAAAGGTTCCTGAGGCTGCATTTACATTTGTGCGTTCTCTTGACATAAAGAAACAGTTAAAGGTTCCTGAGGCTGCATTTACATTTGTGCGTTCTCTTGACATAAAGAAACAGTTAAAGGTTCCTGAGGCTGCATTGACTGACATATTCACTTTAAGTTGGTGTTATATTTTAAATATTTCCAGTCACATTGGAAATTGAACCTGAATCTTCTGACTAGGAAGACAGCAGGTTAACTACTGTGGTATGCGATCATTTCATCAATATAATAGGAGTGTATATTAATCCAAAACCACCCATACTTATCTCAATAGACATCAATATCAGTAGACGTTTCTCATAAATCGTATTTATTATTGATGGTACAAACTCACTGGGCTCCTTCATCTTCTTCTGGCAGCGATCTAAATTAATCACGTAAGTTAATGTATGATTTCTACTAGAAAGCGTGAAGTACGCTGTTATACTGTTTAATTTCCGTAATTTAGGTCCATCAGTTATACGTTCAGTCTGTATTGTAATTCAGGTAACCGCCTCTAGCTTGTGACATCCTTGCTATCTGTCGCCAGGCGGCGAGCGACTGTGTTATCCTTGCTATCTGTCGCCAGGCGGCGAGCGACTGTGTTATCCTTGCTATCTGTCGCCAGGCGGCGAGCGACTGTGTTATCTCTACGCCGTGATATTTTACTACCTGCTGCAAGAACTCAAAAAATTGTAAAATAATTTCTGGTAAACATAAAATATGCATAAAAACGAGTCATCAAATTGTGTAGAAGATTTTGAATTTGATGGCGTGTACTCGGCGTATTGGGCATTTCCATTGTGCTCTGTAGTGTTTCTCCAGAATATACTGAGTATAGTTACCATCTGGCGTAGTCCTAAGCTTCAGACAAACACTAATCTGCTAATATTGTCTGTCGCGCTAGCTGATTTTTGGCTATCATTATTTGGTATTGTCAATCAAATTCTTCATTTACCTGTACCAGGTAACTTAATAACCAACAAACGTATAGTCGATAACATCGCGTGTGGAACTTGTTACTCTACCCTATTGTTGTCCGTAAACCAGATGGGGATGATAGCAGTTGATCGTTACATCTACATTGTCCATCCATTTTACTACATTAGACACGTGACTAGAAGACAAATTATTACAATCATTATTTGTATCTGGTGTCTAGCTATTGTTTATCAGATAATTCCAATTTTCCTTTTCATCGACGACATATTCCATGAGAAATGTATCATAACAAACCCCCCATTAGAATATATGTACCCGTTCGTTTCTATTTATATTGTAACCTGTATTGTAACTTTTACTTTTTACTTCAAAATTGCTGTTTTGGCATTCAAACGTAAAAAAGCTGCCAATGCTAAAAGATTACAAAGAAATGATGATGAAATTGTTAATGTTTTCAGAAAAAACACAACAGCCGCAATAAAAAGTGCACGATTTTTAGCAGTCATGTGCGGGGTGTTTTTTCTGTGTACCTCACCATCAATGATTACAGCAGTACTAGCTTCAAAGTACAACATACCAGGAGATATTTACAAAGGCTTTCTATTTTTGTTTATGGTCCATCCGTTGCTCAATTTCTTCATTTATTACAAAACGAACAAGGATTTCTGTGCTGCTGTGATGGTAACATTTTCAGATATAAAACGTGTGTTTGTGTAATAAATATTTAAAATTGAATCAACGTGTGTTGCAGATCTTCAGTGTAAAACTACTGTCTGATCACAATTATAATTTTTACGATGTATTTTATAGTAGTAGGCACCTATATCGTGCTCCCAAGTGATAGCATTGTTGTTGGTTGTTAGTTCCTTTTGGGTCAAAGACGGCACACAGAGTAATATTCATTTCTTCTTGTTGAGAATCGTGCATGGACGCTGGTGTTGCTAACGAATGATGGTTAGAGAGTAAGAATTACTATGTAATCACTTTCCTATTGCTAACATCTAGAATGTATACGGAATGAGGATAGAAGACTAGTTTCTTAAATCTATCAAAAATGCAAGCTAACATATTTCGGACAAATAAAAGAGACACAGTTGTTTAGAAAGATTAAAGATAGAGTGAAAATTTCTAGTCTAGAGAAGAAGAGGCAGACCAAGACTAAAATTAGCACATGGAACAATCTCTGAACATGGCACTAGAAGTTTGCAAAGTGGCAGTGAAGACAAAGGTGTGTAAGCGACGTGTCACACGGTGGCAGTGAAGGCAACGTTGTGTAAGCTACGTGTCACAAAATGACATTGAAGACAACATTGTGTAAGCGACGTGTCACAAAGTGGTATTTAAGCCAACCTTTTGTAACCGACGTGTCACAAAGTGGTAGTGAAGACAAGGTTGTGTAAGCGACGTGTCACAAAGTGTCAGTGAAGACAAGGTTGTGTAAACGACGTGTCACATAGATGATAACCACTTGTTTTTGGCTATGTATGTGTTTATTGGACATTTCTTTGTTTCTGTTGTACTGAATGTGTTATGATACTTACTTTAAATGCATACACATTGTTGTAGAATGTAATGAATTTGATTCTGCAATAATTTGTTTATATGAACAGAAATAAAAATGTATAAATATTTAAATATTTTCTTATTTTTTCTTCTTCGTAATTGCAAATCATCATCAAGTGCCGTCATGACTGTCGTAGGCGATCATGGATCTCCACAACTTTCTCTGCTTCCAATATCTTTTGTTAGGATCATTTTTACTCATTAACATGTCACAATGTCTGACTGTTCTCACACTGTAGCCCTCGATCACTCTTGTCTACTATTTTGCCCGTTGTAACTATGTTCTACAGACTCATAAAGTGACCCAAACAAAAATTTATTGTTGGAAGAATTTCATGAATATAAATAATACATTTAATATTATATCGCAACAAGAGTGGACTAGAATCGTCTGCCTGACTTACTCAGCTAATAGAACCGAAACAGATGTTTAGTAGAACTAACGCAACTTCAATCAAACAATCAGTCAATCAAAAGCCATGATGAGTGGCATAGGTGATCACGCTACTCCACAATAACTCTTGTAATGTTAGTAAGCTAGTGTCATTCTCCGTGTCACAGTGACAACTCATCCGGCACCTTCTCCCTGTATCTTCCTCTCTCCCTTCTTCTCTTGATCTTTCTGGCGGTTACTAAATGTTAAAGTTGTGCTCTTTTTATCTCATGTCCAAAACATCTGGTCTGTCTGATTTTATTTTTGCTATGATTTGTTTTCTTACTCTAGCATCTCTGATGACATAATGATTTCTTTGACTTGTCAATGAATTGAATCTTATATAATGATTTCTTTGACTTGTCATTGAATTGAACCTTTTATAATGATTTCTTTGACTTTTCATTGAATTGAATCTTTTATAATGATTTCCTTGACTTGTCATTGAATTGAATCTTTTATAATGATTTCTTTGACTTGACATACATTGAACCTTTTATACGCCATCCAGGCTTCACATTCATAAAGAATAATTGGTTCAATCTACCGCTCGAATTCTCGCACGCGTTGTAAGTATTATATTTCATATAATTATTCTCGCTGTTTGAAATGATATGTGCTATATGGGCTATATGTGCTATATGCGCTATCCTGCTCTTGATCTCATTGTGGTATCGACCATCTGATGCTAAAATGGTGCTAAATTATTTTACATTATCCACTTGATTTCATTTTGCATCACTGATACTAATACTGCTTCTTGGTGATGAGTATTTCTTCTCAGAAGCAAACATTGCATCTATTTTCTCATTGCTTAGACTGAAGCCTGTGTTTTCACTTCCAATGTTTAGGACATATCTGATAGGTTTTGGCATACTACGAGCTAAACAGACAACACATATTGATTTTAAATTGTAAATAGAATCACAGTGTAACGACCAGTCCCCTATAACTTTTTTTTCTACATAAATATCAAAGCCTGGGATATAGAAATTACATTTCATGTCCGTTAGAAGTGTTTGCAATCCTGCCACGTTTACTCCATCTTTGGAAGACTAACTTGAAAGTATCTGATTCTTGTTCTTGGATCAGAAAATTATTGATAAACAACTGAACTAAAAAAGTTCCTGCAAGTTCGATTCTGGAAAATTATCTCTTTATGGAGTGGTCTAGAAGCCATGCTGAAATCTGATGTGTCTGGTGGAAAACCGCAGATATTCAAGCCAATCTGTATACCATGACAAAACGTAATTAGTTCTTCGAAATCACCATCTGGTGTTGTTATGACTGGCGTAGGCGATCCCCACAACTATCTATTTTCAGTATATTTTATCAGGATCACTGGTGACTCTTTACCATGCCTCGATGTCAGACTAAGGTTTACTCACTTTGTAGTCCTCGTGCTCTCGTGCCTTCTATCTTGCATTTTGCAACTATTATTTTCTATAGTTGTGAAGGAATCGTCATTCTTCTATAGAACCACATGACTGATGAATCTAATTGTTCAATATTCTGTTGATTTATTGTCCAAGACTCATATCACAGGACTACAACCTGCTCATGTGCTGGGATTACAACCAACACAAGAAGAAGAAACATATACAGTCATTGAATTTTAGATTATGTGTTTATTACATTTGACATCAACAACGTTTCCCTTCATTTTGTAATCGTCGTTAGTAGAAAGTAGGAATGACAAATAATACCTTCACTGACATGAGGAAAAAAGTAACATCTAAACAAATTACAAATGAAAATTATAAAATGATACATCTATTCTATATTAATGTATGGATCAGAAACATGGACACTAAATAAACAATTAGAAGATATAATTGATGCCTTTGAGATGTGGGTATATAGGAGAGTAGGGAGAACATCATGGAAAGAGAAGAAAACAAATAAAGTGCTAAAAACACTTAATATGAAGAAACAATTACTAAGAGAAATAAAGATCACGCAAATACAATATTTTGGACATATTAAAAGACCTGACACCTTGTTTAAGACCTTACTTGAGGGTAAAGTCAATGGGAAGTAAGCAAGAGGTAGGCAGAGATACAAGTGGAAGAGTAACATCACACGATGGGCAGGTTACAGTCTAGCAGAGTGCAATACCAAAACAAGAGACAGTGGATGTTGGAGATCTGTTGCTGCCAACCTTCGCTGCGGAGACGGCACCTCATGATGATGAACCATTTAAAACATTACACCGTCTACCCATTTAACTGGTACCGCCTATGTAGAAAGTGTTATTGAAGTAGACAACAAAACAAACACAACGAAAGAACATATTATCAAACAAAACACAACAAAAGAACAGATTATCAAACGAAACACAACAAAAGAACAGATTATCAAACAAAACACAACAAACGAACAGATTATCAAACGAAACACAACGAAAGAACATATTATCAAACGAAACACAACAAAAGAACAGATTATCAAACGAAACACAACAAATGAACAGATTATCAAACAAAACACAACAAAAGAACACATCAAACACGACAAAAGAACAGATTATTAAACAAAACACAACAAACGAACAGAGTATCAACATTTCTCCTCTTGTCAACATGCCAACAATGTTTCTGTAATATGAATATTCAACAGAAATGTTTATGAAATACATTTGATGTGTGCAGTGATGATGGATGTGATAATGGTGATTAAATATAATTATAATGACTAATGATTATAAATGTGAGGACGACGATAGATAATAATTAATGATGATTATATTCTTCTGTTTTCATACTCAAACTCCTGCAAGTCAGCAGACTGTAGACCGGGATGGGTTGTTTCATTGCATTCAGCCTAAATGTTATAGCTGTTCTTTTCGGCTTGACACATCCGACTTCGAATAGCTTTTGGAACAGTTTACCCTATATGAGATGGAACAGTCAGCATAATTCCTAAATCCTCTTAGTCTCCACTTACGGCATCAATGACATATTTTGAATAATTGAAACAGTACCATGCACAGCATGTACTATTGTCTGTTCCCCTTTCAGGTCCCGGTATCTAACGTGAATTTACTGGT
The DNA here is from genome assembly GCA_034231615.1 of Meghimatium bilineatum. Taxonomy (NCBI): domain Eukaryota; kingdom Metazoa; phylum Mollusca; class Gastropoda; order Stylommatophora; family Philomycidae; genus Meghimatium; species Meghimatium bilineatum. The sequence continues at coordinate 4,057,468 of CM067304.1, forward strand.
GATAATGATTAATGGTGATGATACATGATGATTATGGTAAAACGTGATGATTAATGATGATGCTGATTAGTTGTGATGATAAATAACGATGATGATACAATGTGATTATTGATGATGATGATGATTAATGATGATGAATAATTGTGATGATGATTAATCGTGATTAATGGTAGTGGTGATAACTGGTGATGGTGATTAATGATGATGATTATAATCAATTATGCTGATGATAGGTATTAATGAATGTGATGATTAATAATTATAATGGTTAGGGATAATGGTGATGAAATATCACAATGATGGTGGATATTGATGTTGAGGATAAGGATGATGACGAAGATTAAGGATGATGACGCTATTAAAGATAGTGATTAAAGACAATAATTTCTAGCAAGTAATGTGTTTGCCAGTCGTATTTCATATGTCAGTATGTGGAAACTAAGGCTCCAGATGTGGAAGTTAAGTCTACATCCAGCTCCAGGTGTGGAAGCTAAGTCTGCTTCCACCTCCAGATGTGGAAGGTAAGTCTATTTCCAGCTCCAGATGTGGAAGTTAAGTCTACATCCAGCTCCAGATGTGGAAGTTAAGTCTACATCCAGCTCCAGATTTGGAAGTTAAGTCTACTTCCAGCTCCAGTTGTTGAAGTTAAGTCTACTTCCAGCTCCAGTTGTTGAAGTTAAGTCTACTTCCAGCTCCAGTTGTTGAAGTTAAGTCTACTTCCAGCTCCAGTTGTTGAAGTTAAGTCTACTTCCAGCTCCAGATGTGAACGTCAAGTCTACTTCCAGCTTGAGACGTGGAAGTTATATCTACTTCCAGCACCAGACGACATCCACTGTGATGTAGTGGTTCGCAAGCGTGTTGTTTGAAAGTATATGTAGAGCTGTAACTCAACGTGGATGTTGGATACAGCGATAGAAGCTGAGCAATCTTCTACTACATACATGACTGTGTTGTGACTTAGTAAACCTAGTAAACCTACCAGTATGTGAACTCCCCGTGGTGTTTATACAGCCATGGATACTTAATCCACGGTCATGGATTGACTATTTCTCTCAAACATTTTACAATATTAGCCGTCCATTCGCAGTCAATTTTGACATTTTCAGAACTGTGAGGTTGAATCTCGCTTGTGTGTCCGGCGATGGCTGACGCACCAAACAGGCAACACTTTTTAGAAGGGCCAAGTCCAGATTGAATGAGTAAATAGATTTGGTTTATTATTATTTAGTACAGAATCAGGAAATAACTGGTGTTAATGATGATATCACACATACAGATATTCAGTTATATAGACTAAAATATATCGATTATAATTAATATCAGAGAATGTTATTTATTACAAGCAAATAATTAAATATTAAAAATGCCTTATTTATAACAAAAAATAAAACAAAATATTTTAGAGAAGGACTCTTTGACTCGTGAAAAATTGTGAAAAACTGAGTTGTATATGTTTGAACTACTGTTCTTCTTATAGCATTGGACACATGTCAACTACCAGGTCCCTGATACTCATGTCCCTGATACTCATCTACCCATGTCCCTGATACTCATCTACCAATGTCCCTGATACTCATCTACCCATGTCCCTGATACTCATCTACCCATGTCCCTGATACTCATCTACCAATGTCCCTGATACCGATCTACCCATGTCCCTGATACTCATCTACCCATGTTTCAAAATGTTCTACAATTGAGTTTTATTTTAAATCAAAGTCAATCATTGATCTTATAATTTTATAATTTTATAAGTAGAACAACTAAAGCAGTGTTAACCTCACACGTTAAAATTAGTTTAAATTGTATAGGTTTTTCAGTGTTAACCTCACACGTTAAAATTTGTTTAAATTGTATAGGTTTTTCAGTGTTAACCTCACACGTTAAAATTTGTTTAAATTGTATAGGTTTTTCAGTGTTAACCTCACAAGTTAAAATTAGTTTAAATTGTATAGGTTTTTCAGCTGTGTCTTTTATCGTTTTCCGCTGTTTCTAATAAGATTAAAATATGTGTTTATATTTTTTTCTTGAATATCATCAATTATATGCTCATTTATAATATTTCTGAAGGTGTTTCCTCATTTGCTCATTTTATTAGGAAACTTTTAAACATACTTTCCTTTTCAATTAAAAAAAAATATATATTTATTAGTATATACTTTTGTTCTCATATACCTTTTTTTAATAATCAGGATTTCATTTCAAAAATTCTTCATAAGCCTGTTTGTATTTATCTTTATTTTCTTATTAGTGTTTCATTTTATATGGTTTATTACATTCTTTACAGCTTGATTAAACGTGTTTTCCTGGATTTAAAAAAAATATATACGTATCTTTTGCATATCAAGTTATAGTTTTATTAACAAAACACATAGATCAAATTTTCTACAGTTCATTGGTGTCCATTTTATTAATATAAATTTTTGTTATTTAAATTTATCATAATCTAAAAATGTGAATAGGGGTATATAATTTTGTATAAATGTGCATATAATATTGTAATACGTATTAGTTCGTTATTTAGGTAGTATTTATAGGAATCCCACATCATTCCTAATATCCTAGTATTTCCTATTCTACAAACTACAAATTCTATTGTGTGAAGTGTCAGTGGAACATTTTTATTTAATTTTTATATTTGATCACAAAATACAGTAACTTTGCATTTTTTGTGATAGGAAAATTTTGTTTTTAATGCTCATTTTTCTTGGAAGTTATCTCCACAATTTTTTTTTCTGGCCGGATATATTCACCATGTTGTTTTTTTTTTAAATAATCGTGAGTCAAACATGCATAAACGGGACACTACTGACAGACGACACTCGAATCATCACTGCGACACTGTAAGGGGAATAATGGAGTGTCTACAGTTTTTTTACAATTTTATTTTAGGCAATTATTATTTAAAATAAACCAAAAATAATCTTTTAAATCACAAAATGTCATTATAACCGCGGCAGAAAAATCTTTATTCATTCTGTAATAAATAACAAAATTCAGTAACGGGTGAACCAAATATAAATGCATAAATATTTGGAACAGAAATGATGGAAGTTCGTACTTAGCACCTAATGGTATAATAACCACAGATGGAATAGTACACACGAAATACACACCGCACATCACAGCCACAAAGTGCGCACTTTTCATGGCAGCTGTTCTGTTTGTTCTAAAGACCTTAACAGTTTCAAGATCATTTATGTTTTTTCTTCTTGAATTGGCAGCTTTTTTACGTATGAAAGCTAAAACAGCAATTTTAAAGTAACAAACAACGATTAAAACGCAGTTTGTGATATACACTAGAGCGAAGGGGTACAAGTATTCAGAGGGAGGATACATTAAAATACATTTCTGATGAAGTGTGCTATCTTTAATAATAAAAACTGGGAGAACGTTATAAACAAGCGCTAGACACCAGAAGCAAACAATGATCGCAAGAACTCGCCTTCTAGTCACGTGTGTAATGTAGAAAAAATGATGGACAATGTAGATGTAACGGTCGACTGCTATAATCCCCATTTGATTTGTGGATAGTAGAACAGAAGAGAAACTCATTCCAAGCATGATTGTATCAGCTATATTGGTGTTAAATTTGTAATGTTCAAGTGCTGGCAGGTAAACTATCTGATTTACAATATCAGTTAATGACAGCAATACATCCGCAACAGCAACAGATACAATGAGTATATTTGTATTTGTATGAAGTTTTGAACTACGCCAGATGGTAACTATACTTAGTATATTCTGAAGTAACACAACTATACTTAATGGAAACGCCCAATACCCGATATAAATACCGTTGATTTGCAAGACGTCTGTGCAATATGATGTCCGGTTGTATGCCATTGGTTATCAGAATCCAGCCACATTCAAGTTATTTATCACATCTCCGAATATTCGGCGTATTCAGTATTGATCCACAGTTTACATCCAAAGATGGATGTGTCGGGCCATTGACGCAACTAAAACAACTGCACAACCCATGTTTATTCTTTAGGCTACACCCTGCTGGAAATATAGTAGTCGTTCTTACATAGTATCGCCATTGTCGTTCTACTAGAGAACTAGTGAGAGTTTGAGAACGAGGGCAGAAGAAGCAGATAAAATCTAAAAATGTACTCTCTGAAGAGGCTTGCTATTATCCACGTGTCATGTTCTCTGTGGTATGAACCTGAATTTGGACTGGTTCACATGTCTAGGATGTATATTTTATGACTTCTTAAAAAAACATAAATCAATCGTATTTTCCCGTTTACATGGGTGTTAAATGGTAATCAAGAAAACTAAAGCCATATAAATGATTGCTGCTTTCTTCTACAATGTAATAATATCGATGAAATGACTAATGAATGTCTACACGTTCTAGAACACGACTCTCACTCGATAACGCCGATGTATATGTTAACCCTGCCATTGTTAAGTATTATGTTTGTACAAGTAAACACAACAGCACTCATATCGAGACACAGACACATTGATGTTGTAATGAAGTCAAGATTAGATAACCGACAATATTGTACACTTGAGTATACCAATATTATGTTAATGTTCAAATCTAAGACATGTCGCCTCGGTGACAGAGCCGTTAGTGAGTCCGCTCGACAACACATCTATTTTGAGCTTCCTAGAGATTTGAGAACCGAGCTCACTCAATGTACTAAATATGTGATTGTGTATTTTTAGCGATGACTGCAATTTCTACAACATGTAAAAATGTTAGTATTAAACAGGCAGTTCTTTAATTATTCATATTATTAAATGATTTCTATAGAATACACCCAATATCTTAAAATTGTCGACAGGGTGAACTCAATATCACTCCTTAATTGATGTCTTCTAGAAACCTGTCTTTTTTTAAAAAGTATTTTCTCTTACCTATTTCCGATATATGCACTTCATGAATATGTGATTTTGTGTACTTTGTAAAGGTGTCTACGTAAAACAAATGATATCAAATCACGGAGATTGCCAAGAATCACTCCTTTTAATAGCACAACGACGGAAACATCAGTGCCAACCTCATTTCTTGTCAGAAAAAAAAAATCTTGTAAGGTACAGTTGAACGTGGAAGAAGCTCAGGATGAGAAATAATATCATAGGCAATAAACAACATATAATGGGCAGGTCACTTTTTTTCCATATATCCTCATCTCTAAATATATAAATCGCTGGAGGTCTGTGTTTTGATGCATACAATGTAGCCCTCATATGTTTATGACGTGTTTTGGGGATCTTTGGTTGGAACGTTGTTACATTTATTCAACTACATTTAGAAGTTGTTGATCTTCTGTTGTTGTTGTTTGGTGTCAATGAAATGTACAAGAAACAATGTATGTAATGAATTCTTGAATAATCAGTTATCTGCAAATAAAGGAAAGTAAGATGAAATAATTTTCAAGAAAAAAATTGTATACGAAAATGTTAATATAATAATACTAAAAATAATAATGATAATAAACACATATAATCTGACAGGATTGTAGGGGGTGTCACATTGAGACACTTTGTGCAGAATGATTTCCAAGAATCACTCTCCTTAACAGCTTTGAGACGCTTCGAACCATATCTCACACTATATACAGTCCTTGATAGCGTCCAATCATTCTCTTCTACCCACCTCGTCTTCTTCAACCCTCCACCGTACCTTGAATAACATAGTTTGTCAGCACAGCATGTCTCATAAAGTGTCATTATGCTGGGAATTTAGGAAATTTTACAAATAAACTGTCACACTGTATTTTTCCCGTGAGTGAGTTACAGGAAGTATTCGAGTGACGTGTGTGATAAAGGCTGCATGCCCTTGCACACGCCATTTCATGTTCAAGATGAGTTGTTTTTTTTAAAAATTTATAAACAAGTAAGGAAAATACAAAAATGCATACACACATAAGTAAAACAGAAAATTATGAAATATTCGCTCAGGAATAATTGTAATTTCCTACATAGTAACAAGATATCTGATGTAACAATTCAGAGGACATGTGAATAAAACATTGAACAGCACGTGTGTTCATGAGCACAGTTACGGAAACTTGTTTGACTATTTAGCTTACAGAACTAACAAGTTCAACACTTTTTTCTAACGTTTGCCATGAAGAAGGCTTTTAGATGGATACGTAATTACCAACACGTCACAGAAGATGTAATGATCAGGTAGCGGGCAGTAGTAACACGGTTGTAACGATGTAAATATAGTAGCTAGGTGTTACCAGGTTGTATTTGAGTGTTACAAACGAACTGCAAATAATAATGATATGCTATTTCGAAAGTGTTGTATCTATTTACATGTCTAAAATATTTTAGATTTCATTTTTGATAGTTATGAGCTGCCATTCTTCTTCTACGTCTATGTATTTATGGACGTCTGCGTTGATTCGTCTTTATATGAATGATTATATGAATATCGGCTAATGACAGTAATACATCGGCAACAGCAACAGATACAATGAGTATATTTGTATTTGTATGAAGTTTTGGACTTCGCCAGATGGTTACTATACTTAGTATATTCTGAAACAACACTAATATACTTAATGGACACGACCAATACCCGGTATAAACACCGTTGATTTGTACTGTTATTGTGCATGGTGATGTCCTGTTGTATGACATTGGTTATCAGAAATCAGTTACATTTCAATTACCTATCTATATTTCTCCGAATATGCGTCGAAACATATCTGTATTGAAATTACTTCTTTGAAGATATTTGCTGCTATCCACGTGTCCTATTCTCTGTGGTATGGAACTACATTTCGACTGCTCCACATATCTAAAATGTATATTTCGTGATTTCTGAATATACATCAATGTAGTGCACTTACCCTTTAGTAGGTTGTTAAGTTGTGAACAAGAAAAATAAAGCCACAGAAACGCTTGCTGCTTTAGTCTACACTGGAATAACATACATGATATGGCTAATGGTTGTATAGACGTTCTAGAACAAGTCTCTCAGTCACTAATGCTGCTGTATATATTATCACTGCCACTGTTAAGTATTATTTTGGTACAACTAAAAAGGAACCAGCGTTCATTGAGTGTCACTGCAAAGGGATGTAATCCTATCAAGAGGAGATGTTTGATATCACTGTTCGCATGACTATACCAAAAGTATGTTCACTCTCCAATGTAAGATATGTGTTCTCAGTGGCAGAGATGTTAGTGAGCCCGCTTGACAACTCAGCTAGCTCCAACTTGCTAGAAGTTTGGGAGCCGAACACATTCAATGTACTGTATAATCGATTTCATATTAGTGATAAGTACAATTTCTGAAATATGAGAAAAGCACAGTCCTACACAAGCAGTTCTTTATTGATTGCTAATGTTTAATGTTTTCTCTGGAATACATACCATACGTCCGACATGTCGACAGGATGGAATGAATATCACGTTTGATTGATGTCTTCTAGAAACATGTCCCATTTTGTTTTTAATGTCTGTTACTTAATTTCGATATATCCACTTTTTGAATGTGTAATTTTCTGTACTATATAAATCTGTATACAACAAGTTTGAAGAATCACCACTGTAAACAGCAAAATGAGGGAAACTTGCCTTGTTTCTACATGAATGATGGCATGATTTCATGTCAAAAACAATATTGCAGAGTCATGTTGAGGGTGCGAGATGCCCAGTGGAAAGAAATACACTCACGGGCAGAGAATAACAACAACTGGGCTGGTTAATATTTTCCCACACAGAAGCTCACCGCTGAAGATAGAAATCGTTGGATGATTTTGTGTGTTGATGATTCCAATGCAGTACCCCTATAACCCTGACGGTGTTTATGGAGATCTTTGGTTGGAACGTTGTTACATTAATTCAAGTATATTTAGAAGTTTCAATTTCTGTAGTTGTTTTGTGTCACTGAAATTTACAAGAAACAATTTATGTTATGAATTCTTGAATAATCTGTTTTCTTCAAACAAAGAAAATTGAGATGAAATAATTTTCAGGAAAGTATTTAATAACAAAATGTTATATAATAATTATACTAATAAAACACATAACATGTCGTGGCCATGATGGTGTCACATTGAGATATCCCATTCAGAAAAATCTACACAAATCAATATCCTTCACAGTTCTGATGCATTCAGTGTTGAAAATAGCATAAGATATACAGTTCTTGAAATTATCCAGCCATTTCTTCTAGTCACCTCGTCATCTTCCACCCTCCACAATACCTTGATCGAATACATCTTTGTAGTCGAGAAATGTCTCATTCGGTGCTTGTACCATTGAAGTTTGCGAAATTGCATAAATAAACAAATTAGGAGAATACAAATACAAGCAAGCATAAGTAAAACAAATTAATAAGAAACGTTCACTCATGACTTATCGCAATTTCACAAAGAGACAATATTTATCTAATATAATAATTAAGATAAACATGTGAGTCAAACATTACACTGTATTATTATTCAGGAGTTCAGTAATGACATCTTGGTGGAAAATTTAATTCAAAGAATTAACAAATTAAACATGTCGTAGTAACATATACCCTGATAGAAAGCTTGTAAATGGAAATATAGTTATCAACATGTCAGAGAATATCCAGCAATCTGTAGTAACACATCTGTGACAGTAATTATTACTAGTGGGTAATTCAATGTTACGAGAACGAATTGTTAATAGTAAAAATGGTGACTGCAGTGCTGCCGTGCTGCAGTGCGAAACGAGCATGAATTGCGTTTTTGACAAATGTCTACCACATTTCTTGGTAATGTTAGAACGGAAGTTTACAAGGAACTAGTAGAAGGCATGATAATGAAGTATCAGATACTTTGTAGTAACATGTCTCTGAAGATACACTTCCTTCATTTCTATCTGGCTTTCTTTCCCGAGAACTGTGGCATGGTTAGTGATCAACATGGCGAACGTTTTCAACAAGATATCGCAGCAATAGAATAAAGATAACAAGGGAAATGGTCAGCTGCAATGCTGGCTGATTATTGCTGCAAACTTCACAGAATGCTCCCAAACTGCAGTATAAAACATAGTCGAATAAATGTACGAAGTAGTCTATGACTTAATTTTTTGCAAATAACATAAACATAGAGCCACATTTGAAATTTAACTGTCATATTCGTGTTAAGCACTTCAAAATTGATACAAAAATACTACGTTTTCAGTAATATAACTTTTGTAAACATTAGCTGACCTGTGTTCTCAACCTCATCCACTATTGTTCCCATCTGGTATGTCCTTTGTAATCCATCTTTTCCACGTTTTCTGATGTCTTTTTTTTAATTTAAATTTTTCTTATTCATTCTATGTCATTGCATAGAATTCTATGCCATTGCGATCCTATATCTTTTACTGCTTTTCTTATCGTATTTCTATTAATATGAATTCTCACTTGCTATTTAGTGGGGATTTTCTGTTGGAGAGTAAATTTATATTTAAAAAAACTAACCCTCACCATGACGTGACAACAGTTAGAGCGTGTGGCATATGTCACGAAAGACCCTTGACACTTAATCAGTAAATGCAGTTTTTTTAAAGGGAATTATTATTTAGAAACCAACCAAAAATAATCTTTAAAATCTGAAAATGTGATCTTCACTGCGGCAGAAAAATCTTTATTCATTCTGTAATAAATAACAAAATTCAGCAACGGGTGAATCAAATATAGGTACATAAAAATTTGGTACAGAAATGACGGAATTGCGTAATTTAAATTGAGAATAACCAATGATGGAAACGTACACATGAAGAACACACCGCACATCGCAGCTAAAAAGTATGCACTTTTCATGGCAGCTGTTATGTTTGTTCTACCAACGGTAACAGTTTCAAGATCATGTGTTTGTTGTTTTCTTGCGTTTGCAGCTTTGTTACGTTTGTAAGCTAAAACAGCAATTTTATAGTAACAAATAACGATTAAAATACAGTTTGTAACATAAATAAAGTAGAACGGATACAAGTATTCAGGGGGAGGAGCTATAAAAATACATTTCTGATGAAGTATGCTATATTTAACAATAAAAACTGGGAGAACAACATAAACAAGCGCTAGACACCAGAAACAAATAATGATTGTAAGAATCCGTCTTCTAGTCACGTGTGTAATGTAGTAAAATGGATGGACAATATAGATGTAACGGTCAACTGCTATAACCCCCATCTGGTTTATGGATAACAAAAGAATAGAGAAACTAACTCCAAGCATGATTGTGTCAGCTATCATGGTGTTAAATTTGTAATGTTCAAGTGCTGGCATGTAAACTATCTGAAATGCAATATAGGCTAATGACAGAAATATATCCGCAACAGCAACAGATACAATGAGTATATTTGTATGAAGTTTTGGACTACGCCAGATGGTAACTATACTTAGTATATTCTGAAACAACACTAAAATTCCTAATGGAAACGTACAATACCCGGTATAAATATCGTTGATTTGCAAGGTTTCTTTGCATTTTGATGTCCAGTTGGATGCCATTCATTATCACAATCGACTTTTTCTTTCTGTTAGTTTCAAACAGACCTATGAATATGCGGTGAAGACTTGAAGTATTGCTCCGCATTGGTAGTCTACGGAGAGTTTTCCTGTTTTTTCCACGTGTCCTGTTTTCTGCGATATGAAACTGGCAGTGGACATATTCAGATGTTGTATGATACATATTTCTTGATTTTTGAAAATACAACATTCTATCGAACTTGACTTTTACGAGGATGTTAAGTTGTCACAAGAAATCTAAAGCAAGATAATCGATTGCTGCTTTCTTCTAGTGACATAACATACATAAATCGATTAATGAATGTCTAGTAGTTCTGGAACATCTATATCAATCACTAATGCCGCTGTATATTTTAGCATTGCCACTGTTAAGTATTCTTTTGGTACAGATAAAAAGAACCAGCGTTCATTGCGTGACACTGCACAAGGATGTAATCCTATCAAGACTAGATGCACGACAGCACTGTTCGCATAACTATACCAAAAATTATGTTAACTCTCCAATGTAAGATATGTGGTTTCAGTGGCAGAGATGTTAGTGAGCCCGCTTGACAACTTATCTAGCTCCAAATTGCTAGACGTTTGGGAGTCGAGCATACTCAATATAATAGATATTCGATTTGAAATATTAGTGATGACAACAATTTCTGAAATCTGTGAAAAGCATAGTTTAAAACAGGCAGATCTTCAATCCTTGTTATCATTAAATATTTTCTCTAGAAAATAGACGAAATATTGAATGTGTAGACATGATGGTCTGAATGCCACACTTGAATGATGTCTTCAAAGATCGTGCCATATTTTTCCGTTGAGTAAGGTCTATTACCTATTTTTGATGTATCCACATTTTAATGTGTAATTGTGTGTACCATGTAAATCTGGACGCAAAACGTACAGTACAGAATCTGGCAGTTTGCCAAGAATCATTACTGTTAATAGCAAAACTACCGAAACGTGGCTGTTGTGTACATGAATTCTGACATGATTATTTTTGTCAGAAACAATCTTGCAGGGTGCAGTTGAAGATACAGGAAGCAGAGTATTTGGAAATAAAATATAGGGCAGAAAATAGTCAATATTGGGCAAGTCAATATTTTTCCAATTAGATCCTCATCGGTGAAGATAGAAATGGCTGGACGACTCTGTGTGAGGATGTATCTAATGTAGTACTCCTACGACCCTGAACCGTCATGGGTTTTAGAGATATGTGAATGAAACGTTGTTACATTAATTCTAATATATTTAGAAGTTGAATCTTCTATAGTTGTTTGGTGTCACTGAAATTTGCAAGATAAAATTTATGTTATAAATTCTTGAATAATCTTTTATCTGCAAATAAATTTGAGATGAAATAATGTTCAGGAAAGTATTTAACTAGAATATGTTAATATAATAATTATAATAATAAAACACATAATATATCGTGGTCATAGTGGTGTCACATTGAGACATCCTTGTCATAGTGGTGTCACATTGAGACATCCTTGTCATAGCGGTGTCACATTGAGACATCCTTGTCATAGCGGTGTCACATTGAGACATCCTTGTCATAGTGGTGTCACAGTGAGATATCGTGGTTCATAGTGGTGTCACAGTGAGACATCGTGGTTCATAGTGGTGTCACAGTGAGACATGTGGTCATAATGGTGTCACAGTGAGATATCGTGGTCATAGTGGTGTCACAGTGAGACATGTGGTCATAATGGTGTCACAGTGAGATATCGTGGTCATAGTGGTGTCACAGTGAGATATCGTGGTCATAGTGGTGTCATAGTGAGATATCGTGGTTCATAGTGGTGTCATAGTGAGATATCGTGGTCATAGTGGTGTCATAGTGAGACATCGTGGTTCATAGTGGTGTCACAGTGAGACATCGTGGTTCATAGTGGTGTCATAGTGAGATATCGTGGTCATAGTGGTGTCATAGTGAGATATCGTGGTCATAGTGGTGTCATAGTGAGATATCGTGGTTCATAGTGGTGTCATAGTGAGATATCGTGGTTCATAGTGGTGTCATAGTGAGATATCGTGGTTCATAGTGGTGTCATAGTGAGATATCGTGGTCATAGTGGTGTCATAGTGAGATATCGTGGTCATAGTGGTGTCATAGTGAGATATCGTAGTCATAGTGGTGTCATAGTGAGACATCGTGGTTCATAGTGGTGTCATAGTGAGATATCGTGGTCATAGTGGTGTCATAGTGAGACATCGTGGTTCATAGTGGTGTCACAGTGAGACATCGTGGTTCATAGTGGTGTCACAGTGAGACATGTGGTCATAATGGTGTCACAGTGAGATATCGTGGTCATAGTGGTGTCACAGTGAGATATCGTGGTCATAGTGGTGTCACAGTGAGACATCGTGGTTCATAGTGGTGTCACAGTGAGACATCGTGGTTCATAGTGGTGTCACAGTGAGACATCGTGGTTCATAGTGGTGTCACAGTGAGACATCGTGGTTCATAGTGGTGTCACAGTGAGACATCGTGGTTCATAGTGGTGTCACAGTGAGACAATCAATGCAGATCACATCCATCACTATCCTCCACAGTTTTAATAAGTTTAGTGTGGAAAATATCATAAACTATACAGTTATTTATATTATTCAGCTATGTCTTCTTCTCGTCACCTCGTCTTCTTTAACCCTCCACAATACTTTGAATACATCTTATGTAGTCGATGAATGTCTCATCCGGTGCTCGTACCACTGAAGTTTGCGAAATTCCATAAATACACAAATTCAGAAAATGCAAACACACATAAACTATAAGTAAAACAAACATATATGAAATGTTCACTCATGAATTATCGCAATTTCACAAAGAGACCAAATTTATCTAATATAATAATTAAGATAAACATGTGAGTCAAATATTACACTGTATTTTTATTCAGGAGTTCAGTAATGACATCTTAGTGGAAATTTTAATTCAAATAATTAACAAATTAAACATATAGTAGTAACAAATACTCTAAGGGAATGCTTTTCAATGGAAATATAATCATTAATATATCAGAGAAGATCCAACGATCAGGTAGGGGGCTGGAGTAACACAGCTGTGACAGAAAATATTGTAAGTAGGTAATTGAATGTTACCAGAACGAATTGTTGATATTAAAAGTAGTGACATTTTAAAATCCATTGTGTCTATGAATATGCACATACTGATGTTAGTTGTGTCTATGTATATGCCCATTCTGATATTAGTTGTGTCTATGTATATGCCCATACTGATGTTAGTTGTGTCTATGTATATGCCCATACTGGTGTTAGTGGTATCTGTGTATATGCCCATACTGGTGTTAGTTGTATCTGTGTATATGCCCATACTGGTGTTAGTTGTATCTGTGTATATGCCCATACTGGTGTTAGTTGTATCTGTGTATATGCCCATACTGATGTTAGTTGTGTCTATGTATATGCCCATACTGGTGTTAGTTGTATCTGTGTATATGCCCATACTGATGTTAGTTGTGTCTATGTATATGCCCATACTGGTGTTAGTTGTATCTGTGTATATGTCAAAACTGGTGTTAGTTGTATCTGTGTATATGTCAAAACTGGTGTTAGTTTACGTTTTTGCTAGTTTTGAAGAGGCAATTTCTGTTCATGTTCTGGTGTTTAGGAGTTTTTCGGTTGTTCGTCTATCTACCAGTGATATTCTTAGAACTTTTCAATAGAACTTCATATTAAATGTTGACATTTTATATTCCTTTGTGAATATCATTGCCCGCGATTCACAATCACATGTTCCTGCTATAAAAAATAGAGTATCTTAATAGCTGTAAATTTATTACTTTTTTCTTTGCTTCTGCGATTTGATGTCACTCGGCGATAGAAGCACCTGCGCTGAGGTTGCAGCGCCACACTGTGCGCGTTTGATCCACAAACTCCCAGTATATGGCGGCGATGTTGACAATCTCTGGAGACACAATGACATATTGTGTGAAGGTTTATTTAGAAATATACCACTGGTAAACTACTATTAAATCGTTATTGACTTACAAAGCAACAAATCTGAAGTATCTTGGTGTTCTAAGAATAAATATAATCATACAAAGTTGTATTGGCTGTCTTTGTGGAGATATTTCATGTAGTTCAATTTGTATGTTCCACAGTGTAAATGTACCCAGTATGATTGCAATGAAAGCGTTAATAAGCCTAGAATGATGTAATATATATTGCGTTACATTGCATAATACGATCATGATTACATAACCCATAGTTGATTACATCATTTTCTGATGCAGTTCAACACTACTACCAGACAGCTGCAGAAGTAAGCTGACGGCAGTAGTGTACTATGTATAGCCCAGTGAGAAATGTTCAGCATTTAAAATGTGTCATACTTCGTGCGAAACATTTTACGTTACTCTTACATAAAGCTATTATTATTTTATCCTTTTACGTGCAATACAGAACAATAATGCTTCGACTGTGCATTAATTTCGTGGACAATTTCTGCTATATCTGTGGTGAATCAACATTTGCCAAACAGAAGACAGTTTCAGTTCTCAAATGAGGAAGGCATATTGTCTTTACTTCGGATGCAAGTTTGGTGACCAAGACAAGCCTCGGGCACAGCACATATGCTGTGCCACATGCACAACACAGGTTTCACAGCGGTGGTTGAATGGTAAAAGACCATCAATATCGTCTGCTGTCCCAATAGTCTGGAGAGAGCCAAGCAACCATAAATTGACTGTTACATCTGCTGGGTTCAAATCTTCTAGACGAAGATGTCACAATTACTTCATTTCGAGAGAGTCACTAACAGTTACAGTCTTTTTTTTAAGAAAGGAAAGTAATCTGGTATTCTGTTCCCATATTGAAGGTCTCAACAATGCATTAAAAATAACTCATGACCCACAAGAATGGAGACTATTTGTAAACTCATCGAAACTGAGTCTGAAGGCTGTGATTTTGCACAATAGAAACCGCCTTCCATCTGTTCCAGTAGTGCATGCTGTCCACATGGAAGAGACATACGATTACTTGAAACAGATACTGAATTACATTGAGTACAACAAGTACAGCTGGCACCTTTGTGATGATTTGAAGATAGTTGCACCTTTAACAGGAGTGTAGCATCGATATACAAAATACGTGTTCTGTTTTATATACGTAATAGCGGAGCAGGAGAATTGCACTACTTGAGGAAAGAATGAATTTGCAGACAAAATGTAGCAGTTGGAGAGAAGAATATCCAAGAATCAGCTCTGGTCGAGTCTCACAAAATCCTGCTTTCACCTCGTCTCATGAAACTAGGTTTAATGAAGAATTTAGTAAAAGCGTTGGACCGGACTTCGTCATCATTCCAATACCTGAATGAACAATTCCCTCTACTCAGTGAAGCACAGATTAAACAAATAGTTTGTATATTTGTATAGGTCCTTAGAATCAAGATCTCTTAAAAGGTGACCGATGCAACAACATGCTGCAGTGCGATGCGAAACAAGAATGTGATCCTTTTTAAATAGTGTCTACCACCTTTCACGGTAGTGTTAGGGTAGAAATCTACAAGGAACTAGTAGAGGACATACTGATTAAGCATATACACATTTAAAATTTAACTGTCATATTCGTATTCTCCATCAAAAACGGATGTGTCGGGCCATTGGTGTAAATAAAACGGCGACACAACGCATTCCATTCTCTGGACTACATCCTGCTGGAGATTTAGTAGTGCTGCTACAAGAAAGATCCAGCGGGAGTTTGAGAATGAACATTGAAAAAGAAGAAGAATATCCGTGATCAGAACTTCAAAATTGATAAGAAATGACTATGATTTCAGTAACATAACTTTTGTAAATATTTGTTGACCAGTGTTCTCAACCTCATCCACAATTGTTCCCATGTGGTATGTCCTTTGTAATAAGGACCGGATTTAGACTTGATAGGGCCCTAAGCTATATGAGACATGGAGCCCTAAGCTATATCAGACATGGAGCCCTAAGCTATATGAGATATGGAGCCGTAAGCTTTTTGAGATATGGGGCCCTTTAGTTATTAAAAATATATAAATAGTGACATTTTTTTTTAAATGTGTGAAGCCCGCAAAAAAATTGGATGCCATAAGATATAGCTTGTTTGGCTTATAGGTAAATCCGGCACTGTTTGTAAAACATCTTTTCCGCGTTTTCATAAGTCTTTTTTTAATGTTTTATTTTTACTTTTTTAATCCATGCCATTGCGATTCTATATCTTTTACTGCTTTTACTAGAGTATTCCTATTAATGTGAATTCTCACATGCTATTTTAGTAGAGACTTTTCTCTGGAAGAGTAAAAAAAAAATTAAAAAATTACCCTCAACATGATGCGCTGACAGTAAGAGCGTGTGGCATTCATCACACATTCCCCTCGACACTTAAGAGGTAAATACTTTATGGACAGTTTAAAAAAAAATATTATTCTAGGCAATTATTATTTACAAACCAACCAAAAATAATATTTGATATCTGAAAATGTAATCTTCACTGCGGCAGAAAAATCTTTATTCATTCTGTAATAAATAACAAAATTCAGCAACGGGTGAATCAAATATAGGTACATAAAAATTTGGTACAGAAATGACGGAATTGCGTAATTTACATTGAGTGGTATAATAACCAATGATGGAAACGTACACATGAAGAACACACCGCACATCGCAGCTAAAAAGTATGCGCTTTTCATGGCAGCTGTTGTGTTTGTTCTACCGACGGTAACAGTTTCAAGATCATGTGTTTGTTGTTTTCTTGCGTTTGCAGCTTTGTTACGTTTGTAAGCTAAAACAGCAATTTTATAGTAACAAATAACAATTAAAATACTGTTTATAATATAAATAAAAAAGAAAGGATACAAGTATTCAGGGGGAGGAGCTATAAAAATACATTTCTGATGAAGTATGCTATCTTTAACAACAAAAACTGGGAGAACAACATAAACAAGCGCTAGACACCAGAAACAAATAATGATTGTAAAAACTCGTCTTCTAGTCACGTGTGTCATGTAGTAAAATGGATGGACAATGTAGATGTAACGGTCAACTGCTATAACCCCCATCTGGTTTATGGATAACAGAAGCATAGAAAAACTACCTCCCAGCAGTATTGTGTCAGCTATCATGGTGTTAAATTTGTAATGTTCAAGTGCTGGCAGGTAAACTATCTGATTTACAATATCAATTAATGACAGGAATACATCCGCAACAGCAACAGATACAATGAGTATATTTGTATTTGTATGAAGTTTTGAACTACGCCAGATGGTAACTATACTTAATATATTCTGAAACACCACTAATATGCTTAATGGAAACGCACAATATCCGGTATAAATACCGTTGATTTGCAAGGCTTCTGTGCACTTTGATGACCGGTTGGATGCCATTGGTTGTCAGAATCGAATTTTATTGTTATGTTACTTTTCTACAGATCTTTAAATATTCGGCGATGTTTCGCACTAGTGATTCGCAGTTGTATTAAATGATGTTTGTGATTTCCTACGTGTCCTGGTCTCTATTGCAGGAACCTCCTTTTGGGATGTTTCACGTATCTAGCAGGAACATTTCCTAATTTCTGAACATACACCAGTCTAGAGTACGTGTCCTATACAGGGGTGTTAAGTTGTGTTCAAGAATCGAAATCTGAGGCATACATTTGCTTCTTTCTTCTACAATCCAATAACATACATGAAATTACTAATAATTGTCTAAAATTTATAGAACATGTTTCTCAGTCAATAGATCGAGGGTATGTTTAGATCTGCCACTGTTTAGTTCTGTGTATGTTTAACTCTGCGACTGTTTAGTTTTATTTTTGTACTATTAAAAATTATTTAAAAAATACAGCATGCATTGCGCGTAGCGACACATGGTTTCATCCCATGAAGATGTGTTACTGGACAACAGTAATCTCTAGACTAGACCGAATGTATGTTAAAGTTCCAATGTAAGATCTGCCGTCTCGGTGACAGAGGGAATGGCAATTCATCTATCGCGAAACTGGCTAAATGTCGTTTCAGAGACGATCACACTGAATTTACTGGGTATGCTATTGCGTTTTTTTAGCGAAATATTTAGCAAAATGTCTGCAGTATGTTGAAATCTTAGCTCCAAACAGTTCTTGAGTTATTGTCCAACGCTTTGTTTAGAATATAGACGATACATTGAATGTGTCGACAGGATGGATTCAATATTATTATTGATTGTTGACATCTAGAAACGTGTCTTCTTTTGGGGTATTTTCTTTTACCTATTTTCGGTATATACACTTCACGAATATGTAATTTTGTGTAATATATTAATGTGTACTGACTAAATAAAGTAATTACTCCCGCATGTTGCCACGAATCACTAAGTTTAATAGAAAACGACAGAAACTTGATTTTTGTCAGTAAATGAAATTGCAAGGTACAGTTGAAGGATGGAAGAAAACAGCGGATTAATTCAAAGTAAACCCATGGGCAGACAATAACAAATTATGGACAGTTCAATATGTTTTCTCGTTGACCCTCAACTCTGAAGATATAAATCGCTGGAGGAGTCTGTGTGCTGATGCATCCAAAGTCGTACCCCTGTAACCCTGACACGTTATGGGTTTATGGATATCTTTTGTTGGAACGTTGTTACATTAATTCTACTTTATTTAGAAGTTGAATCTTCTGTTGTTGTTTGATGTCACTGAAATTTCACACAAAAAACAATGTATGTTATGAATTATTTAATAATTTGTTATTTTTGAAACAAAGAAATACTGACGAAATAAATTTCCTGAAAGAACTTAATAAGAAAATGTGGTAGAATACTGGGAGAAGTACCTACATTTTAACGTAACAAATAACTACATTGTTTAACAAAACGGAATAGTGATGAAGAAGCATTTTACAGACACTACGACTGCTACTGGATCCATTTATCTACAACCTAAGCACTGGGATGGGCGTTATAAGTTCGTAGCGAACAGATCGTAGCATCTGGATGCAGACCTAACAACTTTTTTAATATGAGTTCAGTGACGACACGAAAGCTGAACTAAACTGCACATAGTATTGAAAAGTTAGAATGTAGGTACTTCTCCCCGTATTGAACCGAAAATGTTAATAAAATAATAGTAATATAACCAATAACATTTCAGGCCCGTAGGGGTATCACAGTGGATACGCACCATGCTCATCTTCGCTTGCGAAGAAGGAACCTCATCATCATCTACACATATTTGGAAGTAGATGTGACTTTGCTAAAGGTCGTGTAATTTGTGTATAATTCCTGCATTTCTATAATTCCTTGTATTTTTGATACAAATTACTCTCAACATGGCTTTTGTTCGGTTGGATGGAGATCTTGGAAACATCACTCCGGAGGTGTGAATTGTGGTACGGTGCTACAAGAACTTACTTGTATTTTACTACTAAATAGCATACATATAGTTTTCTAGAAATTAAGGGGGTGGGGATATTGTACCATACACAACGCCCCATACGTAACTAGAAATATAATATAAATAACTACATGGTCGGAGGGTGTCCGACGAAGTAGAGGGTGCCGCAGAAACCCAATGTGATGGAGACGTGGTTTTATGTTTTGGAGACGTGGCTTTATACTGGGTAAGTCATATATTCTGTTTATTATTGTGGTGTTTACTGTTGTTTGTCTCTTGAAAAAGGTTCCATTTGAGCCGATACGTGGAGAATTGTCCTGTTTATTTTTATTGTATGTTTTTTTATATATACTTTTTTATATATTTTTATTCATAGGCAAGGTTAGTGTTTTCAGTAACCTGTTTAATTCATGTTGCTTTACTATTAGAAATATAATAACCTACACCTTATATAAAAAAATACTAATATATATATATATATGTAGATTCATTACATACCTTTTTTCAAAATGTAATCTCTGTATTTACATAGTTACACAGTGTCTCCACTACATCATTTTAGTCAAAAGCAAAATGTTAACACATTCACCGCCGTGCCGATTGTCCTATATATGTACTTTCCTAGTACCCTTATCTGGTGCATTATACGTGTGCGATCAGAGACGCGTACACAATCACTGTTCAGGCAAGTCATGATAATCGTTAGACTTTATTTGAAATACACATTAACGTTCTCGCAGTATCAGTTGACTTATCAACACATTTTTTTCTTGGTGACTATTTTATTGTAACTCACTTTGAGTTGAAGCACTAGTTTGCATATCAGATGGAATGAGACTAACCGTTCTAATGTAACACTGTAACTTAAATGCATGCATGTTGTTGTCTGGTACATTACGCAAAAGATGACGAAGCCAAAACATTGCATTAATTGGAAGCCGACAAATACTGATATTCTATTGATGTGTGTCTGTGAATTTGTTTAGTTCGATTATCAGTAATTATGACCGATAGAACATTTGTTAGCTATGTGAAGTCTGTAACTGTACAAGTATCCATCTTGTATATTCGTATATACTCAAGGACACACAAAATAGATTGTGACAACGCTTCATATAAAAAAAGGAAATATTAAAGAAAATAAAGATTTGATAGAAAACAAAATATTCTGGACATATTAGAAAACATGACACCTTGTTGAAGACCTTAGTTGAGGGAAACGTCCAGGCGAGACGGGTAAGTGGTAGACAGATACAAGTAGGAGAGAAACAGCACGAGCTGGGCATGTTACAATCTAGAAGAGGGATCCACCAAGCTAGAGACAGGGGGTGATGGATGTTCGTTGCAGTTGGGTAGTAAGGCGCGGAGAAGACCATGTTGTGAAGAGATAATCAATGAAATCCTTAATAGATTCGAACTGACCGCGATAAGCTGCCACCCACATAGCCAAAGAAAGACAACTGCAAGTTAAATTACATCGCTTACAGGCATAAGTAATTGTCAATAGAAAGAAAGAATAGATAGATAGACAGAGAAACAGATATGCATACAGATAAAGAGTCAAACAGACAGACAGAAACCCAGCAAGCCATACAGACAAATGGGCTGGCAGCCAGTCAGAAAATCAGGAAGACATACAGCCAGGCAAACATGCAGACAGACAGATAGATTAGATAGATAGATGGATAGATAGATAGATGATAGATAGATAGATGAATAGATGGATAGATAGATAGATTAATAGATAGATAGATAGATAGATAGATAGATAGATAGATAGATAGATAGATAGATAGATAGATAGATAGATAGATAGATAGATAGATAGATAGATAGATAGATAGATAGATAGATAGATAGATAGATAGATAGATAGATAGATAGACAGATAGATAGATAGATAGATAGATAGATAGATAGATAGATAGATAGATAGATAGATAGATAGATAGATAGATAGATAGATAGATAGATAGATAGATAGATAGATAGATAGATAGATAGATAGATATATTGGTTGGTAGGTATGTATATTGATTGATTGATTGATCTTGAAAAAATCCATGAACAACACACAACAACAACATACAAGAACACACAACAACAACATACAAGAACAACACACAACAACAACATACAAGAATAACACAACAACAACTTACAAGAACACACACAACAACAACTTACAAGAACAACACACAACAACAACATGCAAGAACACACAACAACAACATACAAGAACACACAACAACAACATACACGAACAACACACAACAACAACATACAAGAATAACACAACAACACCACAAGAACACACAACAACAACATACAAGAATAACACACAACAACAACATACAAGAATAACACACAACAACATACAAGAACAACACACAACAACAATATAAAGGAATAACACACAACAACAACATACAAGAATAACACACAACAACATACAAGAACAACACACAACAACAATATAAAGGAATAACACACAACAACAACATACAAGAATAACACACAACAACATACAAGAACAACGCACAACTACAACATACAAGAATAGCACACAACAACTTACAAGAATAACACACAACAACTTACAAGAATAACACACAACAACATAGAAGAACAACACACAACAACATAGAAGAACAACACACAACAACAACGTACAAGAATAACACACAACAACGTACAAGAATAACACACAACAACATAGAAGAACAACACACAACAACAACGTACAAGAATAACACACAACAACAACATACAAGAATAACACACAGTAGTATCACATGACTCAAACGGTTTTCTATAAGGCAGTGGAAATATAGAATCTTGTCATAGAAATAAGAGCACTGAAGCTGTCTATAAGCCAGGTGAAATATTGAGAGATTTTTCATAGAAATACGAGCACTGAGTCATTATATAAGGAATGCGAAATATAGTTTTATCGTACAAAAAAGAACACCAAATCTGTGTACAAGGCAATGGAAATATAGAACGATTTGTCATAGAAATAAGAGTACCGAAGTTTACTGTAAGATAGTGAAAATATACAGCTCTTTGTTATAGAAATCGCCACGTAGCGTACATGAAGGATTTTTTACTCTACCCCTGGGAAACAAAATTCCTGTCGTAATGGTATTTTGAGCTCGATACATCATTTGTAGAACACGGAGGTTCTAGTCATTCTTGCACACGTTGTAGTACTCATCAACACAACAATATAGTTTTATTTCACTTCGATAAATTATTCATTACACTATCAGCATGTTCTAGGTAACTGAGATGCCGGTTTTAAGAAGAATAATGAAAATCCAAGAGACTGTAAAATAAAAACGAATCTCGCCGGTGTGTTGTCGGGGCCCGAAAGGGGAGCGAAGAATAACAACACTGTTTACCTTCGACAACATGTCGTAAAAGGCGACTAAGGAGGTTATGGGATGGAGTTGGCTATCCCATCCCATATAGGGTCAGTGATCCAAATCCATGTTGAAGCCGGATGTGTCAGGCCGAAAGGCGCAAATATCGCAGCAATGCTGCAAACTATGACACAACGCATTCCGTTCTCTGGACTACATCCTGCTAATCTGCAGGAGTTTGAGAACGAACGCAGAAGAAGAAGAAGAATAAGAAGAAAAACGAATCTAGAAATCTTCAGAGGAGCTTTAGTTAAATAGACACATTATAGCACAAAATAGAAACAGTGAAGATGTTTAGTACATGAGATCAGACAAGCAAAACTTGAACATTCAGTAACCGCAGGAAAAATCAAGGGCAGAGGAGACAGGTCAGCATAATGAGAGACATTTCTGGAAGGGTTGTCACTGTAGCACCCAAAAAATAAGTCACCAACAGAACGTATTACCAACACAAGAGACAGAGAGTAGTTTGAGAAACATGATTTGCGTACACCACATGGGATGGGACTTGATTGATGTTCATGTTACAATCTCCCCGAGAAAACACACATTCATCACATCATTGCAACGGATGACAAGTGAGTTGCACACTATTTCTAAAAATCTCAAGTGTAAGTAAAATATTGCTATCATACAGTGTTACAGTGTTACAGTGTTACAGTGTTACAGATAATTATCAGCGTTTTAACCGTGTGATTACGGTGTAGAGGTTTTTATTTGGGTGGTCGGGATCAGTTTTAGTCATAATTTCTGATAGTTTCTAAATGGTATACCTATACTTGGCACATCAGAGGATTATTATTAGATATTTAAGAAACTGCAAATAAGTGATTAATAGAAACAATTAATCAAGTGTTCAGTGGTGTAGGCGATCTTGCTTTTCCACTAGTTTGCCTTCTGTGTTGTTAATAAATTCAATTGGTGATTTTTTTTTGGGTAACACAGTGACAACGCATCTAGAACCGTTAATCTTCCCAGTGGTTACTACAAATGCCCCTCTTGCTATTCTCATCTTACACGCTACACATCTTGTCAGTCTTCTTCTAATCTTTGCTATTTGACTTTTTACCCCAGCATCTCTAGGTAGTCTATATTAATTTTCTTGGCTCTTCATTGAATTTTCATAATTCTTCTCAAAAACTACATCTCAGTAGCCCCAGCGTATCTTGAGGCCGTTTATTTACCAGTTAGCACTTCAACTCCTGATAATATTACACATCGTTGGTTATGTAATTCGTAATGTCAGAAATTATATTATTTTGTGGATACTTTAATGCGCCAAAAATGGAAAGACCAGATCCTATAGTAGTTTAGATCATAGAACGAAATATTTTTTAATGTTTCGACCAAATAAACTTCATCGGATATTTGTGTGAATATATTACTAAATTGCGTGCATAGCCTTTTTTGTGTGGATGTAATTACAATTTCCGAGTAAATAATCTAATTCCTATATATTTTGTTAGCGTGGGTATATATATATATATATATATATATATTGAGAACATGAATAGAGAGGTCCATAGACGTAAATACAGATCTTTACCTCTGATTTAAAGACAACACAAAAACATTTGATTATGTTAAACATAGTGAAGTTATACACATGCTAGTGAAATTGAACACCCATTGTATGCATTTAAGAATATTCCAGAACGTGTACTGTTAACGGCCGTAATAAGAGTAGGAAATCAATTTAATCATTTTCAACAAATAAAACAAGGAGTTAGACAGGGATGTGGACTTTCACCAGACCTGTTCTCTTTATACAGTGAAAACATAATGCGTGTAATAGGTGATATCGCAGGAATATCAGTGGGAGGACATAACATAAATAATTTGAGATATGCGGATGACACTGTTCTAATTGCTAAAAGTGCGGAAGACCTTCAATATTTAATTAATGCAGTAGTCATAGAATGGAAAGAGAAGGGCATGTTCCTAAATATAAAGAAAACAGAAGTAATGGTTATTTCAAGTAACAAAATAATACAACTTGTAAGATAAAAGTGAATTATATATTATTAAAACAGTTTCAAAGTTTCAAATATTTAAGTACAGCGATTACAGCAGATGAAATACGTTCAACAGAAACAAGAAGCAGAATAGGGTAAGCAAAAACAACATTCAGAAGAATGAGAAACAAAAATATATTGTGTAATATGACCTTGTCATTAGAGGTGAGGAAGAGAGTTATGCAGTGCTATATAACTCCTATACTAACATATGGATGCGAGTCTTGGACAATAAACAAACAGGAAAGTGAGAAATTAGAGGCAGTAGAGATGCGGTTCTACAGAAGAATGCAGAGAATACAATGGCCCGTCATAAAAACTAATGTGGAGGCGTTGAAAGGTAGTCGCGCCGAAGACGGATGTGTCCGGCCATTGGTGCAAATAAAACGGCGACACAACGCATTTCCATTCTCTGGACTGCATTCTGCTGGAAATCTAGAATGACCATGGTCCTGTTACATGGGAGATCCAGTGGGAGTTTGAGAATAAACTCTGAAGAAGAAGAGAAGAAGACAGGTAGTCAAATTGGAGACGGATCTTACGTGACTAACATTATGGAAAATGTTAACAATGCATAGACGAATGACTTCGTTGTACTGTAATTTTCTCATAAGCACTCCAACCCTCTTAAAGAAATGGCACGTTTGCCTAGATGTCAATTCACAGCACGTAACTCCGTAGCTTCAATTGATAATCCCCAAGACTGTTCGAAAAATATCAATTTTGTAATTTATTCACGAGTCGAATTTGAAATCGCGTCCTCATGAGCGCACTTCAAGGGAGTTAACAGTTGATCGCAAAAGTTGTAGAAGAAAGCATGGGAAATATACTTTTCCGTCATTCTTCTCAAAGTGAAATATACTTTTCCGTCATTCTTCTCAAAGTGAAATATACTTCTCCGTCATTCTTCTCAAAGTGAAATATACTTTTCCGTCATTCTTCTCAAAGTGAAATATACTTTTCCGTCATTCTTCACAAAGTGAAATATACTTTTCCGTCATTTTTCCCAAAGTGAAATATATTTTTCCGTCATTCTTCTCAAAGTGAAATATACTTTTCCGTCATTCTTCTCAAAGTGTTTTTGATATTTTGTGTGTCACTTTATTCTTCCTTTAATCTCAATTGTTGTTTTTGTTTCCAGACTTTAACATTGACTCGAGCATCACACCAGCTGTTAAACCGAGGGTACACAGAACTCCGCAACTCTATAAGGTGCAATGCTGATGGATGACCAAGGCAAAAAGTGTTTCCTTTATGGATAGAAACTAAAACATGTAACTAATAGAACACTGCATGCTGAGAAATTATACTCGTAGGTGATTGGCCAAACCAATTAAGATTCCAAGCGCAACACTAATGGATATGTCCCCAGTGCTCATCTAGAGGTGACACCAAAGGATTTTGCAGCTTGAAAACACCGTGGAATTAATGTGGTAGGAAAATAAAGCATCACGCAGAAACTGTGCATTCAGCATAAAAAATAAGACACTTTTCTATAAGACAAGTTTCTATAAAACAATTGTTTATAAGACAAGTTTCTATAAAACAATTTTCTATAAGACAATTTTCTATAAGACAAGTTTCTATAAAACAATTGTCTATAAGACAAGTTTCTTAAATACAAGTTTTTAAAAGACATTATATTGTTTTCTGGAACTCAGATCGGAAGGATGAGAGCTCAAAATATGTGTATGTATGCGTGTTTCAGTAAAGCCTGGAAGATACGTGTAGTGACTACTTAAAGACTACTCTAAGCGTTGCAGGATTGACCACGTCCATTGGGAAATTACATCTCTTGACTGTCCAGCCTGAAATATTATGAACAGTGCGGGTATTAAAAGTGTTGAACACAGAACAATGCAGGCGATTTGACAAAGACAAAAATGAAATAGGGAGATCATACTTTATGTCAAGATCTATTTGAGCTCGCAGTTTTAGCATCTTTCACAGACCGGCTTGTGCCATCTTCAATATTTGAGCTAGCAGTTTTAGCATCTTTTACAGACCGGCTTGTGCCATCTTCAATATTTGAGCTAGCAGTTTTAGCATCTTTCACAGACCGGCTTGTGCCATCTTCAATATTTGAGCTAGCAGTTTTAGCATCTTTCTCAGACCGGCTTGTGCCATCTTCAATATTTGAGCTAGCAGTTTTAGCATCTTTCACAGACCGGCTTGTGCCATCTTCAATATTTGAGCTAGCAGTTTTAGCATCTTTCACAGACCGGCTTGTGCCATCTTCAATATTTGAGCTAGCAGTTTTAGCATCTTTCACAGACCGGCTTGTGCCATCTTCAATATTTGAGTTAGCAGTTTTAGCATCTTTCACAGACCGGCTTGTGCCATCTTCAATATTTGAGCTAGCAGTTTTAGCATCTTTCACAGACCGGCTTGTGCCATCTTCAATATTTGAGCACTCACAATCTTTTATAATTTTACCCTTTTCCAACGTCATGCTCACTTTGTCTTATGAAGGATGAAAATCATTGCTTATGATATAAATAACTGATACCCAACAGTCACGAAGTGTTCTCGTCGCCTTAATTAACACTTTCAACTTGTCAAATACGTCATGTTTCCCGTTAGGTGTTACAGGGAGGGATTTTGTAGATCCCACTGTCATGATTTATCATGATTTATTGTGTCATGTGATGTACACGTCAAGTACAGGGTGAGTTTAAAATTTACCCTCTGAGATTAAAAAAATCCCATTCCTTACCGGCGATCGAACCACGGACATCAAGGATATCAGACCAACGCCATAACAGCACCATACTCTTGAATTAACACTACGTGTACACGACATCAATAGAATAGGCGCTTTGTAAGTTGGCAAGTCCTGGTTAATCTGACACACATATGGCTAACAATGGATCATCACAATGCACAGAAGACTTTGAATATGAAGGACTTAACTCATCGTACTGGGCGCTACCATTATGCTTCTTAGTGTTCTGTCAGAATATACTAAGTATAGTTACCATCTGGCGCAGTCCGAAACTTCACACAAACACGAATTTACTCATTCTATCCGTTGCTGCTGCTGATCTATTGATGTCGTTGAGTGGTATCTTTAACCATACAGTTCACTTATCTGTACTAAGTAAATATATCTCCAACAGTATTTTAGTCGATTGTATTATAGTTGGAACATGTTACTCTACAATATTGTTGTCTGTAAACCAAATGGGTATTATAGCAGTTGATCGTTACATCTACATTGTCCATCCATTTTACTACATTACACACGTGACTAGAAGACGAATTCTTACAATTATTATTTGTTTCTGGTGTCTAGCGATTGTTTATATGTTTATCCCTATACTTTTTTTCAGGGACAAGAAGTACCATCAGCATTGTATTATTGTGGACCCCCCTCTTGAGTATATACACCCATTCGCTATCATTTATGTTATAAACTGTATTTTAATCACATATTTCTATTTCAAAATTGCTGTGTTGGCTTTTAGACGTAAAAAAGCTGCCTACAATAGCAGAGCGCATAGAAATGATCTTGAAACAGTTGGTGTCTTTAGAACAAATACAACAGCAGCCATGAAAAGTGTACAATTTGTAGCTGTCATGTGCGGTGTGTATTTGCTGTGCACTTCACCATCCTTGTTCACTTACGCGATTACTTCAGATTTTAAACCTATACCATATGTGTTCGAATCTTTTCTGTTTTTATACCTAGTCCACCCTTTAGTGAATTTTATTATATTTTACAATATGAACAAAGATTTTTCTGCAGCTGTGAAGATGACATTTTTAGACTTAAAACGTATATTTATATGTCTATGAATTTTTGATTCGTTTTTATCGTCTCTCTTGATGATGATGGATTCTGAATGTATTGCAAACATAGCACTTTATGACGCTGAATTGTTAATTAATTGCTAGCTTTTCACTTCATGCGTTGGTTTGTTAATTCATAGATAGGTTTCCACTTGATAATGATGACGTGTTACTACGTTTCTAGCACCTGAGAAGCGGATATAGATGGAGATCTCCCATATGGATGGTGAAAGCAACGGGAAACTACCACATTATTCTCCCAAGCAACGGGAAACTACCACATTATTCTCCCAAGCAACGGGAAACTACCACATTATTCTCCCAAGCAACGGGAAACTAGCACATTTTTCTCACAAGCAACGGGAAACTACCACATTATTCTCCAAAGCAACGGGGAAACTACCACATTATTCTCCCAAGCAACGGGAAACTACCACATTATTCTCCCAAGCAACGGGAAACTACCACATTATTCTCCAAAGCAACGGGGAAACTACCACATTAATCTCCCAAGCAACGGGAAACTACCACATTAATCTCCCAAGCAATGGGAAACTACCACATTATTCTCCCAAGCAACGGGAAACTACCACATTATTCTCCCATGCAACGGGAAGCTACCACATTATTCTCCCAAGCAACGGGAAACTACCACATTATTCTCCCAAGCAACGGGAAACTACCACATTATTCTCCCATGCAACGGGAAACTACCACATTATTCTCCAAAGCAACGGGAAACTACCACATTATTCACCCAAGCAACGGGAAACTACCGCATTATTCTCCCAAGCAACGGGAAACCACCACATTATTCTCCCAAGCACCGGGAAACTACCACATTATTCTCCCAAGCAACGGGAAACTACCACATTATTCTCCAAAGCAACGGGGAAACTACCACATTATTCTCCCAAGCAACGGGAAACCACCACATTATTCTCCCAAGCACCGGGAAACTACCACATTATTCTCCCAAGCAACGGGAAACTACCACATTATTCTCCCAAGCAACGGGAAACTACCACATTAATCTCCCAAGCAACGGGAAACTACCACATTATTCTACAAAGCAACGGGAAACTACCACATAATTCTCCAAAGCAACGGGGAAACTACCACATTAATCTCCCAAGCAACGGGAAACTACCACATTAATCACCCAAGCACCGGGAAACTACCACATTATTCTCCCAAGCAACGGGAAACTACCACATTATTCTCCCATGCAACGGGAAACTACCACATTATTCTCCAAAGCAACGGGAAACTACCACATTATTCACCCAAGCAACGGGAAACTACCGCATTATTCTCCCAAGCAACGGGAAACCACCACATTATTCTCCCAAGCACCGGGAAACTACCACATTATTCTCCCAAGCAACGGGAAACTACCACATTATTCTTCAAAGCAACGGGGAAACTACCACATTATTCTCCCAAGCAACGGGAAACCACCACATTATTCTCCCAAGCACCGGGAAACTACCACATTATTCTCCCAAGCAACGGGAAACTACCACATTATTCTCCAAAGCAACGGGGAAACTACCACATTATTCTCCCAAGCAACGGGAAACCACCACATTGTTCTCCCAAGCACCGGGAAACTACCACATTATTCTCCCATGCAACGGGAAACTACCACATTATTCACCCAAGCAACGGGAAACTACCGCATTATTCTCCCAAGCAACGGGAAACCATCACATTATTCTCCCAAGCACCGGGAAACTACCACATTATTCTCCCAAGCAACGGGAAACTACCACATTATTCTCCAAAGCAACGGGGAAACTACCACATTATTCTCTCAAGCAACGGGAAACCACCACATTATTCTCCCAAGCACCGGGAAACTACCACATTATTCTCCCAAGCAACGGGAAACTACCACATTATTCTCCAAAGCAACGGGGAAACTACCACATTATTCTCCCAAGCAACGGGAAACCACCACATTGTTCTCCCAAGCACCGGGAAACTACCACATTATTCTCCCATGCAACGGGAAACTACCACATTATTCACCCAAGCAACGGGAAACTACCGCATTATTCTCCCAAGCAACGGGAAACCATCACATTATTCTCCCAAGCACCGGGAAACTACCACATTATTCTCCCAAGCAACGGGAAACTACCACATTATTCTCCAAAGCAACGGGGAAACTACCACATTATTCTCCCAAGCAACGGGAAACCACCACATTGTTCTCCCAAGCACCGGGAAACTACCACATTATTCTCCCAAGCACCGGGAAACTACCACATTATTCTCCCAAGCAACGGGAAACTACCACATTAATCTCCCAAGCAACGGGAAACTACCACATTATTCTACAAAGCAACGGGAAACTACCACATAATTCTCCAAAGCAACGGGGAAACTACCACATTAATCTCCCAAGCAACGGGAAACTACCACATTATTCTCCCAAGCAACGGGAAACTACCACATTATTCTCCCATGCAACGGGAAGCTACCACATTATTCTCCCAAGCAACGGGAAACTACCACATTATTCTCCCAAGCAACGGGAAACTACCACATTATTCTCCCATGCAACGGGAAACTACTACATTATTCTCCAAAGCAACGGGAAACTACCACATTATTCACCCAAGCAACGGGAAACTACCACATTATTCTCCCAAGCAACGGGAAACCACCACATTATTCTCCCAAGCACAGGGAAACTACCACATTATTCTCCCAAGCAACGGGGAAACTACCACATTATTCTCCCAAGCAACGGGAAACCACCACATTATTCTCCCAAGCAACGGGAAACTACCACATTATTCTCCCAAGACGTAAGTCATGACGACACACAGAAGTAGGCCTAGAGTACCTAATATTAATAGTGCCAAGAGAAACGTCATATTGTTAGCACAGAATGGTAAATTAGACAACACCAAACAAGAAATGGAAGGAATGCAAGTAAATATCTTAGGAATGAGTGAAATGAGATGGACTGGGACAGGAGAGATACAATCAGATAAATTTCTAGTCATGCAATCAGGAGAACAACACCACGAGAGGGGGGGGTGGGTAGACGTAGTATTAGACACAGAAACAGGAACAACGGTGAAGGGTTTCATGGCAATATCAGATCGGGTAATATTAGTGAAACTAACATAAAAAACCATTGGGTAATAACATTGCACAGGTATATGCACCCACTTCAAGCAGTTCAGAGGAGGACATCGAAAATTCATATGGAGAATTAGACATTGCAGTGAAACAGTGTAAACATCACGAAGTAACTATATTAATAGGGGACTTTAACGGAAAGGTGGGTTATACAGAGAAAAAGTATGTGAGAGTAAGATTAGGTTTACGTGTTAAGAACGAAAGACTTATTGATGAAGTGAACATAATTTAATAATAGGGAATACATGGTTCAAGCAACATCCAAGAAGCTGTGTGCAAAGATTAGTCCTGGAGATTATGTCATGTGATGTAATCTCTCCAGAACGCTCTCTTCCAAATGAACTCTCTGAACTCTTCTCTGTCTTGGGTGATGCGGCTTACATTTTCCAACGACGTATTCCTGTTATCTTTAATGTCATCAGTCCATCATCTTCTTCTTCTGCTCTTTCTCCTTCTCTCCACGTATTCTGTCATCCGTTTGTTGTCTTTCTAGTGTCTCTTAATATGACCGAACAGGTGAAGTTTTCTTTTTGTTATTGTGTTTAGTAGCCAACACTCTGGAATCTTCAATGTGTTTATAATATCTGAGTTTCTCATTTTTTATTCCATGATATTCTAAGTATATTTCTGTAGAATTTCATCTCCAAGGCGTTGATTTTTTGCCGTTGTTTTACCTAGGGTCCATGTTTCCCAGCCGCATGTTGCAACCGGAAAAATACAAGTTCGTAGCATTACCAGTTTCGTTTCTATTTTGTTATCTTTCCATGTGTTTCCCAATCGTGTTATTTTACAATATGCCATTGCAAATATTTTAAAATACACGTTTTGTGATTCGCTATATTTTATTGTGTTCTTCATTAGATGTTCCAATCACTTTATAATATTCGAAAGTAGCACAGTGTCGTCTGCTTAATGTAGTTCAGGGATTTCGAAGCCACCGATGTTTAAAGCATGGTAGTCAGCGTTGTGTATGCCGTCTCTCACATTCCTAAATATATTTTCTGCTTAGATGTTGAACAGTTATGAAGAGAGTGTACATCTTTGCCTTATTCCACTCAAACTACTCTTAGAGATCGCCCTCTAACTTCACTGCAGCCTTTAGATCTTGGTAATGTTCTTCTATTAGATGAATCAGAGGTCTTGGGAAACCCATGCTGTTCATTATCTCCCATAGTTTTTGGAGTCGAACGCTTTTGAGTAATCTATGAAGCACATGTGCAGGTCAGTTGAGAATTCCGTACTCTTTTCTATAACAGGCCTCATGTTAAGGATGTGACCTCTTGTCCCTCTTCCCGATCTGAAACTGACCTGTGTTATTTTATCTCCATCTCTAATTTATTTTATTTTTTTGCATTATGCTTTTAAGCCTTATTTTACTTGCTAGGCTTATAAGGGCTATAGTTCGGTATTTTAGCAAATCTGAAGTCGCTGTTTTTTTGGGAGGGGGAGGGGTATATATAATGATTTTATATGTGATAATATATATGATAATATATGTGATAATAATTTTATGAAGATAATACACGGATTCATTTTAATTGATTAAATTGTTGTCTCTAGAAGGCATAGAGACAGCATTATATCTACGAAAACAAGACCAGGTGCTGCCTGCAGCAGTGATCATATACCGCTAATGGGAACATGTTGTATAAGATTTTTTTAAATAAGGAGATAACCACGAAATGTGAAATTCGATTTAACATTACTGAAATCAGATGCTGACATTAAAGAAAACATAAATATACAGAAGAGATACAATGACATTGCAAAGTTTCAGAGTATTGAAGACCAATGGGACATGTTACAACATTAGATGGTTGGTTGGTTGGTTGGTTGGTTGGTTGGTTGGTTGGTTGGTTGGTTGGTTGGTTGGTTGGTTGGTTGGTTGGATGTAGATCCAGCGGTCCATGGTCTCATGCCCTTTGACCCAATGCCATTGTGTGATATATGCATGTGTTTGTTAGCTGTTGTTTTGTACCATATAATGTGTTCCATTTATCTAGCCCTGGAGGGAGAAGCATTTTCCTGATGTCATCCAGCGCTGGACATTCAAAAAGGTGGCGGTCAACAGTTTCATAGGGATGAGTGCAGAGCTAGCACTCTGTAGTTTGCTGTGGTTGTATTCTGTTCAGGTGATGGTTAAACTATACATGTGTGCACAGTCGGAAGATGATACTCTGGTCTTTCCTTCCTATACGACAATAAATACAAGGTAACTGCGTGAAATGTAAGAACAATTGTACTTACGTAAAACACAGGTTTATATAATTGCTTCAATGAGACACGACAGACTAAAACCAGTGGGTAATGATGTGCACACAAGAAAGTATACAATTTACAATACCCACATCATATTCAACGTTTCAACCAAAATGTCGTTTTGGAGATACACAAAACATCAAAAGATGACGAATGGAAACATTATCACAACAAACAAACGTATCCAAAGGAAATATGGAAATGACATGCCGGAAGTTCAGGAAGTATATACAAAACGTAAATATATGTGGAAACGAAACGAACAAAAAGATGAGTAAATGATGGAACAAAAAGAATAAAGACGAAGACCATATCAACCCAGTACCAGACATAAGAGTGGTCGAAATTGAGTCCAAAACGTTTGAGTGTACCCAATTCAAAAATGAGACGATTTTTTTTAGAGCGTACCTAGATCTATCATCGGTGGTGCAGGATCTGATGGCGGTGACCTGAATATCACAAGCACCATAATGACCGTCGTCGTTGAAGTGTGTGGCTATACTAGTAGGTGTTCTGTGCTTGATGGCATGAAGATGGTTACAAAAACTATCGCTCAATCTTAAGGAGGTTAAAACCTTATTGAAAGTGCTCCCTCTCCGGAAAGATCAGAAGAACGCGTAATCAGCAACTGACTGGGACACTGAGCTTATAAACTTTTAGATGGCTGACGCCACGTCAAGCAGAGCATATATGGGAATGCCCCCAGTACTGTGACGCTTGTTCCTAATTAAGAATCAAGAATCAAAATCCTCAGCAAAACACTAAATGTAATGATGTGCGCATATATAGAACCACAGCACAACAACACACAATTGAGCTTTCATACAAACAAACACAATAAACAGTAAATACAGTAAAATATAGTTTTTACACATATTATGCATTTATGATAGCGTTTTCTGTATATATAATTTTTATAATATAATATGTAATTATTATATTATGTAAAATAATATAAATAAGCATGTATAAAAGTCTGAAGATGGATGTGTCTGATTCTCCATGATATCATCGGTCACATATTTTAATTTCTTTATATAAAATGCTACATCTATTCTATATTAATGTATGGCTCAGAAACAAGGACACTAAATAAACAATTAGAAGACAGAATTGATGCCTTTGTGGGTATATAGAAGAATAGGGAGAACATCATGGAAAGAGAAGAAAACAAATAAAGAGGTTATAAAAACACTTAATATGAAGAAAGAATTCCTAAGAGAAATAAATATCAGGCAAATAAAATACTTTGGACACATTAAAAGACATGACACGTTGTTGAAGACATTACTTGAGGGTAAAATCAAAAGGAAGCGAGCAAGAGGTAGGCAGAGATTCAAGTGGGAGAGTAACATCACACGATGGACAGGATACAGTCTGGTAGAGTGCACAACCAAGACAAGAGACAGGGGATGTTGGAGATATGTTGCAGCCAACCTTCGTTGCGAAGACGGCACTTAGTGATGGTGATGATATAATGTCATTTGAATTCAAAAACCATCATCTATTTGACATGTCCTTTATAGAACACTTTATTTACTCCTACGCTGTACGTCTCTCGGTTCTGTGCAAGATGCTCAACCTCTTCAAGTACATGTTCAGAAGGTCTTAGATGATCTGTGTCCATTGTTGTCTTGGTCTTATTCTCTGTTCTGGATCGTTTACCTCCGTGTGTAATCTTTCAGATCCACTGTTTTTTTATGTCCAAAATGTGTTAGCTTCCGTTTATTTTTGTTTTTTGTTTGCTTTTGTTGGCAGGCCTATATTTTGGAGAATCCAGACTTCTGATATCTTCCTGTCTTTGCGGATGTCTGCAGCAATTCATCTTTCTATCCATGCTCTTCTTAAGGCAATTCTATTACATTTCAATCCGAATGCCGATATTTTATTTTTCATTTCGAATGTATTTGCTCAAGTTTCACAACAATATGTTGCTACTCGAAGAATATACCGTCTTGATTTTTGAACTTCTCTATGTTTCTGTTCGTTCCTTGTCATACTTATTTGGTCTGTGATGAATTTTAGTAGGTCCTTGCTATTCTCTTTCTGATCTCTGCTGGACAATCACATGTGGTGTTTGATGGGTTGATCTGAGGTATATTCATATTTGCTGACATTTTTTAGTATTTCTTTGTCAAAACCACATACCATATAATACAATACACTACTATGCAATATAGTACAGATAATAAACTGCAAATCCATATGCAAAAATAAACATCATCAATAAGTGAAGTTTTGAGATATTTTATAACAGATTGTGGCACAGTTATAAGAGCAGAAAATATAGATCTATAAATAGTTCAGCAGAAAAAGCAGGCAATGAACTAAGTGAATACATAGTTTATGATTGCATAATAGCGGTATGTTGCAGACTACGATGACAGTAGTTTCAGCTTTGTATTGAACCATCTCTCTGGCGTATACCGAAATGATTGAAAACTCAAATTGCGACATACAATCCATGGTCATCGAGAGAAACTAATTGTCACAGATTTATATATTTGTATATGTGTTTCTGTTTTTGTGTCCTTTCAAGCAGCCTGTTCTCTCGGTGCTTCTGTAGTATGATGTTGCTCTGAGGTATGAGTGCTCTGAGATGTGAGTGATCTGAGATGTGAGTGCTCTGAAATGTTAGTCTCTGAGATGTGAGTGCTCTGAGATGTGAGTGCTCTGAAATGTTAGTCTCTGAGATGTGAGTCTGAGATGTGATTCTCTGATATGTGAGTGCTCTGAAATGTGAGTCCTCTGAGATGTGAGTGCTCTGAGATATGATTCTCTGAGGTATGCGTACTCTGAGATGTACTTTAAGTGTGGCTGCAACATTACTGTCAAGGCTATTACTGTTGAACAGGTGAACCGTAACAGTATCCTTCACCTCTAGTAGGACTAGATATTTATTCCAAATTGATTGAGAAATATATGCTATCATCAGCAGGGGACTCTTGCTTTCTACACTTCTACTGGCACTTCTTTCACACGTGAGAAAGCAAATAACGAAGTGAATAACTAAGTGAACAACTAAGTGAATAACTAAGTCAATAACTAGGTGAATAACTAACTGAATAACTAAGTGAATAACTAAGTGAATAACTAATTGAACAACTAAGTGAATAACTAAGTGAACAACTAAGTGAATAACTAAGTGAACAACTAAGTGAATAACTAAGTGAACAACTAAGTGAATAACTAAGTGAACAACTAAGTGAATAACTAAGTGAACAACTAAGTGAATAATTAAGTGAACAACTAAGTGAATAACTAAATGAATAACTACTTGAATAAATAAGTGAATAATTATGTGAATAAATACGTGAATAACTAAGTGAATAACACACAATGATACAGTGAACATGCATACACAAGTTTATGATTATTTTAACTTTAAACATTGTTTCAATTGAGAAAATTTCATGTTTACAGCTACTGAGAAATCTTTGTTCATCTTGAAATAAATGAAAAAGTTGAGTAATGGATGAACCAAATATAACACCAGAAATGACCTGTATATAGAAGATGGAATTGTGTAATTCAAATCCAGTGTATACAAGATGGCTGATGGGGAGGTACACATGAAAAACACCCCGCATATGACCGCTAAAAATTTCACACTTTTCATGGCCGCTGTTGTGTTTGATCTGAAGAAATTTACTGTTTTAATATCAGTTCTTAGTAATTTTCTAGTATTGGCAGCTTTTTGACGTTTGTAAGCTAAAACAGCAATCTTGAAGTAGAATATTATGACTAAAATGGAAGTTATAACATAAATTACAGCGAATGGAAACATATAAGCAAATGGGGGATTTGTTAAAATACAATTCTGATGGTACCAGCTGTCTCTGTACGCGACAACTGGAATAAGCAGGTACACAAGAGCTAGACACCAGAAACAAATAATGATTGTAAGAACTCGTCTTCTAGTCACGTGTGTCATGTAGTAAAATGGATGGACAATGTAGATGTAACGATCAACAGCTATAACCCCCATCTGATTTACGGACAGCAATAATGTAGAGTAACATGTTCCAAGAGTAATGCTATCTACTAAAGCTGTATTGATAATATATTTACTACTTACATTTAGAATAAGTATTTGGTTAACAATACTACTGAGAGATAACATGACATCAGCAACAGCAACAGATGAAATCAGCAGATTAGTATTTGTGTGGAGTTGTGGACTACCCCAGATGGTAACTATGCTGAGTATATTCTGAAACAACACTAGAAAACATAATGGTATCGCAAAATACCACGTGCTTATACCATTAATATGTAATTCTTCTGCGCAAGTGGAGGATACATTCCCTGTCATGTTTGTGGTTCTCGCTGGTCTGATGGTTTAGTTGTTAGTTATGTGCACAAGAGGACACGTGGATCAATCCCGCTTGCAACGTCTTGTTTATACAGTGAATATTTCGGAGATAACTGAGTGTTGTTGTTTGAAGCTATGAAGACAGGTGATGTGAGTGGTACCATCGGCTGGCGACGTGTCATCTTGGTTAGAGCCACGGAGCTTATAGAAGGTAACCAGAGAGCAATGATGCCAATCCTCTATGACATTTCCATCGTCATGTTTGTGTCACGGTTTTACCAAATCCTAATTTCAGTTTAATGTTCTTCTCCTGACTCCTTCTCTAATAACTAACGCGAGAGTTCATAAGATTTCTGCTTGGGAGCGTGAAGTACGCTGTACTGCTGTTGGATTCACAGCAGAGTTGCGTTATTTTACCGTTTTCGGCACATTACATCCGTTTTTGTCATAAGGTGTAATTTAATTTATAATGTTAGTAATTAAACGAGATGACACCGCTTCACAACTGTTGTCTTCTAATTATTCTTTATAAAAAGATATTTATAATTATAATTAGAAGTGCGGAAATAAAACATATATCTTTGAATCTAAAGATATCGGTTTAAATCTGGCTAAAGTTGTATATTTGTATAATGCTAAAGAAATTAAAAACTCAAACAGCAAAATATGTACAGTGAGTGTAAACGGGTATAGGCTGAAGTACAAAATAGTTCTTATATAATACTTTTAATTTTCCTGTGACAATGGAGGTGTTACTCGACTGTCCTGATGCTAAACTTAAAATATCTTTCACTCAAATAAATGTGTTTGTATTCAATACACAATATGATCTGATTATATGATTAACATATTAACTCCGTTGTGCTAATCAATCGGTACGACAACTTTCTAGAACTGCCACGAAGACAACTAATCGGCTTTTAATAATTTATAAATAAACAGCATATTAAAACACAAATGTTTGCTCTGAATCCGTTAAATATATGACTTCTAGAATCTTCTCTGGTTTCTTCTGCCTGGCCTCAAAGTCTGTAATAAATATTTCTTCATCTGTCTGACATTGGATCTATCATAATTAGAATCTGTACGTTCAATGATCGCTGCGATCAATGCGCATCAGAAGCAACAACTGGTATCATAAATTTGACAGTAAATATGTGCTCTGTAAATAAAGAAAATAATGAGAAATACATTACAGAGAACAAAAATTGAATATAAATTTGACAGAATATGAAACAAATGAAACCTTATAGTCCATGGATATTCAGCGCATCTCATGGTATGAGTGAAACGTCGCAAACATGTATGATTCAGCCTAGGAACGGAGCTATTACAACATAGCACCGATGGACAAATTCAACAATGAATCATTTAAACATAGAAACAATGAATATTTTCAACAGAAAAAAAATGAATAATTTCTATTTAGAAACTGTTAATAATTTTTGCATAGCTGCAATGAATAATTTCAACATAACAACAATGAACAGTTTCAACATAGCAACTGTGAACACTTTTAACATAGCAACAATGAACAGTTTCAACATAGCAACTATGAATATTTTAACATAGCAACAATGAACAGTTCAACATAGCAACTGTGAATACTTTCAACATAGCAACAATGAGTAATTTCAACATATCATTATTGAGCTGTTTCAGCGTAGCATCCTTATGTCACTACATTAAAAAAAACATCTATACTTACTAGAAATACAACATGTCAAAATATAGTTTGACATTATAACAGTCTAGATTCTAGACAAGGATATGAACATTACAATAACATAAAAACATCCATCTAGATTCTAGGCTAGAATGTCTACATATAACCAGTACATCATATGAACAGTCTAGATTCTACACTTGAGTTTCAAATAGCTAAAATATATCAATACAACATAATAGCAATCTAGATTCTAGACTAGATATCAGCATGGAAGAAACTATGACTTCAGATCTATGACTGTCTGGTTATTGATTACTAAAAATTAGCATTATAATTAGAACAATGTCATAGGTGTTAATTCTACACTAACGTATTCCACAGGTTATACATGATGATGGTACCTTAGGGTAAAGATTGGTATATATTGGTACCATTGGTAGAGATGTCCACTGTACTTCGTAGACAGACAGTTCTACTAGTACTGCATTAAATTCCAAAATATCAGTCTAGTGGACTCATCTACAGGGAGGACTATATTCAGTAGACATTAGTAAATCAGTTTCAAAACTACTCCAATATACATTGTTAACTAACAGAATATTGATGCATTGAATGCAAGAATGTCTTCTGTTTTACGCTCGTATTATCCAGAATGTCCTGGTAGGTATATTTACGTCATATCCCGTTGGTTAGATGATATCCAGTCATTTTTGCGAGTGACGTTTTTATTATCTATCTATCTATCTATCTATCTATCTATCTATCTATCTATCTATCTATCTATCTATCTATCTATCTATCTATCTATCTATCTATCTATCTATCTATCTATCTATCTATCTATCTATCTATCTATCTATCTATCTATCTATCTATCTATCTATCTATCTATATATCTATCTATCTATCTATCTATCTATCTATCTATATATCTATATATATATATATCTATATATCTATCTATCTGTACGCTGTGTCCCTTGTTTGCCTAGCGGCGTCTGGGTAAAAGAGTTCTTGTCCCTGTGGCTTCTTTGATTTCTGTGATCCATCTTTTGCACGGTCTGCCTTTGGCTTTATAGCCGTTATGTCTATGAGTCATGGCCATTTGTGGCATGCTATCTGTTGGTAGTCTGGAAGCGTGTGAAAACCACTTGATCTGTTGGTTTTTTTTATGTGTCCCAATACTGGTATTGTTTTGGTTATCTGCCTGATGTTATTGTTTCTAATTCTATTTCTTAATGACACTCCGAGTATTCTTAGTAGACATGTCATTTCTGTTGTCACTATTTTTCTATTGTCTTGTGCTGTCATTGTTATTTATTATTAATTTATTTTTATTTTTTGTGCTGTAAGTTTTCATTTAGTGAAGAATAAGTGGAAGTCTAATATAATTATTGCATTAGTACAGTTGTTCCCAACGTGGGGCCCACGCTCCTCATGGGGCAATTTGATTGTTCAGGGGGGGGGGGAATTCGAACAAGTTGTAATTAGGCTTCATTTAGGGAATAATTCAATTTTAAATATAAAAATATATATTAATTTTATATAGGGTGGCATCCGAATTTTAGAAATATTTCGGTGGGGCATGGTTAAAAAAAAAAGTTGGGAAACACTGCATTAGTAAATGAAAACTCCGGGTGATAGTTTTCAGAGCAAAATTAACTAGCTTGACGCCCATCTCCATATAGGATGCAGTTAGTTCGATGTGCCCCGCGACGACTCTACACACCGTGATTTTCACCGTGAATTTCAGTAAACGTCTAAAAGGACAACCTCTCATCTTCACATTACAGACAGATACTAACGTATGAAATAAAGTGCTTGAGGAAAGCTACAGGGGTTACCAGGCTTGACAGATTACGAAATGAAGACATCGGAAAAGAATAGATATAACATATTTCACACAAAAAATAGAAAATCAGTAGATCAAGTGGTTTGACCACATTATGAAAATGCATCACGACAAGCTATCCATGAAGACACATGAACCAAAGAGATCAGGATACAAAGCCAGAGGATGACAACGGAAAAGATTAAAAGAAATCTTCAGGAACATTTTGAATAAACACGGTCATACCCGGACCACATATCTGTCCTTGATATCCAACATTAGATCACTAGCCACCTTGGGAATGACAGTAAAGAATAAAATACAAGAAAGCTAAGTTTGTTGGGGTGTTTTTTTGGGGGGGTCATAAAAAGAGAAATAACAGCAAGGAAAGATTAATAGCTGAAGACAGAGTAAATCGCAACAAGGGATGTTGGCGTCCAAGACGACGATGGTGCAATGATATATGAAATTGTTTCTCAACATGTCTCTAGCTGCGGCAGGTCAACTCGAGAAGAATCGCGGAGCTTCCAGAGAATCCATGAGGTAGACCACGTTTTGGAAAGAATATGCCACACGATGATGATTTAATTTATCCGCATTCGCAAACGACACAAAATACATAAATAGTGACCAACGAAAACATGGAAATATATCAAACTCATCACATAAAAAGGCTGATTCTGCTTTGTTTTGATTTTGATGTTTGCT
The DNA here is from genome assembly GCA_034231615.1 of Meghimatium bilineatum. Lineage (NCBI taxonomy): Eukaryota > Metazoa > Mollusca > Gastropoda > Stylommatophora > Philomycidae > Meghimatium > Meghimatium bilineatum. Next base: position 4,100,469 of record CM067304.1, read on the forward strand.
CTAATTTGACTATTGGTCACAGTAACACAAACTTAAGCTAAACAAAGTAAAATTCATATATGATTAACTACCTGACGCACAGATCTATCGATGAGCATACTAAAAACATCATCTACCTGACGCACAGATCCATCGACAACTAAACTGATATCACGATATCAAACATTCTTAACAATCATGCGACCACTTTTGAAATTTGATAGTTTCTATTTACAAACAACAATGTTTCGTGTCTAGAAATGTTTTCTTCAAAGCTTCAGCAAAGTCTTTGTTCATGTGAAAATATATGATAAAATTCAGCAACGGATGAATCAAATATAAATTCATTAGAACCGTATATGTAAACAGTGGTACACTGTAAAACAAGCCAATCAAAAAGCTCACTCCTGAAGGGAATGTACACAAGAAAAATATCCCACAAGTCACCGCAAAAAATTTCACACTTTTCATGGCGGCTAATGTCTGTTTTCTAAAACAGTTCACGATGTGACCATCGTCGTTTGGTAATCTTCTACCATAAACTACTTGTTTACGTCTAAAAGCTAATAGAGCAATTTTGAAGTAAAAAATGATAACTAAAATAATGTTAATACTGTAGAGAATAGCAAATGGATACAAAAAACTATTGGGAGGATTAGTTAAAATACATTTCTGATGGTAAGAGATGTCTTTGAAAAATATAACTGGGATTAACTGATAAACAATAGCCAGACACCAGAAACAAATAATAATTGTAAGAATCCGTCTTCTAGTCACGTGTGTAATGTAGTAAAATGGATGGACAATGTAGATGTAACGGTCGATTGCTATAATCCCCATCTGGTTTGTGGAGAGTAATACAGACGTATACATAGCTCCAAGTAGTATTGTATCTGCAATAATGGCATCAGAAAATTGTTGAAATAACGTAGGGTAATGAGCAATGAGATCTGCTATATAAGACAGTGATAAGTACAGATCACCTACTGCAACAGATACAATCAATATGTTAGTGTTTGTATGAAGTCTTGGAGTACGCCAGATAGTAAATATACTTATAGCGTTCTGACAGATTACTAAAACACTTAGTGGAATTTCAAAATAACCAAAATAAAATGAATTAACTCTGAAATAATTTAAACAGACAGACGTTTCGTTGTCAGCCATTCATGCTACCTTCATCCAATACAAGAATAATTTAAAATAGTTCGGTACGAATATTAGCCAATGATGGTTGCCACAACTAACTGTCAACGTTGCTTCGTATAATAAATATATTTATATTTTCTCTAATACTGATTTTAAATAAAATGTAGAAAGTGGGTAGTATTTCAGGACTTAGCGAACAAGAGAGCATGTTTTATATGTAGTCATGTCCTAGGCAATATATATATATAGTTCAATGGGTTGTCACTCCTTTCTGAACGGTCCAGATGCAAAGTTAACTGAGATTGGGTTTGAACCGCTATCTTGTCCGCATGAGTTGCTGACTCTTCTTCTCCACCACAGAACTGGATAAATAAAATGTATTTCCATAAAACGAATATCTCTTCAGATACAATGAGCAGGATTATAAGTTAGGATGAAGTTACCTAGAAACAAGTCTTGATTGTTGTAGCTGGTTCAAAGACTCTAATTGATATTTCTTTAAAGTCTTTACATTCTAGATATTCTATGTGACACCAGTGTGTTAAATCGGTCCGTGGAACTTGTGTTAAACCAGTACATGCAACTAGTGTGTTAAGGAGATACGTGCAACCAGTATGTATAATCATCATGTGGAACCATTTTACGGCGTAGAGTTGAACTCTAGTTTATTGGCATAACGTTGCAGATATTGCTGCCAAAGTGTAAGCTACAATGAAATACCTTCCGTTCCCTGAACACCACCTTGCTAACATGCACGGGATAAAGAACAAAAAGTAACCGATATATTGTATGCATCAATGACCACTAACCGCACTGATGGTCACAGCCAATATGGAGTTCATCAGAGTATTCTGAAATAAAAATAGATTGCAAAGAAAATATATATTATATATATATATATATATATATATATATATATTCTAGCACTTGTTAGTATATACGCCACCGGTATTTAAGGTAGATAAAACGTGCACAGTCCTCTTCCGCTAGCTTAAAGTATCAAATTTAGAACAAATTTTATAACAAACTCACAAGTTGTAGTATACAAAATAACTGTTCGTTTACACGTTTTCCTGTTAAATAGGGCTAAAGGCTTTTCTTAAAATATGGGAAAGTACAGGCCTCTGTGAAATAACTGTCACCGAGACGTGTGTATGAATGATTTGTATTGTACCCCCCAAAAAGAAGAATCGATAGCCAGCAGTGATTTAAACCCGTTACCTTAATGTTATGAAACCCACACACTAGCCATTCGGCCAGCCTGTATTATCATCATTTCGCTACTACGAGTATTTGTATGTACTATCCATTTCCCACAAACTCGCCTTGTTTGCGTGTGACTACTTTTCATTCCATCCCCAGGGACTGTATGTATGTGTTTTAACTCTTCATTGTTACGTTTATCACCGAAAGAAATGGGTAGAAAACGCCTTCCTCGAACGTGTACCTTCCAGGCAAACAATTCTCGTTAAAGAAAGACGACATTGTTGTCCATTTACTGCCACTTAACCTGCATGATCTGTCTTCAGCACCGTCGACAGTCAAAGTAGACACGGAGTAACTCGCGCTCAATACAAGGATTTACTCTAAGTCTACGTGTGGACATCATTTATGCTCTGAATCGCAGATGCTTCGGTCGGAGAATTTGAAAACTATATCCTTTCTGACATTTGTTGGACTCTTTCACTTGTTCAATGGGAAGCTGTATTCAAAGCGTTTTACGATACCCAGCATCATATGCTTATGTTTACATGAACACTTTCTGAAGCATTGCATTTATGGCCGGGGTTAATTGTTGTGAGACGTTTACTATCAGGCACATGGTTGTTGCTGCTGTTGTGTGTTCTTGATCATATAAATCAATACGGCTGCCTTAGTCTCTGCAAGATAACTGGGATTCAGGTATCCCTTTAGCTTCCCATTGCAGGCCGCTGCCGTCTAGCTCGTATTGCTTTCTTCAGAAGCATTCCCTGTGTAATTTAGGCGTCGCTACATACTAAAGACCACTACCTCTATCTGGACGTCCATAGCCAGATAGATCATGTCTCCGAGCGGCGTAGATCTGCAATAGCCACGTAAACATGTTCAATTTCTGACACTGACAGATCGGCATCTGTGATATTCATAAAGCACTGATAAACAAATAGATGTACAATTTATCAATGAAATTACTAGTCAAAAAATACTTTATACTTACATTAGTAAATGTTACTCAGTGTCTTTTGTTGTAGAGTAATCAGTAAATGTTACTGAGTGTCTTTTGTTGTAGAGTAATCAGTAAATGTTACTTAGTGTCTTTTGTTGTAGAGTAATCAGTAAATGTTACTTAGTGTCTTTTGTTGTAGAGTAATCAGTAAATGTTACTCAGTGTCTTTTGTTGTAGAGTAATCAGTAAATGTTACTTAGTGTCTTTTGTTGTAGAGTAATCAGTAAATGTTACTTAGTGTCTTTTGTTGTAGAGTAATCAGTAAATGTTACTCAGTGTCTTGTGTTGTAGAGTAATCAGTAAATGTTACTCAGTGTCTTTTGTTGTAGAGTAATCAGTAAATGTTACTCAGTGTCTTTTGTTGTAGAGTAATCAGTAAATGTTACTTAGTGTCTTGTGTTGTAGAGTAATCAGTAAATGTTACTCGGTGTCTTTTGTTGTAGAGTAATCAGTAAATGTTACTCAGTGTCTTTTGTTGTAGAGTAATCAGTAAATGTTACTTAGTGTCTTGTGTTGTAGAGTAATCAGTAAATGTTACTCAGTGTCTTTTGTTGTAGAGTAATCAGTAAATGTTACTCAGTGTCTTTTGTTGTAAAGTAATCAGTAAATGTTACTTAGTGTCTTTTGTTGTAGAGTAATCAGTAAATGTTACTTAGTGTCTTTTGTTGTAGAGTAATCAGTAAATGTTACTCAGTGTCTTTTGTTGTAGAGTAATCAGTAAATGTTACTCAGTGTCTTTTGTTGTAGAGTAATCAGTAAATGTTACTTAGTGTCTTTTGTTGTAGAGTAATCAGTAAATGTTACTTAGTGTCTTTTGTTGTAGAGTAATCAGTAAATGTTACTCAGTGTCTTTTGTTGTAGAGTAATCAGTAAATGTTACTCAGTGTCTTTTGTTGTAGAGTAATCAGTAAATGTTACTTAGTGTCTTTTGTTGTAGAGTAAGAAGATCTACATTCTTATACTTACGTTCACTTCCAGATATGAACAATTGTCAAAATGAGCTCTAAGCTTCGACCACAAACATCCCCAACTTATTTCTCCACGTGTGTAATCATGTTTTATTGACAATATTAATATCACAGAAATACACCAAGCGATATAACCTAATCTGGAGCTAGCTTTCCTGGGGTAAAAACATAGCTACACTTGGTTCAATTCCATGACATAACGGTTTACTCAGATAATTGTGTTTGGTATTAAATGGCAAGTAATTGTATTGATCTTTCACTTGTAATATCTAGTTATCAGTACAAATGTAAATACAGCTCTAACCATTACTGCAGTTTCATGTTAAAACTAGGTGATTGTTTCTCCTCAATCGTGACCAATTATAATATACGACCTGCCGGCTCGTTGGATAATAGCCTTCTACAGTAACTAGTTTGACTTTTCTTGTGATATTCATTGATCATTTTGTGCATACTGTGTGTCGGCAACCAATGAATATCCCGAAAGAACTAAAAGGGTTCACTACAGTAGGATGTTTTCCAATGCGACTACAGGTCTTATTATGTTGTTTTCTCACACAGCTCAGTATAATGTGGGTTAGGTAAACAATAGGGATGTGGACGGGGACGATATGATTAGATATGTGTGGCCTATGGATCATACTTCTCAAGTATTACATTAGACAATTCATTTGATTGTCATTGGCTGTAGACAAACAATGACCAATATAAAACACGAGAAAAGTCAAACACATCACTTTAGAAGGATGAATACCAATGAGACCTCTGTGCTGTATAATTGACGAAAGGTACGGAGAGAATTATGTAGTTTGGACTTCATGGCTAGGGCTGAGACCACTGAAAATACAAAACCTATTGTCTAATTAGAAAACAGTTTTCTAAAAATGACTCATTTGATTATTCCCATGATTTCCATTGGACGCTATGATACACTTTCTCACAGCAAGCAATGAAAATCACGGGAATAGACACATTAATCATTTTAAAAGGATGTTTCCCAGTAACCAATAGTCTCTACTTCCACGCTAGTAGCCATATTCGGCAAGACGTTGTTCACTTATTTTCTGGATCTTCCATTCAACAACAAGCTTGCCTGGCCTGGGAATCAGAGATTGACATCATTGGATTGCTGGTAGTGACTTTAATTCCTTCAGCAGTTTGCCTCTATGCTGCGAGAAAGGTACGTGCATTTTTTTAATGTTTTCCAACATATAATACTGTTCAGCTCGTAGATTATTTTAGCTTTATACCCCGTTATGCGTTGCAGCGTCAGAGATAGAAGAGGTCTCAGGAGATGGCTTTATGCCTTACAGCGTCAGAGATAGAAGAGGTCTCAGGAGATGGCTTTATGCCTTACAGCGTCAGAGATAGAAGAGGTCTCAGGAGATGGCTTTATGCCTTACAGCGTCAGAGATTGAAGAGTTATCTCGACATCGATGTATGACTTGCAGCATCAGAGATAGAAGACGTTTCGGGAGATGGATGCATGCCTTGCAACGTCAGATATAGAAGAGTTATCTAGAGATGGCTTTATGCCTTACAGCGTCAGGGATAGAAGAGGTCTCTGGATATTGCTTTTTACTTGACAGTGTCAGTGATAAAAGTTCTATGGATATGGCTTTTTGTGCTTTATATATGTTTTATTTTTTGTTGAATCTTTTATTTGTGTAACCCATCGTTTTCAAGGTTTGCACCTGGCTTTGGATGGTTTGCATGGTGTCTGTACAGTAATGGTTATTTATGGGCATTTCCTGATGGTAGTCTGGAAGTATGGAAAGTCCACTTAATCTATTGTCTTCTACTGTAATCAAGGATTGGTATAGTGTTTGTTAGTCTCATGTTTACGTTCGAGATTCTGTCTCTTATTTTTACTCCGTGGACTCTACGTAGACAAGTCATTTATGTGGTAACATGTTTTCTTAGGATTCTGTTGTTAGTGTCCACGTTTGTCATTGGTAGCATGGTGATGGGGATGATGATTGTTTTATATAGTGATGGGGATGATGATTGTTTTATATAGTGATGGGGATGATGATTGTTTTATATAGTGCAGTTTTAGTGTTCATGCTCACATGTTTGTTTTTGAAAATAGTAGTCACCTGCCTCGAGATCCAGTATGCTATGTTACATCTATGTTGGATTTTCTTTGGTGTGTTTCCAATTCGATGATATGCTGTTTTCAAGATAAGAAACATTATTTCACATGTTTAAGTTGTTAAATTTATTAGAATAGTGATATTTCTTTCTGTTTCTGCGATTGACATTACCTCAGTTTGTTGTGTGTTTATCTTTGTTTTAATGTTTCTACATGTTGTGTGGAGTCTACATGTTGTGTGGAGTCTACATGTTGTGTGGAGTCTATGTACATGTTGTTGTTATAGTTGTTCTGTAGTTAATTATATTATTGTTTTATCGTCTGCAACAAAGAAATTCTGGAGAAAAAAAGAAGTTTTATGTCCAGGTAAGCAGACTTGGCACAACGTCGACGTATTCGCGCAAGATGTGTTCGAAAGTTTTGACGAGCAAATGGAGACATGCGCGGCTGCAATATACCTGGAAGATGTTTATAACAGAGTTCCCTTGGATTTCTTAATGACCATAATGCTGCAACTTCAAGTTAGTCCTTTCATTGTCAGGTGGATTATCTCGGCACTTTTTCAGAGACATGTTGTTCTTAAGTGTGGGAGTTGGTCTTCGGCACCAACAGTCATAAACATGAGACTACCACAAGGGTAAACTCTGTCCCCAGTATTATGTAATGTGTATACATTTCAAATTGCAAGCTGTCATATTGCAGGACCAGGGAGAACTATTAGAAGGAGATCATTAGAAGTATTTATTGACACATTGTCATCAAAACGTCACAACACACCTAAAACTAAATAATAAAACTCAAATCCAAAACTACCAACACAATTCAGTCGTGACTTTCGTCAATTGAATTCATAAAGAGAATTCACTAACAGAATTCAATCATGAATCTCTTCAATAGAAGACTTACTAACAGAATTCAGTTGCACCTTGTGCGTCATTATTCCAGTGTATTATTTTGGTCTGCGATGGCGACTGACATCCGGACAGCACAAAGTATAAAAGTAGTGACCAGCGAAAAAAACCAGAATAAAAACCATGACATAAGATAGCTGATTCTGCTTTGTTTTCAATTTGATATTCTGAATTATATGGCTAGTGGTCAAGGTTCCACAAAACCCAGCTAAAAAATACCATAACATATAATTATCTTCCTGCATCTGCTACGAACAGATCCATCGGCGACTACACTGATATCACTATATAAAACATTTTTAACAATCATGTGATCACTTTTGAAATGTGATAGTTTCTATTTACAAACAACAATGCTTCATGTCTAGAAATGTTTTCTTCAAAGCTTCAGCAAAGTCTTTGTTCATGTGAAAATATATGACAAAATTCAGCAACGGATGAATCAAATATAAATTCAATAGAACCGCATATGAAAATATTGGTACCCTGTAAAACAAGCCAATCAAAACGGAAATTCCTGAGGGAAATGTACACAAGAAAAATATTCCACAAGTCACCGCAAAAAATTTCACACTTTTCATGGCGGCTAATGTCTGTTTTCTAAAACAGTTCACGATGTGACCATCGTCGTTTGGTAATCTTCTACCATAAACTACTTGTTTACGTCTAAAAGCTAATAGAGCAATTTTGAAGTAAAAAATTACAACTAAAATAATGTTAATACTGTAGAGAATAGTAAATGGATAAAAATAACTGTCGGGAGGATTCGTTAAAATACATTTCTGATGGTAAGATAAATCTCGGAAAAATATAATTGAAAAACACTGATAAACAATCGCTAGACACCAGAAACAAATAATGATAGTAAGAACTCGTCTTCTAGTCACGTGTGTCATGTAGTAAAATGGATGGACAATATAGATGTAACGATCAACTGCTATAATCCCCATCTGGTTTGTGGAGAGTAATACAGACGTGTACATCACTCCAAGTAGTACTGTATCTGCAATAATAACATCAGAAATTTGCCGAAATAACTTTGGGTAATGGACGATGATATCTGCTATATAGGACAGAGCTAAATACACATCAGCCATTGCAACAGATACAATAAAAATGTTACTGTTTGTATGAAGTCTTGGAGTACGCCAGATGGTAAATATACTTATGATGTTCTGAAAGATTACTAAAACACTTAATGAAATTACAAAATATCCAAAATAAAAGGAAGTAAACGTGAAATAATTTAAACATGGAGACGTTTCGTTGTCAGCCATTTATGCTACCTTCATCCAATACAAGAATAGTTTAAACTATTTCGGTTCCTCTACCCTTTGCTAAAGAACATCCGCTGATAGTAGTCAATGATGGTTGCCACAACTATCTGTCAGAGTTGCTTTCTAGAAATATATTTATAATTTCTCCAATACTGGCTTTAACTACAAATGTAGAAAGCTGGTAACATTTCGGGACAACGATCAAGAGAACATATTTTGTTTAAAGTAATGATGTTTCAAGCAATATAAATAGTTCAGTAGGTTGTCACTTCTTTCTGAACTGTGCAGATGTAAAGTTAACTGCGATTGGGTTTCAACTGTGTCCTCTTGTGTTTCTCACTCAGCAGCTCTAATACAGAGCTGGACAAATCAAGTGTAGTTCAAGGACATGAATATCTCTTCAGATACAATGAGCAGGACTATAAGTTAGGATGAAAGCACCTAGAAACATGTCTTGATTTTTGTGTCTGGTTTCAATGTCTCTACTTGATATTTCTTTGAAGTTCTAGCTATTGTATGTTACAAATGTGTGTGGAACCATGTTGAACCAGTATTTGAAACCCGAACGTAGAACCAATATATGAAACAAGTATGTTAAACCAGCATGTTAAACCAGTGTGTTATGCCAGTGGAACCATTATATAGAATTACCATGTGGAACCATTGTGCGTCGTAGTACGAAAGCCTAGTTTATTGCCAAAAAGGTGCAGATATCGCTGCCAAAGCGTAAGCTACAATGCAATATCTTCCTCTGAAAACCACCTTGCTAACATGCACGGGATAAAGAACAAAAAGGTAACCGATTTATTATATCAATCAATGATCACTGGTGGCACCGATGGTAATAGCCAAAATGAAGTTCATCACAGTATTCTGAAATAAAAATAGAGTGCGGAGAAAACGATAATTTTATATATAAAAATATATATATGATACAATAATATTCTAGTACTTGTTATTATACATGTCACCAGTATTTGGCACATGAAACGTGCACAGTCCTTTTCCGCTAGCTTAAATTAGCTTTAGAAAATTATGTACAATATACTCTCAAAACTCAGTTTACGAAAAAAAAATGTTGGTTTACACTTGTCCTGCTAAAGGCAGCGAAGAGACTTTTTTTTAAAAAAAAGGATAATAGAGGCCTCTGTCAAATAGTTGTGACTACGTCGTGTAAATGAATGATTTTTATTGTACAACCAATAGATCTAATCGAGTACCAAACAGTGTTTTGAACTCGACACCTTATTGTTATAATACCTACACACTAGTCATTTGGCCAGCCTGTATTATCCAAACTGTGTTAAAGTTATTTCTGTGGAAGATTCTGGCAAAGTATGGATGTCCACAGAAATGTATCTCAATGGTGCAGCAATTGCATGATGGAATGCAAGCTAGAGTTCAGGATGATGGAAAGTTATCTGAAACCTTCCCTGTCTCAAATGGAGTAAAACAAGGATGTGTATTAGCACCTACCCTATTTAGCATCATGTTCTCTGCTATGTTGAATGATGCTTTCAGAGATCTAGACCTGGGAGTAAACATCACCTATCGCATAGACGGAAAATTATTCAACCTTCGGCGGCTTCGAGCAAAAACCACAGTTAAATCACACACAATCAGGGATCTTCTATTTGCTGATGACTGTGCCCTACATGCCAACTCTGAGGATGATCTACAATGTATTATAGACAGATTTTCCAAAGCCTGTACCAACTTTGGGCTTACCATTAACACAGAGAAAACAGAAGTCATGTTACAACCAGCACTTCGCAAAAGCTATCTCGAGCCCTGCATAAAGGTAAATGGTGTAGCAATGAACGTTGTGAATAGATTCACATATCTAGGCAGTACGTTATCACAAAATGCCAACGTTGATGATGAAGTGTATACAAGGATCGCCAAAGCAAGAAGTACTTTCGGCAGATTGTACGCAAATGTTTGGCGTAGAAATGGCATTAACCTACAGACTAAGCTGAAAGTTTACAGAGCAGTGGTACTTCCAGTGCTGCTTTACGCTGGTGAAACACGGACTGTGTATAGACGTCATGTGAAAAAACTCAATCAATTTCATACAAATTGTCTCAGAAAAGTTATGAACATCAGATGGCAAGACAAGATTCCAGATACCACTGTCCTTGATAGAGCTGGTATCCCATGCATTGACACGATACTGATGCAGACACAGATTCGTTGGGCAGGTCATTTGGTGCATATACCAGACCATCGTCTGCCAAAGATACTTCTCTATGGTGAGCTAGAGAAGGGTATACGATATCAAGGTGGCCAAAGGAAGCACTACAAGGACTCGTTAAAGAATTCACTGAAAGCCTTTGAAATAGACCACGATACATGGGAAGAACTTGCACAAAATAGATCTACATGGCGTTCTAAAATAAACAAGAGCGCATCATCTTGTGAAAATAAGAGAAATGCAGCAGCTCAACAGCGGAGAGCAGCTAGAAAGTCACGGATAGACCAAGATCCGTCTACAGTCGTTATTCCATGTCCAAACTGTCCAAGGACATTTACAGCTCGAATATTGCTCATTAGCCATCTACGAATTCATAATCAAGGACATAACTAAAATTGAATTTTCAAAAGTGGATGTAACAAATGGTCATCATCACTTGTGATGGACGAACAACAACAGTATCCAAACATTCATTTGGCTGCTATTATTTCTCACTATCCATTTCTCACATACTCGCCTTGTTTGTTGAATCTGACGACATTTCATTCCATCACCGACTTTATGTGTGTTTGAACTCTTCACTGTTGTGTTTAGTCGTCCTCGTACATGTACCGTACCGGCATACACTTTTCATGAAAGAAACACGACATTGTTAGTCCCATTGCTTCCACTAAACCGCCTTCTCTCTGTATGATCTGTTTTGGAAATGTAGACAGTCAAATTAGGCTCGTCATCAATACAAGGACTTGCTTTCAGTCTACGTTGCTTACAGAATACATTTCTTCCATCGGAGAATTTAAACAACATATATACACGACATTTGTTTGACGCTTTCACTTGTTCAATGGGAAGCTGTATTCAAAGCGTTTTACGTTACCCAGCATCATATGCTTATGTTTACATGAACACTTTCTGAAGCATTGCATTTATGGCCGGGGTTAATTGTTGTGAGACGTTTGCTATCAGGCACATGGTTTTTGCTGCTGTTGTGTGTTCTTGATCATACAAATCACTACGGCTGCCTTAGTCTCTGCAAGATAACTGGGATTCAGCTATCACTTTAGCTTCCCATTGCACGCCGCTGCCGTCTAGCTCGTATTGCCGTCTCCAGAAGCATTCCCTGTGTACTTCATGTGTCGATACATCGTAGAAACGTGTACCCCTATCTGGACAATCACAGTCAGATCATGTCTCTGAGCGGTGTAGGTCTGCAATAAGCCAAGTAACCATGTTCAATATCTGACACTGACAGGCATGCATCTGCGATACTCAGAAAGCAATGGAACACAACTAGACGTAAACATTATCAATAAAATTACTACACCAAAAAATGCTTTAAACTTACATCAGTAAATGTTCATCTGTGTCGTTTGTTGCAGTGTACGAATATGTACATTCACATCAGTACGTTCACTTCCTCAGATGAACAATTGTCAAAATGAGCTCTAAGCTTCGACCACAAACATCCCCAACATTTTTATCCACGTGTGTAAACACGTTTTATTGACAATATTAATTTAAAAGAAATACACCAAAGGATAGAAACTAATCTGGAACTAATTTTCCTGGGCGAAAACATAGCTACACTTGGTATATCGCGCAATTCCATGACATAACGGTTGACTCAGATAATTGTGTTTGGTATTAAATGGCAAGTAATTGTATTGATCTTTCACTTCTAATATCTAGTTATCAGTGCAAATGTAAATACAGCTCTAACCATTACTGCAGTTTCATGTTAAATCTTGGTTACCGTTTCTCCTCAATCGTGAAAAACGATTAATATAATACCTGTTGGCTCATTGGATAACAGCCTTTTAAAGTAACTATTTTGACGTTTCTTGTGATATGCATTGATGATACTTTGGCCGCAAACAGTTAAAATCCCGGAATAATTAAAAGGGTTCACTATAGTAGGATCTTTTCCAATGCGTCTACAGGTCTTATTATATTTTTTTCTCACATAGCTAAGTATAATGTGCGTTATGTAAACAATAGGGATGTGGACGGGGACGATGTGATCAGAGATGCGCGACCCTATGGATCATACTTCTCAAGTATTACATTAGAAACGCCCATTGATTGTCGTTTGTTAACAAAATGTGACCAATACACACACGAGAAAAGTTGAACACGTGACTTTCGAAGGCTGAATCTGTGCTGTATAATTGAGGAAAGATACGGATAGAATTGTGTACTTTGACTTCATGGCTATTGGTAAGACCATTGACAATACAAAACCCATTTACTAATTAGAAAACAATCTTCTAAAAAATGTCTCGTTTAAATGTTCCTGTTATTTTCATTGGACGCTATGATACACTTTCTGTAGGCAAGAATGAACATCACGGGAATAGACACATTAATCATTGTAAAAGTCATAAGAAAACGAAGATGGAAATATCTGGGTCAAGTTTTAAGACTAGATAAAAACAGAATAGATCAACAAGCCAATATGTGAGTACCTGAAGGTCAAAGAAAACGAGGTAGGTCTAAAGCAACCCTAAAAAGCACCGTACTTAAAGAAGGGGAAATAACAGGCTGCAAGACTATACAAGAACTAAAACTGCAGGCAGCGGATCACAACACATGGAGTATCAAAACCTCTGCCCTATCTGTCTGCTGCAGGAAAGGAGCAAACTAACTATCACATCGATATATGCGACAGATAACCAGGTAGATAGAACGCCCACCTTGCCACACTCCAGATTGTATATGAAATTTATCTGAAAGCTCAACAGCACACTGACTTAATCTGTAACTACTTCTAAACAATTTGATTAGTTGTTGTTGAACCCAATATGTGGATAGTATTTTTCAAAGTAGTTGTCTGTTTACTCTATCGAAAGCTTTTTCTTGGTCGCGAAAAGTGATGTACAATTCTTTGTTATTTTTAGTTGTTGTTTTTTTTGTCTGCAAGTTTTCTGAGTGTAAAAATGACATCTGGACGGTTTATTTTTATTATGAAATCCTATTAGAGTGTTTTAAAATCATATTAACATTCAACATGGAAATTAATATTAAAAAGAGCGAACTAATGGCAATAGCAAAGAAAGAAAGAAATATCACTTGATTCTCTTGATTATTGATTAGATACTGGCCTCACAGCATGTGAGGTATTCCCATAAGTGCTCCGCCATCTGTTCCAGCAGACATTCGACTCGATGGTGTTTCGAGTTTAATGTTGCCGAAACAGACGTCGACATCAGGGCACAACGCTGACCCTTGCGAAAGTTTTTTTTGTTGTTTCGCCCACCCACGCCGTGCCCGCCCTTGTTCAATCACAACCTCGGCCTGTTGGAACAACATGGTAACTGTTATCGAAGGTTACGACTACGGCATTGTACAGATGATGTGCCATGAAGCTTCTATAAGAAGATAATCTCAATATAAAAGCATGTCATCTATTTAGGTTTTCTGTTGCATGGTTGGTTTGTCTCGTGAGCCATTAGTGAGACCCACAGACGCAATCGCAAGCGCAGAAATATCACTATCTCAATCGATGATAAACACCTTAAACAAGCCTTATATCGAGTGACGGGAAAACCAGTAAAGAGATACAAAATAGATGCAACAAAACATACCAGATCCTAGGACAGATGACACGTATTTTCAAGAATAAAAATGTAAACATAGACACTGACGTTGCATTATACAAGACTATTATTATTCCATCTCTGCGTTACCAAAGCCAAACATGGACAATGACAGCATAAGAGAAAAGAAACATAGTGACAGCAGAAATGACATGTCTACGAAGAAAACTCGGAGTGTCATTCAGAGTTAGAATTAGAAACGATAACATCAGACAGATAACAAAACTATACCAGTATTGGAACACATCAAAAGGCAACAGATCAAGTAGTTTTCAAAAGTCTCCAGACTACCAACAGATAGCATGCCATAATGGCCTTGGCACATAGACATAACGGTTATAAAGCCAGAAGCAGACCATGTAAAAGATGGATCACAGAAATCAAAGAAGCCACAGGAATAAGCTCACAAACAGCACACAAGAAGAACATCTCCAGAGAACTATTCCACTTCTGAAGCCGCAAGGCAAACAAGGACCACATCGTATAGATAGACAGATTAGAGTGTTACTAGGCTGTGATAGGAAGCAGCGTAACGCAGTCGTTAGAGCCCTGGCTTCAAATATGACTGGTGTTGGGTTCATTCCCCAGTTGAGGCGGAAATGTCTTTTAGATCGCAAAGGCTCCCGAGTCGACCCAGCCTTAAATGGGTACCGTATTAATCCGGGAAGTAAAGACTGCGAGGGAGATGAGATGGCTACCGCCCTCATTTGCAGAGCCACTGAAATGTGAGATCGCTAACATCTCACACCCCTACGGCATTTATAGATGATATGGGCTATTTTACTACTAAGCTGTTGTTTTATGAATGCTCGTAATACTATTTCTAGTATTCTGTTAAACATTTTTATAGTGTGGATTAGAAGTGAAATAAATCTGTACTTTAGTAATTCGTAACATTGCCCCAGAAAGTCTCATTCCGTAAAATATGCGTCCTAATCATGTTCAAACAAACCTCCTAGGCATGATAATGCTACCTGTAGCTAATGATACATCTGTGTTAATAAATTGTCCAGAATCTTGGATAAGTTACATATTTGTTAATAAATTGTCCAGAAACATGGATAATGAACAAACTATGTATCACGTGACATGTTCTGTCCAGAACTTTGTCTTCGCGTGGATGCTCTATTCCGGGCACAGAGCTCTGCATTGGCCCAGAGACTTGTTCATTCATTTCTCGATGTCGATGATCCATTACAACTTGGTGTTTCTCTCGTCTGGTACTCTACCCTGAAGAACCAGACTCTCGATACCATCATGTCTCCGTAAGTTTCCAAAATACTGTAACTTTCTTCTTATAACTGTAGTTAGAAGACATCCTTCATTTAGTTTCAATATTCTCAAAATTTCAATGTTCTTCTTTTTCTCTGTCCATGACATTCGTAGTATAATTATGTAGCACTTCATTTCAAGAGAATTTATTCTTCTGGATATTGTCTTGTTTAAAGTCTAAGTCTCACATACATTGCTTAGTTAGTTTCTTTGTTTGCTTGCTCCTTTCACGCCACAGACGGCATATATGTCAGAGGTTTTGATCCCCCATGCGTTGCGGTCCGCTGCCTGTACTTTTAGTTCTTGTATGAATTTCAAAATATTATTTCTCCTTAAGTATGGATCTTTTTATGGTAATATTAGGCTACCACTGCTAAGACACATGATCTTAAAGGGATATTTTAGTAGCATTATTACTACTTTACAACAGCTTTCTCATTTGTGTTATTTTGAGTTTTGTAAATGCACATATTTTTACTCATCGTACCTCAACGCGAGAAGACATATTGGTTGACTTTGAGATCTGAATATATAGAAGAATGGTTGACTTTGAGATGTGGATATATAGAAGAATGGGTAGATTTTATGATCAAAGACAAAAACAAATTGCTATGCAATATTTTGTATATTTATTCAACAATTATCTAGTAAAAGAAAAAAATATATTGGACATATTAACAGATATGACGACTTAGTGATGATATGACTTAGTGAAGATATGACTTAGTGAAGATATGACTTAGTGAAGATATGACTTAGTGAAGATGTTCCTTGAAGGTAGATTTGAGAATATACATGACAGAAGTAGGCAGAGATACAAGTGAAAGGCAAACATAATGAGATAGATAGAATATATTATATCATATTGCACCACCAAGACAAGAGACAGGGAACGTTGAGGGCCAATCACTGTTAATATTCCATTTGCTGATGGTACATGACGACAATGACGACTGTACAGTCTAGATTCTTCCATCACGACTGTACAGCCTAGATTCTTCCATCACGACTGTACAGCCTAGATTCTTTCATCACGACTGTACAGCTTAGATTCTTCCATCACGACTGTACAGCCTAGATTCTTCCATCACGACTGTACAGCCTAGATTCTTCCATGACCTCTGTACAGCCTAGATTCTTCCATCACGACTGTACAGCCTAGATTCTTCCATCACGACTGTACAGCCTAGATTCTTCCATCACGACTGTACAGCATAGATTCTTCCATCCATCTGCGAAAGATTACAAACAACTTCAGTATATTTTCTTCTGCGTTCATTCTTACATTCCTTCAGATTAACTACATGTAGTCCTAAATGGGAATTGTTTGTGTTATGGTTTACAAATTTGTTGCGATATCTACGCCTTTCTTCCTGACAATATACGAATTCAGAGTGGCATCTGTATCAGTTAAACCTGTGTGGGATGTGTCGGAGAACTTCCATCGCAAAACCTCCTTAGTCGCCTCGTACGACATGAATTGAAGGTAAACAGGGATGACATTATTTGTTTATCTAATCAACTCACATGATACAAGAAACGAGTGATTATATTTTTACTCACGGCAAATTTTAACACATCAAAAACAATTCAGAATTTCTACAACGTCAAAAACATGAATGGTAATTAATTAATTAATATCCTGTTCTTCTCTTCATTCATCAACTCCGTAGTTTATTGAAAAATTTGTCTTGAAGTACTTTCACAACCCATTTCTAGTCTTGAAGTACTTTCACAACCCATTTCGTGTCTTGAAGCAACAACCATGCAACATATTCAACAATATCTCTTTTAATTCTTTAGAAAATTCATTATTCATGTTGACATAGATGATAAAGTTGACAATAGAGTCGATGTGAACCAGATAATATAAAACTGAAAGAATTGTAAATGACACATCGTAAAAACGAGCAATAACAACTGCCATGAATAGTGGAAGTGTACACAGTGAGAACAGGCCAAACATTATTGCAAAGAACTTAACACTTCTCATGGCCGCCATTCGGTTGTTTTTAAGAGTAATCTCCCCTGGGATGTTGTTAGCCGGAAGTCGTCTAGCATTGGCTGCTTTTTTATGTCTGAAAGCAACAAGCGAAATTTTAAAATAACACACGAAAACAGTAATGAATATAACGATAAAAATAAATCCCCCCGACCAGAAAACAGCAGTGGCATCTTTTAGTAATGTACAAGAGAAGTCTGAGTACAAATTCCAATAAAAAGCTATTTGAGTTATCATAATGCATATCGCTAGAATCCATACACAGATTAAAATTATCAAACTTGGCTTTATTGTAACTCTCCTGACATAGAAAAATGGATGAAGTATTTGTATATATCGATCAGCCGCGATTATCCCCATGTGCATCATTGATAAGTTAGTATTTCCATTGCTAATAAAAAATACCATTCTAGAAGCCAGATTCGTTCTGAATGGGTCGGTCCATGAAACAGGTACGGTTGCTATCTGATTGAAAAATAATGTTATAGCCCCTATTAAATCATTTACTGCAAGAGAAGCCACAAAAATATGAGTGTTTCCGTGAAATTTCTCTGTTCGCCAGACAACAATAATCACTGTCAAACATTCAAAAACTATAATCAAACTTATTAAACCTGTAATGTAGACTATAGAAATACCGAAATTCAAATCCACGAAGTAATTACAAGTCATGTTAATGTCCATTTTAATTAATGATGTCTATATTTAGAAATATGTGTTGGACATTCACACCAGTTTGTAGATTCCATGAAAGATTAAAACTGATCGGTACACGGTTCCAGATGTCATAAGGTATAAATGGCTGCCCTTGACATGTGAACATACTTCTGTTCCAACAATCGTCCATGTTACTGGCACTGGTATAAAATGTTTGATTATAATTTAGTTCATTTAATGTTTGCATGACGTCATCAATCACGTTGGTCCTTGTCAACATATGGTTGCTAAGCAACTAAAAATGTGTGAGGAATCTTATTCGTAAATCTCGTCCAAATTACAGGTTTCCCTATAACACAATAGACTCTCCAAGTGAGGCGCAATAGGGTAATATTGTGACGTGATGGATCACAAATAAATTAAAGAAGGCCTCCGATGACAGGGTGTTTATATTTAGTTGCAACGACATTCTCTATATTTCGTTGCTAGTTACAAATACACAAGTACGAAGATGTAAATTATTTGTAAAAGTTGATGTATTTAAGTAGTTGAACACGCTATAGACGAGTTCGAAAACAGAATCCATGTATTTGATATCTAGATTTATATAATTATATATATATATATATATTGAAATACATGACACCTTACTTGAGTGTAACATCGAGGAAGGACGAGGAAGAGCTAGGAAGAGATACACATTGGAGAGAAACATCACCAGATGGACAGGTTACAGTCTAGCAGAGTGCACCACCAAGACAAGAGACAGGGGATGTTGGAGGTATGCTGCAGTCAACCTTCGTTGCGGAGACGGCACTTGATGGTGATGAACCCTTTAAAACATTACACCGTCTACCCTTTTACGGGGTAAACTCCTGTTTAGGATACTCATCATATTAAAACTGGCACCGCCTATGTGGACCACATGATCTCGATGATAGTAGCCAATACCATTTTCTAGTTTTGCGTTGACTGATTTATCTACAATGCAGAATTTGGAATAGTTTTGTACTTAACTTATCTTGCTGTTTTCTTATCTTTTTACTTGTTTATGTTGTTGTTTGCTTCTCTTACTGTTTGCTTATATCGGTGGTGGATGCATCACTTTCAGTTGTGTTTTTTGCGCAGAGTTTGAGATATTTAGTCGCTGTACTACTTTAATGTCCGGATCTGTGGCGATGTGGTACAGGCCCTTTCTGTGACTGCCACGGTACTGAGTTCGATCCCCGCCACAGGCAATTGTGCATCCGACCGTTCAGAAAGCACTGGCAAACTACTGAACGTATTTATATTGCCTAGAAAATCACTACTGCCAAAAAAGTCTGGGTTGATAGCCATGTCTTGAATAGGATATGCTACTAAAACTACTTTAATGTTTGATTACATCGTTGTTGTATCCGACTTGCTTGCTACATTCTGAATATATGTGCATACATTTTTTCAGTATTCCTTTGCTTATCTATTCGACTGTATTTGTACCTGAAATCGTATCTTCAGGAAATACTTTCCTCTCTTCGCTTGTACCATTTGTTCTCCAACAGTATTGATCTTTCATGTGTAATGTTTTTTTAGGAACATTGTAGTACCTTTCTGATATCTGATGAGCAGTCTCATGTGGCGTTGATTGTTGACCCGAGATATTCAAAGTTGTTCACATTTTCGGGTAGTATTTTTGGTCAAAACCAAATAATACATAACACAGCAATATACAATACAATACATATAATAAACTACAAAACTGCATGCAAAAAAAAGAAATATGATCCACCAGTGAAGTTTTGAGATAACAAACAAAGTGTGGCACACATTTCAGAACAGACTATTACAATTGTAAACATAGACATATAAAGAGTCAAGCAAGCATATGTCAGGAATTAACTAAAACATAAAAATAATTACAAACATTCCAAATATGAAAATGTTACATGTGGTTATAGTTACGTATATGTTAATGAATTGTCCAGAAACATTGATAATGAAGAAACTAGAAGAAAGAATTTATAACTATGAGATGACAACTCTGAGATGACAACTCTGAGATGACAACTCTGAGATGACAACTCTGAGATGACAACTCTGAGATGACAACTCTGAGATGTGGATAGCTATATAAAATAATTGATCGATTTTATGGAAAGAAAAGAAAACAAAGAAATTCGGACAAAATTATATATAATAAATTAACTATGACAAAAAACATTCAGTGATAACAAATGTCTAGATTAGAACAGTGGTGCCCTGATAACAAATGTCTAGATTAGAACAGTGGTGCCCTGATAACAAATGTCTAGATTAGAACAGTGGTGCCCTGATAACAAATGTCTAGAT
Source organism: Meghimatium bilineatum (assembly GCA_034231615.1). Taxonomy (NCBI): domain Eukaryota; kingdom Metazoa; phylum Mollusca; class Gastropoda; order Stylommatophora; family Philomycidae; genus Meghimatium; species Meghimatium bilineatum. Next base: position 4,121,103 of record CM067304.1, read on the forward strand.
TAGAACAGTGGTGCCCTGATAACAAATGTATAGATTAACAAGACGGGTGCTCTGATAACAAATGTCTAGTTAACAACAGTGGTGCCCTGATAACAAATGTATAGATTAACAAGACGGGTGCTCTGATAACAAATGTCTAGTTAACAACAGTGGTGCCCTGATAACAAATGTATAGATTAACAAGACGGGTGCTCTGATAACAAATGTCTAGTTAACAACAGTGGTGCCCTGATAACAAATGTATAGATTAACAAGACGGGTGCTCTGATAACAAATGTCTAGTTAACAACAGTGGTGCCCTGATAACAAATGTCTAGTTAACAACAGTGGTGCCCTGATAACAAATGTCTAGTTAACAACAGTGGTGCCCTGCTGAGGATGATGACAACAGTTTCAAGTTTCTATTGATGCATCTCTGGTATGTGCGTGTACAAGTGTTGAAGATATCCTTGGGCACTTGTAACAGAATGTAAAAGTAATATTCCCTCGTTTTGAAGCTGGTATCTGACTTGTGTCGTGTTCTGCCTTCTTACTGTTCCTCTTTCTATCATTCGTTCTCTATTTCCTGTATTCTTAGAAGGAATCAAATTAGAATCAAAACAAATAATAACGTTAAATGAATACTCCTTAATACAGTCAATCAGTTATCTTACATTGAGCAAGTGTCGCAACGATTCCACCGATCCTGTTACGATATGTTGGTTTGCGATGCTAACCCCCCCCCCCCGCACCCTGCAGCCCCCTGAAAAAATGTTGATTTGTTGCTTCACACAATCATAAGGTTCAGCAATCCAACATTAGCTGCGCTAATTTCATAATAATTCAATATATTTCATAACTAGATCTTTAATAGACATGCTACGCCCCTGACGAACGTTAGTTTGAGACTACAAACAATAATAATATCAGTGATTCCAAAATGAACTATACTCATCTCATAACAATTCAACATGAACTGTACTCATATAATAACAATTCAACATGAACTGTACTCATATAATAACAATTCAACATGAACTGTACTCATCTCATAACAATTCAACATGAACTGTACTCATCTAATAACAATTCAACATGAACTGTACTCATCACATAACAATCCAACATGAACTGTACTCATCACATAACAATCCAACATGAACTGTACTCATCACATAACAATTCACAAGATTTCATAATTAGATGTTGAATAAAGATGTTACATCCCTGGCGAACGCTGATTTGATGCTTCACACAATTATAAAGTTAATCAATTCAACTGTGTCTGCACAAGTCACATATCACTTCAGCAGATTCTATCACAATATGACGTATTCTATGTATCACATAATTCGCAACTAACCATAATAATAATTCTCTGTGAAAAATCACAATCATACAATCATACTCTGCTAGACGCATTACAATCATACGATATTCCTGCTAGACGCATTACAATCATACGATCTTCCTGCTAGACACATCCCAATCATACGATCCCCTAATTCTGAGACGCTTGTTCCTAATAAGGAATCAACATCATTATTTCGAACATTCTTAACAATCATGCGACCAATTTTGAGATGTGATGTTTTTTTTCTATTTACAAACAATAATGTTTCATGTCTAGAAATGTTTTCGTCAAAGCATCAGCAAAGTCTTTGTTCATGTGGAAATATATGATAAAATTCAGCAACGGATGAATCAAATATAAAATCATTAAAACGGTATATGACAACAGTGGTAACCTATATAGTATGTCGATAAAGTCAGAGATTCCTGCGGGAAATGTACATAGTAAAAATATTCCACAAGTCACCGTAAAAAATTTCACACTTTTCATGGCGGCTAATGTCTGTTTTCTAAAACAGTTCACGATGTGACCATCGTCGTTTGGTAATCTTCTGCCATAAACTACTTGTTTACGTCTAAAAGCTAATAGAGCAATTTTGAAGTAAAAAATGATAACTAAAATAATGTTAATACTGTAGAGACCAACAAATGGATAAAAATAACTGTCGGGAGGATTTATTAAAATACATTTCTGATGGTAAGAGATGTCTTTAAAAAATATAACTGGGATTAACTGATAAACAATAGCCAGACACCAGAAACAAATAATAATTGTAAGAACTCGTCTTCTAGTCACGTGTGTAATGTAGTAAAATGGATGGACAATGTAGATGTAACGGTCAACTGCTATAATCCCCATCTGGTTTGTAGATAATAATATAGAAGTGTACATAACTCCAAGTATTATTGTATCTGCAATAATGGTACCAGAAAATAGTTGAAATAACGTAGGGTAATGGGCAATGAGATCTGCTATATAGGACAGCGCTAAATATACATCAGCAATTGCAACAGATACAATCAATATGTTAGTGTTTGTATGAAGTCTTGGTGTGCGCCAGATGGTAAATATACTTATAGCGTTCTGACAGATTACTAAAACACTTAGTGGAATTTCAAAATAACCAAAATAAAAGGTACTAAACGTGAAATAATTTAAACAGCCATACGTTTTGTTGTCAGCCATTCTAGTTACCTTCATTCAACAACAAAATAATGTATCCTATTTTGGTTCCTCGTCTCTTCATAAATCATTTTATGTTTTGTTTATTTATTATTTATTACCATTAGTCAATGACGGTTGCTACAACTAACTGGCAGCAGACGTTTATAAATAAATTTGTAGCTTCTCTAATACTGGTTTAAAATTAAAATGTAGAAAGTTGGTAGCATTTCAGGACTTATCGAACAAGAGAGCATAATTTATATGTAGTCATGTTCTAGGCAATATTGATGGTTCAGTATGTTATCACTTCTTTCTGAACGATGCAGATGTAACGTTAAGTGCGATTGTGTTTCAACCGATATCTTGTCCGCTCGAATTACTCAGTCCACATCTTCATCATAAACTGGACAAATCAAATGTAGTTCATTAAAGATACAAGATACAATTTGCAGGATTATAAGTTAGGATAAGGGCATACAATAAGTAGGATTATAAGTTAGGATGAAGTCATCTAGAAACGTTTTGATTTGTGTGCTTGGTTTCAAAGTCTCTAATTAATATTTCTTATATGTACATTCTCACTTTTGTATGTGACACTAGTGTGTGAAATCTAGCTGTTGTATGTTGCATCAATGTGTGAAATCTAGCTATTGTATGTTGCACCAACGTGTGGTATCACTATTTGAAACCATATTGAACCAGTACGTAGAATCAGACTGTTGAACCATCTTGTGAAACAAACACGTGAAACTTGGATATGTAGGCACTATGTTAAATCAGAACGTTGAACCAGTATGTTGAACCAGAAGGATGAACCGGTATTTACAATCAGCTTGTTGACACATTGTAGTGTTGAAGTTTAGTTTGGAGGCATAATAGGCGCAGATATCGCTGCTAAATTGTAAGCAATGACGAAATACAGTCCATTCCTCAGACCACACAATGATAACACGTGCAGGGGGATGGAGAACACAAAGTAACCGATATATGATATGGGTCAATGCACTTAATGACCACTGGTCAGACAGGTGGTAATAGTCAGTGTGAAGTTCATCTTAGTTTTCTGTAATAAAAATAGAGTGACGGTAAAACGAGAAATAAGTATATAATACAATAATATTATATCACTTGTTAGAATACAGGTCACAGTATTTAAGGCAGATGAAGAGTGCACGGTCCTCTTCCGCTAATTTAAATTATCAGCCTTATAAAAATGTACAAAATACACTGGAAACTGTAGTCTAAAAAAAAATGTTCGATTACACATATTCTGTTGTTAAAGACAGCAAAGAGGTTTTTTTTAAAGGTTGGATCTAGATATCTCTGTGAAATAGATGTCACCAGCGCACGTACAAGAATGATTTTTATTGTACCTCCAAACAATAAAAATTCAACCATTAACTTTAGTTTGAACCGCGTCCTGCGGTCGCTCTGTTGCCTTCGAACATTTATCATGGAATTTTGACAATTCTGACTCTTATCCAAACTCAGATATAATGACTGGATAGATTCCATAATGCAGCAATGCGTATCATACTTGGGTGCACAAGACACACATCGACAAGAGCAATGCGGCATCTACTTAACTGTCCAACAGCTGAGCACAGATTACAGTATTGTCGTGCACGGGCGTACCTTCAAAACAATGCAGATAAAGAACACGCGTTGCATTCCGACATACTGAAAACTAAAGGGAGCAGACTTAAGCGAGGGAAGTCTGAGGATGTCTTTCAAAGCGTATGCAGATTGAAAGATGTGGCAGCAGGTGCGGTATGGATAAGTCTACCCACAGATTTCAAAGCTTGTTTGAGAATAGTAATATCACTTAGGAGGTAATGCAAAGAATGGTGTCCCACAGCTGTGGAGAAAGAAGTACAGGCTTGGGTCAGTGAGAATGCCAAAGAGGGGGATGTTATTATATACACCGATGGATCTGTGATTAGATATCTTCGCAGTGCTTGGGCCTTCACAGTTCAGTACGCAGGTAAAACGTTCAGGGAGGAGAGTGGGGCCTATTCGATTACTACGAGAGTATGACCATGGAGACTATGGCGGTGACCAGGGGATATGAGTGGTTATGCACACAAAAGCTAACGCAGGTCTACATTTTGAGTGTCTCTATAAGTATGATTAGGAAGGTACAAGTGGGTCTCGTTCGCGAACAGTGGATTGAGGCCATGAGAAAGAAGATGCTGAAAGTGGTTACATTTATTTTCGTGCCGCGCATGTGGGTGTTCGAGGCAATGAAAGAGCAGATCAAATGGCGCCATGCGCGATTTCGGCACGGAGCAATGGTGCAATGGATCGAACTGATGGTTTGAACACCTTAAAAGATATAGCACGCGAGAGTGAAACTAGTGTGGATGATGATTACTTTTCAATGGCCAGGACTAAAGATCAGGGTTGGAAATGCGGTGATGCTAGACGTGAACATTTCGAAGGGCGCAGAGGAATGATGGTCAACCAGCATAGGACTGGTACTGTCAGCTGAAATGTAATGGTGGATACACTCAGAGAGAGATCAGAGCAACTATGGACGTGTCATAGTTATGCAGTGAATATGCTCCTACAATTAACTATTTCTTGTAGGAGAAATACATCATTATACCTTTGGCACTGACTCCAAAATTCTCTGCATAAGCAATGTTTTAGTCAAATTAGGCAAGGGTTATCGCTTCCTAAAACATGCACTTAATCCCTGTCTACACTGCCTACAGCATTAATAGTCTGATTGTCAACACTATTATGGTCAGAGATTTGGAATAATATATCCTTCCTGACATGTATTTTCCGCTTTTCCTTGTGAGCTGTATTCAATGCTTTTTTCTATACCCAGGTGCACATGCTGAAGATTTCGCAACAAAACACCTGAAACATGGCTCATACTTTGAATGGGGCATATAGTAGTGATATGTTTACTATCAGACACATCGTTGTGGAAACTGTCTGTTGCAGTCCATCAACAGCAATGTGGTTTTCTGGTCTCGTGCAAGACATTGGGATTCCCTTGTCAATTTAGATGTTCCTTTACACAACTCTGCTCTCTAGTGCTTATTGCCATCTCCAGATGTATTCATTGTGTAGAGTAGGCGCCGCTATATCGTAGAGACGACATATGCCAATATCTGGTCATTGACGGTCAGATCCTGTCTCCGAGAGATGTTGAGTATTTCTGTATTGGTCAAGTAGCTGGGGCTCAATTTTCGGCATTAACATTCACACATCCTGGAGGTTCAGAAAGCAATGACAAACAACTACTTAAATATTATCAATAAAATCACTAAAGTTAAATATATTGTAAACTTACATCCACAAATGTTGCTTAGTATCCGCTGAGACACTGTGAGAATGTATATATTCTCGTACCTACATTAACATACGTGGATGATTCACTATCAAAATGAGCTCTAAGTTCCGATTACTAACATCCCCAACATATTTCTCCAGGTTTGTAAACATGTTGTATTGACAATATTAATTTCATAGAAACACACCAAACAATATAAACTAATCTGGAACTAGTTTTCCCGGGGGAAAAATACTTGACTTAGTGTAACGTCCATTTCCATGACATAACGGTTTGCTAAGATAAATTTATTTTAGTATTAAATGGCCTTTAATTGTGTTGATCTTTCACTTCTAGTTTCTGGTTATCAGTAAAAATGTAAATAAATGTATCACAATTACTGCGATGTAATGTAAAAACATGGTGGCCGTTACTCCTCAATTCTGACTAATCGTTAATATAAGATCTGCTTGTACGTTGGAAAACAAAATCAACATTTTAAAGTAACTAATTTGACTTTTCTTAAGGTTTTCATTGATCATTTTGTATATTCTCTGTGTAGACAACCAATGAAAATTCCAGAAATAAAAGGATTTATTATAGTAGAATGTTCTCCAATGCGTCTACAGGTCTTATTATATTATCCCTCTCACACGGCTCAGTATAATGTGAGTTATGTAAACAAAATGAATGTGGACGGGGACGATGTGTGATGACATATTCGTGACCATCGATCCTCCTTATACAGCATTGCATTAGACACTTCCCTTGATTTTCATTGGCTGTAGACACAAGGTATACACAAAGTGACCAATACAAATCACGAAAAATGTCGAAGACATATCTTTAAAATGATGGATTCCATTGAGATGTCTATGCTGTATAATTGACGAAAGCCATGGAGAGAAATGTACTTTGGGCTTCAGGTCTAGGTGGTGAGAACCATGTAATACAATACATATTGGCTAATTAGAAAACATCATCCTAAAATGACTCATTAAAATATTCTGGGGATTTTCATTGGTCGAAATGATACTCTTTCTATTGGCAATCAATGCAAGTCACTGGAATAATCGCATAAGTCTTTATGTGAGTTTGTTTCTCCATTAAACAAGTGTCTATTGTCACGATATCTGCCATATTCCGCAAGTAGTTGTTTTCTTATTTCCTGAAGCGTGTATTCAACAACAGGTTTGCCTGGTCTGAGAATCAGAGAGTGATATATTATTCTTAAATATTAAGCCAAAAGAATAACCATGATTGTATTGCTGGAAGTTAATCACATGTCATCTGTAGTTTGCATCTATACTGCAAGAAAGTTACGTCAAGGTTCCTTCCGAAGTAGAAGACACTTCAGCTCGTAGCATTGCAGCAAACATTCCACATGAAGTCAAATATGTGATTAAATGCCAATACAGCAGCAATCAATAAATGTCAGATATATGTCATTACTCTTGTAGAGAGAGAGAGAGAGAGAGAGAGAGAGCACGGAATGTACTTGTGGCTAGAATCCGTATGCACTTGCTTTCGCCACTACTTGTGCAGGGTTGTTGTTTCATTTACTCCGTTAGAATAAAAAAATACGTCCTTTCCTGCAGTCAAACACTGGACCTCACGGGTGTGAGATCAACACCTTAGCCTCTCGACCAACATGGAAAAATGAACAAGAATGACACATTCGTATTTCTTTATTGTACACTCAGAATATTCTTATACGTGACGTACCATTCACAGAAGTTATGTCTCACTTCAACTCTGTAAACATTTCTGTTCCGTGAATTTGTCATGTTTCTTTCATTATCATATACAAAGAAATCAGTATTATCTGCGTATCGACGTTTCGGCAGCACATTTTTTTCATCATCGCAGTGAGTAAACACATTAATGATAAGTTAGCACATGCGATATCCCTCAGCATTGGTTCTATAATATATTCTGTCTCTCTGTACTGAATTGCAACTTTTATTTCTAGATGAGTGATTTCTTTCTCACTGTAGGTAATTTCTTTTAAGAATCGAGGTTTGTGTGCTTAAAATAACACTCACTTTGAAATATGACACAATCGACATATTAAGACCTATTGATTGATGGGAAAAGTCTACAGTAATCCACAACATCCAAAGGTTAGACACGCTGATAGTTGTCACATTTGTAAATCAGGCACAACTCATTTTCTCCTACGCACATGTCCTGATTGCAGCTTGTAGCACTAAATTATAATAATCAAAGCCTAAACCCGTCATTGCTTGCAGTGTTTCTCAACGTGGGGCATATGGCTCTCATCTGGGACCATATAATTTCCTATGAGAAAAAATACGACACCATAGGTAATTCCGGGGAAAGGATAGTAAAGGTCAAGGACTTTTCGGGAAAAGGGGGGTGGGTAATGTTTTACAGAAATGTAAGCATTTTAAATTATATAACGATATTTATTGTTCAGATTGTTATTGTATCGAAAAGGTTCCGTAAATGGAGCATAGATTAGCAACACTGTCGCTTACCACGTATGTCGTAGGATGCGACTAAGGAGGTAATGGTTATAGAACTGACATTGGCATCTCATGTAGCGACAAAAGATATCAAGAAGGTATGTTGAAGTTGGATGTGTCATGATGACAGACGCAGAAATAGCAGCTACACTGTAAATCACGACAAAAACATTCCGTTCTCGAGACCAGATACTGTTAATCTGTAGGAGTTTAAGAACGATCACTAAAGAAGAACAATAATCGGCATCATACATGGAGAAATCAGGAGCGTAGATAGGTATTTAATAAGGTAAGTGTTTTACCTAATATAATTCGACTATTACTTCGTTATTGTCTCTTTTTGGTAAGAAATGTGTCGCCATTTTCTATTTAAATAGAGGTCAACTAGGAGTGCGGTTTACCCATAATCTGACTAAATCCATAGTGCTAAAGGTCAAATTTTAATTTCCTAAAAGGGGAGGAGGGACTTCACAACAACCCCCCCCCCTTTATGCGCGGGATAATGTACACTTTGTCTGGAGGAAAATTGGAAATGGTGGGGGGATATTAACCAATAGAATTCAATCATGACTTTCGTCAATAGAAGACATACCAACAGAATTCAATAGAGCCTTGTGGGTCATGTTTTCAACTATTTCCGTGTATTTCATTAGTCGGTGTTGGCGAGCGACATCCGGTCCACACAACATATATTAGTACTGACCAACGACAAACACAGCAATAATTAAAATAAACCATTAGTAATATGGCTGATTCTGCTTTGTTTTGACACTGATGTTAGGTCTTATTTGGCTATTGGTCGGGATACCACCAACACTAGCTAAAACTCAAGTACAGCTATGATTATCTACCCGATGCACAGATCCATCGGCGACTACACTGATATCACAATATCACACATTTTTAACAATCATGTGACCTCTTTTGAGATGTGATAGTTTCTATTTACAAATAAGAATGCCTCATGTCTAGAAATGTTTTCTTCAAAGCATTAGCAAAGTCTTTGTTCATGTGAAAATATATGACAAAATTCAGCACCGGATGAATCAAATATAAATTCATTAGAATCGTATATGTAATCAGGGGTACTAAGTATGATACATCAATAAAGACATACATTCCTGAGGGAAATGTACATAGTAAAAATAACCCACAAGTCACAGCAAAAATTTTCACACTTTTCATTGCGGCTAAAGTATGTTTTCTAAAACAGTTTACGATGAGACCATCGTCGTTTGGTAATCTTCTACCATAAACTACTTGTTTACGTCTAAAAGCTAATAGAGCAATTTTGAAGTAAAAAATTACAACTAAAATAATGTTAATACTGTAGAGAACAGCAAATGGATACAAAAAACTATTAGGGGGATTCGTTAAAATACATTTCTGATGGTAAGAGATGTCTCGAAAAAATATAATTGGGAAAAACTGATAAACAATTGCTAGACACCAGAAACAGACAATGATTGTAAGAACCGTCTTCTAGTCACGTGTGTAATGTAGTAAAATGGATGGACAATGTAGATGTAACGATCAACTGCTATAATCCCCATCTGGTTTATGGAGAGTAATATAGAAGTGTACATAACTCCAAGTAGTATTGTATCTGCAATAATGGCACCATAAAATTGTCGAAATAACGTAGGGTAATGGGCAATGAGATCTGCTATATAGGACAGCGCTAAATATACATCAGCCATTGCAACAGATACAATCAATATGTTAGTGTTTGTATGAAGTCTTGGAGTACGCCAGATAGTAAATATACTTATAGCGTTCTGACAGATTACTAAAACACTTAGTGGAATTTCAAAATAACCAAAATAAAATGAACTAAACGTGAAATAATTTAAACAGCCATACGTTTTGTTGTCAGCCATTCTAGTTACCTTTATTCAACAACAAAATAATGTATCCTATTTGGGTTCCTCGTCTGTGAAAAACATATTTTATACTTTGTTGATTATATTTTGTTGATTATACTGTGCTTATTGCAATTATTTACTAACATTTGTCAAGTAAATTTAATTCAATTCCTGTTAGTCTCAATTATTTACTAACATTAGTCAATGAAGGTTGCTACAACTAACTACCTGACAGCAGACGCTTATAAATATATATATAGTTTCTGTAATTCTGGATTTACATAACAATGCAGACAGTTGGTAGTATATCAGGACTCAGCGAACAAGAGATTATATTTGATATGTAGTGGTGCCCTAGGCAATACAGTTAGTTAAATTATAAGTTAATATGAAGGCATGTAGAAACATGTTTTGATTTTTGTGTCTAGTATCTACTTGATATTTCTTTGAAGTTTAGATATTCTCGTTTTTGTATGTGATTCAAGTGTGTGGAACCACTATTTCAAACAATACCGACACAGTATGTTAAATCAGAACGTGGAAACAGTATGTTAAACCAGAACGTGGAACCAGTATGTTAAACCAGAACGTGGAACCAGTATGTTAAACCAGAACGTGGAACCAGTATGTTAAATCAGAACGTGGAAACAGTATGTTAAACCAGAACGTGGAACCAGTATGTTAAATCAGAACGTGGAAACAGTATGTTAAACCAGAACGTGGAAACAGTATGTTAAACCAGAACGTGGAACCATTATGTAGAACCATCATGTTGACACATTGATGTGCTGAAGTCTAATTTGGTGGCATAATAGGTGCAGATATCGCAGATAAATTGTAAGCAATGGCGAAATACATTCCGTTCCTCAGATCTCACAATGATAACACGTAGGGGATTGAGAACACAAAGTAACCGATACATGATATGGGTCAATGCACTTAATTAATGACCACTGGTCACACAGGTGGTAATAGCCAATGTGAAGTTCACCTTAGTTTTCTGTAATAAATATAGAGTGCAGGTCACACGAGACTTTATATATATATAAAATACGATAATGTTCTATCACGTGTTAGAAATCACGACACAGTATTTAAGGGAGATAAACGGTGCGCGGTCCTCGTTCGCTAGCTTAGAGTATCAACCTTAGAATAATGTACAAATAACACTCGAAACTGTAGTAAGAGAAATAAATGTTGCTTTATATGATTTCCTGTTAAAGACAGCGAAGAGGTTGGTTATTGTGTAAAAGGTGGAAATAAATACCACTTTGAAATATCTGTCACCACCATCTGTACATGAATTATATTTATTGTATCTCCAAACAATAAAATCTAGTGTCAACGTTGATTTGAACCGCAGCCGCTTAGCTGCAGCAGAATATTTCTAGTGGAAGAAATAAATCATTGTCACTTTTACACTGAATCAAATTTCAATTTTCTATGAATGAACTGTGTTGGACAACGTCAACAGTGAAGTTAGACAAGGGTTAGCTCGTCCTTAAAAACATGGACTTGATCCCTGTCAACATTGCCCTCAGCAACATTGCCCTCAGCAACATTGCCCTCAGCATGCATAGTCTGAGTCTCAACACTAATATGGTCAGAGAATTAGAACAATATGTTCTTCCCAACATTTATTTTTTTCGCTTTTCCTTGTGAGCTCAATGCTTTGTTCTATACGCAGGAGCACATGTTGAAGATTTCGCAACAAAACACCTGAAGCATGTCTTATACTTTGAATGGGGCACATAGTAGTGAGATATTTGCTATCTGACACATCGTAGTGGAAACTGTGTGTTGTCGTCCATCAACAACACTGCGGTTTTCTGGTCTCGTACAAGATATTGGGTATCCGTTGTCAGTTTAGATGTTCCTTTACACAATGTGACCCTCTAGCGCTTATTGCCATCTCCAGAAGTATTCATTGTGTAGTCTAGGCGCAGCTATGTCTTAGAGACAACATCTGCCTATATCTGGATATTGACAGCCAAATCATGCCTATGAGAGATGTTGAACGCTTCTGTAATGATCAAGTAGCTGTTCAAACTCCGACACTAGCAGTAATGCATTCTGGGCGTTCAGAAAGCAATGACAATCAACTACTTAAATATTATCAATAAAATCACTAAAGTTAAATATATTGTAAACTTACATCCACAAATGTTGCTTAGTATCCGCTGAGAAACTGTGAGAATGTATATATTCTCGTACCTACATTAACATACGTGAATGATTTACTATCAAAATGAGCTCCAAGTTCCGATTACTAACATCCCCCAACATATTTCTCCAGGTTTGTAAACATGTTGTATTGACAATATTAATTTCATAGAAACACACCAAACAATATAAACTAATCTGGAACTAGTTTTCCCGGGGGAAAACATACCTACACTTAGCGTAACGTCCATTTCCATGACATAACAGTTTGCTGCGATAATTGTGTTTGGTATTAAATAACAAGTAGTTGTGTTGATCTTTCACTTCTAATATCTGGTTATGAGTGCAAATGTACATAACGTTATCACAGTTACTGCGGTGTCATGTAAAAACATTGTGAGTGTTACTCTCAGTAATATAAGACCTGCTGGTTCGTTGGAAAACTGCCTTCTAAAGTAACTAGTTTCACTTTTCTTGTGATTTTCATTAGTTATTTTGTATATACTGTGTCGACAGCCAATGTAAACCTGCAGAAGAATTACATGGATTCACTATAGAAGAGTGCCTTCCAATGATGATACAGGTCTTATTATGTCGTTTTCTCCCACTGGTCAGTATAATGTGGGTTATATAAACAATAGCGATGTGGACGGGGTCGATATGATCAGATATGATCGTGACCCTATGGATCATCGTTCTCAAATATTACGTTAGAAATTTCCCTTGATTTTCATTGGCTATAGACACAAAGTGAACAATAGAAATCACAAGTTCATTTAAATACGTCACTTTAAAAGGATGACTTCCAATGATTCATATGTGCTGTATATGTTACGAAAGACACGGAAAGAATTATGTACTCCATGATAATGTTACATTATTTATAATGAATTGTACAGAAACATGAATAATGTTAAATCTTTGTTAAATGAATTGTTCACAAACATGGGTGATGTTACAATTTTGTTAATGAACTGTCCATAAACATGGATAATTTACAAACTATGTATCAAGTGACATATTCAATCCCTAATGTTGTCGTAATCGTCGACACTCTAAACGCCTTTCTGTCCCGGTCAAGCAGGTCTACATGGGACAGAGAGACATGTTCATACATTCTTCCATGTCGCTGGTTAATCGTCTTCTTGTTCTTCCATGTCGCTGGTTAATCGTCTTCTTGTTCTTCCATGTCGCTGGTTAATCGTCTTCTTGTTCTTCCATGTCGCTGGTTAATCGTCTTCTTGTTCTTCCATGTCGCTGGTTAATCGTCTTCTTGTTCTTCCATGTCGCTGGTTAATCGTCTTCTTGTTCTTCCATGTCGCTGGTTAATCGTCTTCTTGTTCTTTCATGTCGCTGGTTAATCGTCTTCTTGTCTTCCATGTCGCTGGTTAATCGTCTTCTTGTTCTTCCATGTCGCTGGTTAATCGTCTTCTTGTTCTTCCATGTCGCTGGTTAATCGTCTTCTTGTTCTTCCATGTCGCTGGTTAATCGTCTTCTTGTTCCTCCATGTCGCTGGTTAATCGTCTTCTTGTTCTTCCTCTCACAATTCTGTATTCTTCTTGTTCTTCCTCTCACAATTCTGTATTCTTCTTGTTCTTCCACTCACAATTCTGTATTCTTCTTGTTCTTCCTCTCACAATTCTGTATTCTTCTTTGTTCTGGGAGCAAATATAAACATAATCGGAGATTGAGTTGAGATTAGACGTTGAGACGAACCACCCCTTTCGATATCATCGTGTCTCTATTAGTGTCCAAAATACTGGAACTTCCTTCTTATGATTGTATTTTGAAACACCCTTCATTTAGTTTCAGTATTTAAAAAAAAATTTATATGATCCTTTCTTTTTCTCTGTCCATGATATTCGTAGGATCTTTTTGTAGCACTTAATGTCAAATGATTATATCGATATTGTCTTGTTTAAAGTCTAATTATCGCATCAATAGCTTAGTTAGATTGTTTGTTTGTTCCTTTCATGCCACAGGTGACACATAGAACAGAGGTACCGATGCTCCATAGTTTGTGGTCCGCTGCCTGCAACTTTAGTTCGTGTATGGACTAAACCTATTATTTCTCCTTCTGTAAGTATGGTACTTTTTATGATAATTTTAGGCTACCACTGGGTAGAAACATGATCTTAAAAAGTTATTTTAGTGTCATACTACTTTACAAAATCTATTTCATTTTTGATACTTTGAGTTTTGCAAATGCGAGCATTTTTCTAATCTCAACTCAACAATCACCAATTATGTTTATATTTGCTCACAGAACAAAGTAGAATACAGAATTGATTACTTTGAGATGTGGATTAGAAGAATTAATGACTTTGAGGTGTGGATATATAGAAGAATTGCTGACTTTGAGATGTGAGTATATGGAATAAGAATTGATGACCTCGAGATGTGGATATATAGAAGAATTTATGACTTTATTTATGACTTTACGTTGATATATAAAAAGAATTTATGACCTTTATGTGTGGATGGATATAAGGAATGATTGTTAGATTTTTATATTTGGATATATAGAAATATTGATGACTGTGAGATGATGATATATAGAAATATTGATGACTGTGAGATGATGATATATAGAAATATTGATGACTGTGAGATGATGATAAATGTAAGAGTTGATGACTTTGAGATACGGATATATAGAAGAATTGATACATTCTATAGACAGAGACGAAAACAAACAAAATAAATTGTTACAGCACTATATATATAAACAGAAAATAACTGAAATAAAGGCAGTTATATGGAGAATGAACACAGTAAAACATTTTTGGTCGAAACGTTGATCATATGTATTGTTTTACTCACAACTGCTATTCCATATTCTGTATATTTATTCAACCCTTATCTAGTAAAAGACAAAAATAACAAATGATTATTTTTGACATATTTACAAATATATATTTATACACACACACACACACACCTATATATATATATATATAGCATTAGTGAAAATTTTACTAGAAAGTAGGTTATAGAAATGCAAGAAAGAGGTATGCAGAGATACAAGTGAGAGACAAATATAATGGGATATATTAAAAATACATTTACAGATTGCTCCATCAAGGCAAGAGCCAGGGGACTTGAGGGCCCAACGCAGTCATTCTTGGAATTACAGATGGTACTTGATGATGATGATGATGACTTTACAGCTTAGATTCTTTCATTCAAATGCGAAGGATTACAAACAGTTTCATCATATCTTCTTCTCCTGTGCTCGTTCGCAAATTCGTCCTGATTGACTGGATGTAGTCATAAATCGGAATGCATCGAGACATGGTTTACAAATTTGCTGCGATATCTACGCCTTTTAGCCAAAATTATACAAATTCACAATAGCTTCTGTCACAGTTTAAACCAGTGTGGAGTGAGTCGGGAAAACCCCATCCCAGGAAGCTCCTTCATCGTTTCTTACGACATGACGGGAAACATGGATGACATTATTTGCTTACCTATTCAACTCCAAAAGACAAGATACTGGTGATTCTATTTATAATGAAGGCATATTTTATTTAAAACACACACACAAATTCCGAATTTCTACGTCAAAAGCATGAATGGCACTTAATTAATTAATATATTGTTCTTCTCTTCACAAATCAGTTTTAGTTTATTGAAAATCATGTTTTGGAGTACATTCACAGCCCATTTCTTGTCTTGAAGCAACAACCATGCAACATATTCAACACAATCTTCCTTAATTCTTTAGAAAACTCATTATTCATGTTGATATAGATGATAAAGTTAACGATAGAATCAATGGGCATCAGATAAGTTAATCCTATTTGAATTGTAAATGGTACATCGTAAAATCGAGTAGCAATAACTACCATGAACAGTGGAAGCGTACACAGTGAGAACAGGCCGAACATTATTGCAAAGAACTTAACACTTCTCATGGCTGCCATTCGGTTGTTTTTAAGAGTAATCTCCCATGGAATGTCGTTAGTCGGATGTCTCCTAGCATTGGCTGCTTTTTTATGTCTGAAAGCTACAAGCGCAATTTTAAAATAACACACGAAAATAGTAATTAATAAAGTAATATAAATCAATCCTCCCGTCCAGTAAACAAAAGAAGCATCTTGCAGTAATATACACAAGAGGTCTGAGTTCGAATTCCAATAAAAAGCTATAGGAATTATCGTAATGCTTATCGCTAGAATCCATATACAAATTAAAATTATCAAACTTGGCTTCATTGTAACTCTCCTGATGTAGAAAAATGGATGAAGTATTTGAATATATCGATCAACCGCGATTATCGCCATGTGCATCAGTGATAACTTAGTATTTGCGTTGATAATAAAAAATTCAAAATTAACAGCCAGATTCGATCTAAATGGGTCAGTCCACGAAAACGGTACGACTGCTATCTGATTGAAAAAAAATGTGATTGCCCCTATTGATTCGTTGACAGCAAGCGAAGCCACAAAAATATGAGTTTTTCCGTGCAATTTCTCTGTTCGCCAGACAACAATAATCACGGTCAAATTTTGACAAATTATAATCAAACTTATTAATCCAGAAATATAAACTATAGGCATACTGACATTCACATCCACGAAATGATTACACGAAATGTTAACGTTCATTTTAATTAATGATGTATATATTTAGAAATGTGTGCTGGACTTTGAAACAGTTTGTACATTCCCTGGAATATTAAAATTTATCAGTGTGTATTAACAGATGTCACCAGGTATAAATGCATACACGTCATATGTGAACATACTTCTGTTCCGATACTCGTCCATGTTACTGGCACTGGTATACAATGTTTGATTATAATTTAGTTCAATTAATGTTTGCATGACGCAATCAATCACATTTGTCCTTGTCAACATATGGTTGCTAAGCAACTAAAATGTGTAAGGTATGCTGTTCGTAAATGAAACAAACAATTGTTTGCCAATTCTTGAAAACTTCACTTCCATTTGTAAATAAACTCTCCACATGTCAGGTAACACCCTCCTCCCGCATAATTATTTCAATAAATATTTGCCCCGCCCTAGTAAAAAAAAACTCTGACAGAAAAAATGCTACAATAATCTCGAAGTACGACAACAATCTCCATGTACGACAACAATCTCCATGTACGACAACAATCTCCATGTACGACAACAATCTCCATGTACGACAACAATCTCTAAATACGACAACAATCTCCAAGTACGAAAAGAGTCTCCATTATATGTTATATTTTTAAAACATATATTTTCACATTCAATTTAATTAGTATATTGAAAAATATATGATCTCTTGTTTAGCGTCAACTTCTGTCCATCACCGTTTTTGTAAAACCCGAAAGTTGTATGTTGGACAGCAGTTCTTTCAATGTTATTCTGAGTCACACCTCGGGCAACTATAGATAAGCTGAAAAACATACGCTCATTTTAGGCTTTTCTTGACATATCGACAGCAATGCATTATCACACAATCCAGTTTCGCGTCACTACTAGAGGCTACTTCGTTCTGTTCATTGATTGGCTACACGTGACTAGACTCTTGAAGTGAGACGCAATATGGTAATATTGTCACGTGATAAATCTTTTAAAAAATCCAAAAAAGGCCTCCGATGACAGGAAATTTACATAAGTTGTATCGACCTTATCTAGATGATGCTGGTAGCAAATATACAAGTACAAACAATATAAATTATTTTTAAAAAGTAATGAATCGGTCTAATTAGAAGAGAGAATCGATATATTTGAGATGTAGATATATAGAGGTATAGTAAGAACTTCGTGGAAAGAGAAGAAACAGAAAAAAAGAGGTTATAACAACACTTCAAATAAAAAAAAGAACTGCTAAAAGAAATAAATATTAAATAGATAAAATATTTAAGTCATATTAAAAGACATGACACCTTACTTGAAGGTCAAGCCGAGGGAAGACATAGGCAGAGATAGAGGTTTGAGCGAAACATCACAACAAGATTGACAGGTTACAATCTGACAAGGTTTCATCTTCAAGACAAAAGACATGGGAAGATGAAAGTTCATTGTAGTCAAAGACACGTTCAATGATCGTTGTAGGCAATGAGTATTACAAGCAATAACTGGCATGATAAAGGAAATAATATATAAGTGTTTGTAAATACATAAAACAATGAGAACGGCGTTACAGAGCAAGCAGTGAGAGAGAGACACCTATAAACGGCGAGAATTCTATATCTATGAGTGGTAGATGTCGTGCATCTATGAAATGCGGGGACTGTACATCTATGAATGGCAGGGATTTTACATCTATGAATGGCGAAGATTTTACATCTATGAATGGCAGGGATTTTACATCTATGAATGGCGAAGATTTTACATCTATGAATGGCGAAGATTTTACATCTATGAATGGCGAAGATTTTACATCTATGAATGGCGAAGATTTTACATCTATGAATGGCGAAGATTTTACATCTATGAATGGCAGGGATTTTACATCTATGAATGGCGAAGATTTTACATCTATGAATGTCGAAGATTTGGCATCTATGAATGGCAGGGATTTTACATCTATGAATGGCGAAGATTTTACATCTATGAATGGCGAAGATTTTACATCTATGAATGGCGAAGATTTTACATCTATGAATGGCGAATATTTTACATCTATGAATGGCGAAGATTTTACATCTATGAATGGCAGGGATTTTACATCTATGAATGGCGAAGATTTTACATCTATGAATGTCGAAGATTTGGCATCTATGAATGGCAGGGATTTTACATCTATGAATGGCGAAGATTTTACATCTATGAATGGCGAAGATTTTACATCTATGAATGGCGAAGATTTTACATCTATGAATGGCGAAGATTTTACATCTATGAATGGCGAAGATTTTACATCTATGAATGGCAGGGATTTTACATCTATGAATGGCGAAGATTTTACATCTATGAATGTCGAAGATTTGGCATCTATGAATGGCAGGGATTTTACATCTATGAATGGCGAAGATTTTACATCTATGAATGGCGAAGATTTTACATCTATGAATGGCGACGATTTTGCATCTATGAGTGGCAGGGATTTTACATCTATGAATGGCGAAGATTTTACATCTATGAATGTCGTAGATTTGGCATCTATGAATGGCAGGGATTTTACATCTATGAATGGCGAAGATTTTACATCTATGAATGTCGAAGATTTGGCATCTATGAATGGCAGGGATTTTACATCTATGAATGGCGAAGATTTTACATCTATGAATGGCGGGGACTGTACATCTATGAATGGCGAAGATTTTGCATCTATGAATGTCGAAGATTTGGCATCTATGAATGGCGGGGATTTTACATCTATGAATGGCGAATATTTTGCATCTATGAATGGCGATGATTGTGCATCTATGACCAGTTAAAATTGTGCATCTATGAATGGCGAAGATTTTTGCATCTACTAATGGCGATGATTGTGCATCTATGACCAGCGGAGATCTTGCATCTGCGGATGGCGATGATTGCGCATCTATGACCAGCAGAGATCTTGCATCTACGAATGGCGATGATTGCGCATCTATGACCAGCGGAGATCTTGCATTTATGAATGACAGAGATCGTGCATCTATGACCAAGGAAAATTGTGCATTTATAAGTTGCCGAGATCGTGTATCTGTAACGCCAGAGATCGTGCATTTACGAATGGCGGAGATTGGGCATCTATAACTGCCGGCTTCTTATTATTGTTCTTCTGTTTGCAATTCCTAAAAAGAAATGAAACGAGACAGTTAATTAAACTGTTTAATTGGTTTGCATACTATGCAAAATGAAGGGGCCTAATGACCACAGTGAGTGGGGTAAGATGGAGCAACGAGTCAGAAGCGCCATCTTGCCATACTAACTGTGCACTATCTTTCCCCAAATAACATGGCTAGCAACTTGAATAAAATGTCACGAAAAAACACAATATTCTGACAAGGAAACATGCTTAATAACTCAACAATACAATATAAGTTTCAGTTTAAATATGTAAAAAACAACAGGACAGTAATGATAACAGCATACAAGGAATAAAAAAGTTAAACAAAATTAGATAGAGACCCATGAAAAACAAACGTACCTCATGGTTGAAAAACGACCTGTCCGTAAACTGTCAAGCTTCATTGTGTCATAGATTGGACGCAAACCTAGTCACGTATCCTACCTGGAAAATCCATAGGGTCGAAAAAAGACCGCGCACCGTCTTAGTCCTGACTACCCTATGTCGTAGGAGGCGACAAAGTAGGTAATGATTTTAGTATTGGCAGTTTCATCTCATGAAGTGTCAAAGTTATCCAGAAGTTATGCTGAAGTTGGATGTGTCATGATGACAGCTGCAGATATAGCGGTTACACTTTAAACAACGACAAAAGCACCCCTTCTCCGGACCACATCCTGTCATTCTGCTGGCGTTGAAGAAAGATTACTGAACAAGATAAATAACAATAATCGGCATCCTTCATGAAGTATTCAGGAGCATAGATACATCTTCAGTAAAGGGAGGGTTTTACATAATATAATCTGTCCATATTACTTTGCAATTCCTTCTTTTAGGTAAGAAATTTGATGTCATTTTCTATTTAAAAATCTTTCAACGTGGAGTGAGGTCTACCCATAATTTTGCTAAATTCTTAGTTATTTCCTAAAACGGGGGGAGGTCGGAGTATCAATACTCCCTCCCAATAATGCACGGGCGAATGTACAATGTATCTGGAGGAAAATTGACTCTCTTATTTTAGTATTTAGAAAGGCATTGTCACAAAAATGTGTCTTTAAAGGGAGTCACGGGGAGTGGTGGGGAGGGGCTGATGAAAATGACACATCAATTGTTGTGTTCAAATCCAACTAGAGTTTAGGAATCAAGGTCACTACGTCATTCTTGTCTTTCCTCAAATCGCCGCGTATAGATGATTAGATGATAGTATGTTAGCATTCATTTAGTCATCGTTGGTATTTGTATAGTTCTGATTAGCAGCGTGGTTGTTATGACTAATATTTCTATAGTTAGATTTTGCAATTTTATATTTCTGACTGATAATTGTTTATTTCTGATTTAACATTTGTGTATAGCTGTGACTGTGATTTCTATATTCCTTACTTGTATTTCTACATTGTTCTGACTAGTATTTATATAGATCTGAAGGGTATTTTTTTAAACCATCCATGCAACAGAAAACCTTATTATATGACAGGATGTTACATTGAGGTTATCTTCTTATACAAGCTTCATGGCACGCCACCTATACAATTATTCTTCTCATGTTTTTATTTTATTGTTGCAATGTGTTGTGTGCTTTGTTATTTGTATATATGTATGCACCCTCTGTGGTTGGGAGGGAGCCAGAGATGTACTGCGCAGCACAGAGGAGTAGGAAACTGATAGCACTTGTTTTTCCTGTCGCTGAGAACGTCATAGAGGCACATTGACTCAGGATGTGACAATCCTTTTGACTTGAGCATTTGGTTGCATGCTTGGAGCAATAGAGAAGTTCTGCATAAGCAGTAGTCAATTTGTGGAGGTGAATGAGCACAGTGAACCCTATCTTGGCTGCAGTGACTCGGCGCAGTACATATGTTGAAATCTACCTTCCTGATGGTGTGACAATTATTCTCTGTCCCGGGTTGGGCCGAAAATTCACAAAATTCCCATCAATATAATGCCATTTTAATGGCATTGGGTCAAAGGGAGTGAGCCCATAGACCGCTGGATCAGCAACTAATCAACCAACCAACTGGTATTTTCTTTCTAGTTCTGACTGCTATTTTTAGAAGGTTTTTCTATATAACACTATACCACGCACTATTGAGTGAAAACCATCAAGATGCACAAACACAAACTGATAGATTAAAACTCATCGCAGAACAAATAGTCTCCAAATCAATTCAGCAAAAACAAAAATTATGGACTTCACCAATTCACCTAACATAATTACTTTAAATGGACAACAACTTGAAAAGGTATACAAATTCCCCTATCTAGAAAGCAAACTATCACACGACGGTGATGTCATGACACAAATTACAACTCGCATTGCACTAGCATCAAGTGCCTTTAACAGACTGTCTAATATCTGGAAGTCAAAGTCAATTGGCACACGCTTATTTAAATACGCTTATTTAATTCCTGCGTTATTCCGGTGCTATCATATGGATGTGAGAGCTGGAAAAGTTCTGTATCTTCAGAAAAGAAATTACTGAGTTTCGAGAACAAATGTCTTCATAGGATAACTAACACCCATTGGAGTGAATTGAAATCGAATGATAAAATCAGAGAAGACACACATCATAATTTCATCACAGATGTTATCAGAAAACGCTGTTGGTCCTACATCGGGCATGTCCTACATGCAGACATCAACAGAATACAACACCAATCTCATGAATGGATACCTACAGCCAAAGAGCCAGGGATAGAACAAAAGAAACACTCAGAAGAACAATAATTAGAGAAAGTAAAACAATCAATATCCATACTATCCAAGAACTACACAGAATAGCTTTGTACGGACAGAATTTGAGAGATCTGACCTCTGCCATGTGCGCTAACTTCAGCGCAAAAGTAAAATGAATGAATGAGATGAATAGCACTTGCAGTTATACCATCCCTTAACATCATACAGTTACATTGCGACATCTTTCTCATCAGTGTTAATTTGAGTGTTGCACATGCTAGTCTTCTTCTAATCTAAACTCAACATTCTTCGGATGTGTTTATGATTGATTCCACACACAAAAACTAGAAGACATAATTGATGACATTATGATGTGAATGTATAGAAGAATTGATATCTTCTATGGACAGAGACAAAAACAAAATAATTTTGATAGAAATATGTATTCATAAAAAATATATATTAAATAACTTTAGTGTTACACAGAATTAACACACACAAATATTTTTGGTCGAAACGTCGATTCTATGTATTACTACTATTCATCATAACTACTATTCCATATTTAAAAAAAATATTTATTCAACATTTATTAATTTAAAACAAAATATTTTTAGTAATGGGTTTACTAGAGCGTAGATTTTAGTAAGAGGTAGACGGAGATAAAAGTGAAAGACAAATATCGTGGGTTGAACAGAATACATACTATCAGGTTGTACCATCAGGGCAATAGGCAGGGGACTGTGAAAGTCGATAGCAGACAATCCTCGATGTGGAGATGGCAGTTGACCATGCTTTACAGCTTAGATTCTTCTAGCCATCTGCGAAACATGTCATACAGATTCATTTCTTCTTTTTATTGTGAGTTCGTTCTGTAATTCCTCTAGATTAAAAGAATGTAGTCCTGATCGGAATGCTTTGCATTGTGGTTTATAAGTTTGATGTGATATCTACGCCTCTCGGTGTGAGAAAAACCGAATTCAGCAATGGCTTCTTTCTTAGTTTAAAAATATACGGGATTTGTGGTGGATACCCCGCCTCGGAACCTCCTTACCTCTTACGACTAGAGTGGAAGATAAAAAGCGATGATATTATTAAATCAATCACTCAGGCACGTCTAGAAACTGGTGATTATATTTATGATCACGGAGTATGTTAGGACGTCAGAAACATGATTAATGATTAATTACAATCTTCTCTATACCCATAACCGCGATAGTATATTCAACAGAGCCTGTTTTTGAGTACTTTCACATCCCATTTCATGTCTTGAAGCAACAACCATGCAATATATTCAACACAATCTTTCTTAGTTCTCTAGAAAATTCATTATTCATGTTGACATAGATGAGAAAGTTAACGATAGAGTCGATGGGAATAAGATAATATAAAACTGCAAGTATTGTCAATGACACATCGTAAAAACGAGCAATAACAACTGCAGTGAATGGTGGAAGTGTACACAGTGAGAACAGGCCGAACATTATTGCAAAGAACTTAACACTTCTCATGGCCGCTATTCGATTGTTTTTAAGAGTAATCTCCCCTGGAGTGTCGTTAGCAAGATGTCTCCTAGCATTGGCTGCTTTTTTATGTTCGAAAGCTACAAGCGCAATTTTAAAATAACACAAGAAAACAGTGCTTAATATAACAATATAAATAAATCCTGCCACCCAGTAAATAGTTGAGAAATCATACAGTAATGTACACGAGAGGTCTGAATTCGAATTCCAATAAAAAGCTATAGGAATTATCATAATGCTTATCCCTAGAATCCATACACAGATTAAAATTATTAAACTTGGCTTCATTGTAACTCTCCTGGCGTAGAAAAATGGATGAAGTATTTGTATATATCGATCAAACGCGATTATCCCCATGTGCATCATTGATAAGCAAGTATTTCCGTTGCTAATAAAAAATATAAAACTAGCAGATAGATTCGTTTTAAATGGGTCAGTCCATGAATCCGGTACGGCTGCTATCTGATTGAAAAAAAATGTGGTTGCCCCTATTAATTCGTTGACAGCAAGCGAAGCCACAAAAATATGTGTGTTTCCGTGAAATTTCTCTGTTCGCCAGACAACAATAATCACAGTCAAACTTTGAAAAATTATAATCACACTTATTAATCCAGAAATACAGGCTATACATATACCGAATTTCACATCCACGAAATAATTACACGAAATGTTAACGTTCATTTTAATTAATGAAGTCTATATTTAGAAATGTGTGTTGGACTTTGAAACAGTTTGTAAATTCCCTGGAATATTAAAACTGGTCGGTGCGTATTACCAGATGTCACAAGGTATAAATGCCAGCATTTCAAATGTGAATATTCTTCTGCTCCGACACTCGTCCATGTTTATAGAACTTGCAGGAAATGAATGATTATAATTTAGTTCAAATAATGTTTGCATGACGTCATCGATCACGTTGTCCCTGTCAATATATGGTTGCTTAGAAACTAAAAATGTGTAAGGTATGTTATCGGAAAATCAATCAAACAATTTTTGCATATTTCAATTTGTGAAACCCTCCCTTCCCTTTGTAAACAAAGTGTCAACATTTCGGGTTCCATCCCTCCCTACTCCCTTTTTATAATTATTTCAATAAATGTGTAACTCCACCCTACCCCCCAGTAAATAAATTCTTACAGAAAAGGTACGGCAACAATCTCCAAGTACGACAAAAATCTCCATGGTATGTTAAGAGTTTTCAAACATTTATTTTAAATTCAATTAAATTTATATATAGAAAAATAATGTGAACATAATTTTCTGTCCAACCCCCCCCCCTCCCTCTTTCCCATCTCCGCCTTTGTGCCGCCGGCCACATTTTGTTGAGTAATGTATGGACATCCCATGTTTGTAAAACGCGAAAGGAAGGTATATGATGGAAAGCAGCTCCTTCAATTTTATTTACAGTCAAACCTCGGCCAATTCTAGACAGGCCTGAGACAACTAACTTGTAAACATCCGCTTATTGGAGGCCTTTCTTGACATATCGCCATCAATACGTCATAACACAACCGTGTTCCGCGTCACTACAAGAGGCTACTGATCTCCTTTCATTTATTGGCGACACATGAGAAGCCTCTCGTTATGACGCGCATGAGAGTATTATTCTGATGTGTTTCTATAGGTAGATAAAACATACCTAAAATGGCCTCTGTTGAAGGGATGTTCACGTTTATTTGTAACGGCCTACTCCAATGGTGGCCGTGGCCAAACACACAAGAACAGATGTTATTATTTTAAAAAGGTTGATGGATTTGAAAGTTCAAACATTGTATGTTGGCAACCTACAGGACGCACAGTCAATTCTTACAAGTAGATTAACCTGTTATTGTCAGACAGTTCGGTCATTAGTTCATGTTAAATGTCCGTATAACTTGTTATTGTCAGACAGTTCGGTCATTAGTTCATGTTAAATGTCCGTATAACTTGTTATTGTCAGACAATTCAGTCATTATTTCATGTTAAATGTCTGTATAACTTGGAACAGACCATAGCCAATTTCTCATCTCTTTATACTATACAAAGAGAGGGGGGAATGTTATCTTTATCCATTCAACTCAAAGAAAACTGGAGCCTAGTATTGCGCTGTAAAATATTCCTCACATCCCTACGACTACATTTACATTACATGTTTTACACGTATCACCATGGAATGATGTCTTCACAGCGAGTGTTGACTGCAACTACGTCCAAGATCTTGTCTTATGCCTTGGTGGTGCATTATGATTGACTGAATCCTCTGCCCACCTTGTTTTCCTCCAACTTGTATTTGTCCTCATCTTTTGCGTACCTTCTATCAACTGTCATCTCCACTCTCCCCCAAACGCTCCCATAAACTCTATACCAAACGCTTCACTCAACTCTCACATAAACTCCACCCTCCACCACCCAACCTGAAATTAAATTATCCTCTAATCTCTCCCCGCCCCCACTTTTCATTTACAACACTGTAAATATTATGTTCTTGTGACAGAAATTATGCGGGCTGTCAAGCGCTGCTTGCTCATTGCATCATCATCCACTAACTTATGTTAATTAACATACTATTATTGTGCTAGGAAGTATAAGTTCCCTGCTCACTTCATGACAATGCAAGAAAATAATTGTCACCCAGATAGTTGGTTTATGTCTATACACTGCTCAGAGCTATGGCAGCCAATATAGGGTTCAATGTGCTTATTCCACGCAACCAGTTACGTAATGATTGTGGAAAACTTCTATACTGCTGCATTCACGTACAAACATGTTGCAAATAAAAAGACGTGTCACTTTAATTATATGATGAGCCTCAGTCATAGGAAAACTGTGATTCTATGAGGAGTCTCAGACATAGGAAAACTGTGATTCTATGATGAGCCCCAGTCATAGGAAAACTGTGATTCTATGACGAGTCTCAGACATAGGAAAACTGTCATTCTATGAGGAGTCTCAGACATAGGAAAACTGTGATTCTATGTGGAGTCTCAAACATAGGAAAACTGTGATTCTATGAGGAATCTCAGACATAGGAAAACTGTGATTCTATGAGGAGTCTCAGACATAGGAAAACTGTGATTCTATGAGGAGTCTCAGACAAAGGAAAACTGTGATTCTATGAGGAGTCTCAGACATAGGAAAACTGTGATTCTATGAGGAGCCACAATCATAGAATAATAGGATACCTAGTCTCCCCCTTGCCAGTGTTAAGCAGTAAATCGCTGGCCCCCACTCCATACACCTCAATAGGTACATGCAAATACAAGTAATAAAGCATAAAATGCACACTCAAGCAAAGTATACAACGCGTAATTGTACAAATGTCATGCTACGAAGCTTCTAAAATATGAAAGCCTAAATATAACGGCATGTAATCTGCTAAGGTTTTCTGTTGCATGATTGGTTTGTCTAGTGGGATATTGATCAGACCCATATTTCCCATGTAATACCCATATTTCCCATGTAATACCCATATTACGCATATAATACCCATATTTCGCATGTAAAACCCATATTACTCATGTATTATCCATATTAAGCAGGTATTACCCATGCCGGTATATTATATTGATATGACAATATATACAATTGAATTGTTCACATTCATGATTTTTGGGAAATGTTCTGGGAGATTTCCATTCATTTCTCATACAGGCATACGTTATAGCATTGCTCAGCGAATCAGCCAGCAGAAACAGCAGCTCAACAATGTAGTCAGATCATCAGACACAACAAATAAATATTAAAATAATCCTACGGTTCAAACCCCACCCCCTCATAATATCTAAATATGATTTTTAATACTTAGAATGCAGTCAAAAATGGGTAAAATCATCCCCTAACGACAGTTTGCAAAAATGTTATCACATTTATCATCAAAAATTGTTATCACGTTTAGCATCAAAAATGTCATCACATTTAACATTTTAAAAAATAGACAATCACGCAGGAAAACATTTTAAGATTAAACATCCTCCGTACTGAATCCGTACATCATCCGTACCTACAGTAGACCCTTGAGCTCCCGGGTTCAATCCACGGTTGTCAGTCAGTCAGTCAGTTCCTCGTTTGCCATGTTTGGCACATAAGGCGGATGTCATAGCTCCCCATGCCTGTCGATCAGTTGCCAAGGATTGCAGATCTTGTGCATTTATGCCTGTTGATTTTAATTCATTCATAAACGTTCTTCTGAGCGTTGTTTTTGGTCTTCCCTGTTTCTTTTCCCGTCTGGTGTCCACATGAAGACTTGTCGTGGAATTCTATCTTCCTTCATTCTAAGTATGTGACCGTTGTATGTCCAGCGACGTTTTCTGATGATGTTCGTCACATATTCTTGTTTTGTCTCCTTTCTTAGTATATCGTTTAATTTGAAGTCTTTCCACTTAGTATTTGTGAGCCAATCCACGGTTGGGACAGGATTTTTTCTTTCGGAGATAGAATCAAAATCCTTCCTGTATATGTCGCGGCGTCTGCTATGCAAAGAGGCCTTTGTTTCCACGGCCCATAGAAAACCTCCCTGCACCCATTCACAGGAAAGCATACAGTAATGAAAGTAAAGTAAAGTAAGTAAAGTAACCCATAGCATTTATTAATGCCGTAGGGGTGTGAGATGTTAGCGATCTCACATTTCACAGGCTCTGCAAATGAGGGCGGTAGCCATCTCCTCTCCCTCGCAGTCTTTACTTCCCAGATTAATCCGGAACCCATTTGAGGCTGGGTCGACCTGGGAGCCGTTGCGATCTGAAAACATTTCCGCCTCAACTGGGGAATGAACCCAGGACCACTCATATGCGAAGCCAGTGCGCTAACCACTGCGCTAACGCGGCTCCCTAATGAAAGTACTGGTTCCAGAAAAATCTAGAGAAACAACACACATCATCATCATCATACGATTCCGTGCCGGCTGGCGCAGACGATCATAGATCTCAACAGATGTCTATCACTAGTACTATGTATCGGGCACGTTGTTGACTCTATGCCATGCCAGATTGTTAAACTGTCCAATATTCTCACACGTTGTCACTCTCTGTCGCTCTTACCTTTAGTCGTGCCTGCTGTTACTGTGTCCTCCAAACCTCATGTCTCATAACGTGGTTCAATATTGAAGAATGCCATTTTCTTCTATTATTGATTAAGCTCCACCATCTCGCATTTCACTCTTTCAGCACCTCCACTTTAGTTTTTCTGGCAGTCTATAGTATTTTAAGCATTCTTCTGTAGAACCACATCTCTCCTGCCTCTGATTTCCTACTATCCTGTTTGTGTATTGTCCAAGACTCGCATCCATATATTCATTCAGTCATTCATTTTCCTTTCGCGCTGAAGTTAGCGCATAGGACAGAGGTCAGATCTCTCCAATTCTGTCTGTTCAAAGCTATTCTGTGCAGTTCTTGAATAGTATGAATATTGGTTCTTTTACTTTCTCTAAGTATTGTTCTTCTTAGTGTTTCTTTTGGTCTACCCCTGGCTCTATCTTCAATATCCGATGTTGTAATACACAGTTTCTCACAAAACAATTCGCTTGAATGAAAAAGAATTGGAATGAATTGACTTCTGTTACACAAATCGGTCTGGACATTACGATGTTAGTTGATTAATCCAACGATCGACGGAATGACCCAGACTTGATTAGAGAAACACCCTCCATCAACGGACGTCACTACCGGAAGTCCATCCATATATTAGTACGAAGTAAACTTTCTTCTTGGGAGAATAATGCGGTAATTTCTCGTTCGTTTCCACATCCATAAGGGGATATTCATTTATGTCCGCTGCAACTGACAATACTTTATGTCTGGACAAATGGGTGCCCCTCCTTGTCCAGTTACAGAGCTGCCACTTATACCGGTGGCTATCCGTCGCTTCAATGTTCGTACCTAACGAACATCATATCAGCAAAAGTGTTGTCAAAACTTTTGACTTCCCTACAGGCATGATATAGCAACAATATAAACATAGACACGGCATTTAAAAACATTTCAGATGTTAGAAATTCACTCTCAAAATAACACACAACAGGTAATCAAATATTCCACAAGTGAAGACCGCGAATAACTTTCACCCTACGCCATTTTGACCCAGAAGTTCTTTCCCCACACTTAACTGCAAATAATTTGAAATCTTGTTAACAGGAATGTACTACAAATGGGGAAACCCAAGTAAAATGATGTCAACTGTCTGCTCCATTTGATCTCCTCTGTTGTATGAAAGGATTGTTTATTCCTTGTAGCTATGCAGTCAATACGATTTGCATAAATGATCTTTAAAATTCACTAATGTTCGTTTCAATGCTCTAGTAAATTCCCTTCTCATGAAGGCGTAAATGAGACCGTTGGTCAGTGAATTCAACAACAAGAACACTGAAAATGATACAGACAATTCATCAGCCACTTTATAGAAATATTGAAAACCTCCTATCGCTAAAGGTGGTCCAGTACAAGTTAGAAAAACACCGAACATAACCGCGAAGAACTTGGCACTTCTCATAGCAGCCATTCTATTCTGAGTAAACACCGCATCATTTTGTGACTCGGCGTAGTGTAGTCGACGGGTATTCGCAGCTTTTTTGTGTTTGAAGGCTACATGAGCTATCTTCAGATAGCAGATGAAAATGGCGACGGTATTTAGTAGATAGCCAGCAAATATCACATAGCAATATTCCATGGGTGGGTATACTGCATTACAATATGTACGGTTATCGATATTCCTGTATGCTATTACTGGCACCAGCGTGTAGAGAATTCCTATAACCCAAACAGGAATAAGAACTTTGAAAGTTCGTACTTTTGTCATACGCCTTGCGTAATAAAATGGAGAAGATATACGGATGTAACGGTCAATGGCAACGAAGCCCAAATGTGTGATAGAGATTATACAGGCACTGTAAGTGCATCCGATTAATAAATTCCTTATCATGTTCTGTTTTAATGCATCTATATTTATAAAAAGGATATTTTGCATTATTCGAAAACTGAAAGATAGGCTTAACAATATGTCAGCCATACACAATGATGCAATAATAATATCGGTGTTTTCGTGCAGGGCAGTCGTGCGCCATATTGTTGCTATGACAACAGCACTTTCTGTAAATATGATTACGCTAACAATAAGTATGATGTACATAAGCGAATACTTAGAATTGGTCGCATAGAAACAAGCAACGTTTGTAGCTATGGTAACATCGCTCGCCATGGCGTCAAGTATTTCCGTTGTAACTTCTGATACCATAGTAACTCCCGTCTCTGTGGTAACAGCCTCAGACATATTGTCATTCACTTTATTCCATATCCGCCATTACTTTGGTTATGCTAGAAATACAACAGCGATGAAACAAGTTCTCTTTAGCCTCTGTAACACACCTGAACAGAAGGTAAATATTGATCAGAAGAGAGTAGAATAACACACGAAAACTTCAAGCGAAGCTTCAGAACCGATAATTAGTTCCGTGATGTTCAGAACCGACAATTAGTTTAGTGATGTTCAGAACTAATAATTAGTTCCGTGATGTTCAGAACCGATAATTAGTTCCGTGATGTTCAGAAACGATCATTAGTTCCGTGATGTTCAGAACCGATAATTAGTTCCGTGATGTTCAGAACTGATAATTAGTTATGTGATGTTCAGAACTGATAATTAGTTCCGTGATATTCAGAACCTATACTTAGTTTCGTGATGTTCAGAACCGATAATTAGTTCCGCGATGTTCAGAACTGATAATTAGTTCCCTGATTTTCTGAACCGATAATTAGTTCCGTGATGTTCAGAACTGATAATTAGTTTCGTGATGTTCAGAACCGATAATTAGTTCCGCGATGTTCAGAACTGATAATTAGTTCCGTGATGTTCAGAACTGATAATTAGTTCCGTGATGTTCAGAACTGATAATTAGTTCTGTGATGTTAAGATGTCTTATGACACTTTGCACAATAGTGTCTTGTCATTAGATTTTCATCCAAACGATCGATTGCCTTGTTTTTTTTTTTTCCTGGTGCAAATATTTTAACATTGTCTGGACCATGTTTCTTCACCACTATGAACATTGTCTGGACCATGTTTCTTCACCACTATGAACATTGTCTGGACCATGTCTCTTCACCACTATGAACATTGTCTGGACAATGTTTCTTCACCACTATGAACATTGTCTGGACCATGTTTGTTTCTTGTTTCTATGAAGAAGTTCTATCTTTAAAATATTGTATTCAGTAAGCTAAATTTGTATAGTTCCGGTAATACATTATCAAATTATGACAATTGAGGAAATCCTCTGCCTTTGTTCGAAAGCCGATGTCTTTTCAAGAGCTGCCTGCTCTCAGCTAAAGGACTACATCATCATCATAAAAGGCTGAATGGCTTTAGCTGAGATCATCTCATGAACCGAAATGCCATTCTTGACTTCAGCAGCAGTCAGTGGTTCAGCTGGATATTCCAGAAAATAAAGTTACACTAATCAACATAACTATCTCAGAAGACAATCACTATATACACACAATGAATTGATTAAAACATAGTGAACTGATTGCAACACAATGAATCAAACTTGTAAACAACATTTCTCATTGTAGAAGATATACAACGGATTGAAGTCATCGGTGCCCGTTTGTTTCTTGTCTTCTTGTGTATATCCCACATCACTATATTAGTGTATACATTTTCCTGAGTGCCGCATAGATGTCCATTATTCTCTTCTCTTTGGCGAAGATACAAACTAACGCATTCTCCACACATTTAATGCTATTTTAGGATATATCTCTTGCCAGTTAGCTTGACGAGACCCCGCACCTAGTGCCATGATCGCAGTGTTACAACATCATCTAAATCTGCAGCGTATAACAGCACATTTCTTGAATTGAACGATCTGAGACGATTCTTGATTCTTAGTATTCTACTTGTCAAAATCTGCAATAAAAAAATAATGTATTCTTTACAAGCAAACACGTTTCAGACATTTTTCTAAGAAAACTAAATTTTTATTGAAAACAGAATTAATGTCTATTTTATTTACATTGCATTATTAAAACCCAAATCAGCATTGCAAAAAATTAGAACCATTTTTTTGCAATGGAAGTCTATCAATGAAGACCCGAATTCGGGTACTGAGATGTTATATCGAACCGATTTTTTTTATGGATGTGAATCATGGACTATAAACAAGAAAATTCAAAGTGAATTGGATGCTACAGAAATGTTGTTTCTTAGAAGAATGATGAAAATACCATGGACAGCTAAGAAAACTAATGCAGATGTTCTCATTGATGCTGGAATAAAAAGATCAATCATATCAAACATTAGAGGCAGACAGTCAAGGTTTCTAGGGCATGTGCTGAGAAGAACACAGCTTGAACACTTAATAACCACTGGAAAGATCAAAGGGAGAAGAGATAGAGGATGACAAAGAGAAAAGTTACTAGATGGGCTTGTATCGTGGCACGGTAGAAGCTCACCAACCGAGCTTATTGACAACACAAGAGACAGAGAGTCTCGAAAGACAAGAAATATGATCGCCTACGTCAGTCGGCATGGCACGTGATTGATTGCTTGATTATTAAAACCACATAACGAATTAATTTTGGGTACATACTTCCAAAGCAATCACTTTAGTTTATTATCTCCCTTTTTCCCAAATTGAAAAATGAAGAAACTGAACAACTTTCCTTCTTTGAGTACAAATTTCCGATTGTGTAGACAAAAAACTTAACTCAATTCATTTTACTTTTGATTCATAATGTTATATGTGCTGTATGACGCCGAGAATAGTATTACTGTCCGACAAATGTTCTATCCAATACAATATTTTTTTTTCAGACATAAAGAGTTAATGATGAAGACCTCATTAAAGGAAAGGTGTATGGTGTCTTGTGTTCTGTTAATTAATTAATTTTGTTCTCTTTAAGTGATAGTCTTATGTGTTGATTCTCAAACTCCTGCAGATTATGAGAATGTAGTCCAGAGAACAAAATACTTCTTTTTGTCATGGTGTATAGTTTAGCTCGGCCCGTGGCTCGGCCCGTGCGTTGCTTGGTCCCGAAAGGGAAACAAAGAATAGCAGCACCCTTGACCTTCAATAAATTTTCTGAGAGTGAACAAAGGAGGTTATATGTTGGTGTTTGCTGTCACATCCCATATAGGGTCAAGGTGAACTAGATTCATGCTGAAGTTGGATGTGTAGGGCCGTAAGGCTTATATATCTTTTTAAAGCATTAAACCATGATCACAATGATCTACTTTCTCCGGACTACAGCATGGTCATCTTCGGGAGTTTGAGAATGAAAGTAGAAGAAATTTGACATATATTTGATGGGACAGAAAAATTCACTTCACAATATTTTGTATCGCACATTATGACATGCATGGAAGGTAAACTATGCTGTTATTCTTTGCTCCCAACCCGAACACACGGCAAGACACAGACGATACATGATATTTAACTCACACTTCAATGTACACAGAACACAACCATCAAACAGCTTGCTGCTTGTGCCATGTACACGAAATGTTTTAGTTGATACATAGCTATGTGCATCATTCATGAAAACTGTTCATCACGTAATATATCAGTAGTTATTATTAGAATACTTCTAGATAATGTTTCCCACCTGTATCTTTGAGTGGGCAGATCTGGATAATTACTGGAAAGCTGTTGACCACCAGATGTTTGAGTGGAGTGGTTAGCACTAAACCATTTCTGGAAAGCTGTTGACCACCAGATGTTTGAGCGGAGTGGTTAGCACTAAACTATTTCTGGAAAGCTGTTGACCACCAGATATTTGAGTGGAGTGGTTAGCACTAAACTATTTCTGGAAAGCTGTTGACGGTCTAAGTGAGTACATGACTACATGAAGTATACTGATGTATTGGGTCCATTCTGAAGCTAACATTGATACTTTTTGGATCCATTTGGAACATAAACATTGATAAATGATGGCTGAACTTATTTTATGGAGATGTGCTGATTGTGTTCATTGATGTGCAGGCAATCTACTGATGATTATATGATGAAGGTACTTACTAGCTGTAGGTACGTGCTAGCTGTAGGTACTTGCTAGATGTAGGTACTTGCTAGCTGTAGGTACTTGCTAGATGTAGGTGCTTGCTAGCTGTAGGTACTTATTAGTTGTAGGTGCTTACTAGCTGTAGGTACTTGCTAGCTGTAGGTACTTGCTAGATGTAGGTACTTGCTAGCTGTAGGTACTTGCTAGATGTAGGTGCTTGCTAGCTGTAGGTACTTATTAGTTGTAGGTGCTTACTAGCTGTAGGTACTTGCTAGCTGTAGGTACTTGCTAGCTGTAGGTACTTACTAGCTGTATTGTCTTTTGTTGAGTCTTTACTCTGTAATTGAAGGTAAAAGGAGTACAGATCGCGAAAGAAAGTCTGGCAAATTAAACATCAAGTAATGATCCGGGAATGATTTTCCCACACTCATCCAACTGGGTGTACATTACACATGCCCACTGACGAATGAGTGTGCAGAGTTCGATGCCCGGATGTCTCCACTGTAGTACTCATTCAATCAAGATATGTTATTGTTATAATTACTATTATTATTATTATTATTATTATTATTATTATTACTATTATTATTATTACTATTATTATTATTACTAATATTATTAATATTATTACTACTATCAACTCTTCATTGCAATGCAATAAAATTGCTGCTTAAAGTGACTACATTTTAAAACGTTGCTAAAATTTATATAAATGACCTATCACATTAAGAAATCTCATTTTTATTATTCTGTAAAATTCCCTTCTCATGAAGGCGTAAATGAGACCGTTGGTCAGTGAATTCACCTGTATCAAAACTGAACATTGTATGGCGATATCATCTGCCACTTTATAGAAGTACTGAAATATTGCTAACGCTAAAGGTGGTCCAGTACAAGCCAGAAAAACACCGAACATAACCGCAAAGAACTTGACACTTCTCATAACAGCCATTCTATTCTGAATAAACACCGCGTCACTTTGTGAATTTGCGTACTTTAGTCGACGGATATTGGCAGCTTTTTTGTGACTGAAAGCTACATATGCAATCTTAAAATAAGTTATAAAAATGACTACGACATTTAGTAGGTATCCTGCAAACATCAAAGAACAATACTCTACGGGTGGATGTGCTATGATACAATGAGTGTTATGATCAGCATTCCTGTATGCTATTACTGGCGCTAACGTGTAAACAAGTCCTACAACCCACACGGGAATAAGAACTTTGAAAGTTCTTCCTTTTGTCATGCGTCTTGCATAATAAAATGGAGCAGATATACGAATGTAACGGTCAATGGCAGCAAAGCCCAAATGTGTGATAGAGATTATACAAGAACTGTAGGAACCACCCAATAATAAATTACTTATCAAGTTTTGTTTAGCCTGGTCTAAATGTGAAAATAAAATATTCTGTAACGATCTGAAGCTGAAGGAAATGGCCAGGATAATGTCTACCAAACACAGTGATGCAACAATCATGTCAGTGTTGTCATGCAGGGTAGGCGAACGCCAAATTGTTGCTATTACTACGCCACATTCTAAAAATATGATAACACTGAATATAAGAACAAGGTAAGTAATTGCAACATTATAACTGTGTTCATAGTAACAGCTGAATGTAACATTTGTAGCCATAGTTACAGAACTCGCCACCACAATGTTGCTAATCAGCGTCTACGTAAAACTTTTCATCATTACTTTCACAAATATAGAGATATGATGTCAACAGTGAAGGTTTTCCACACAGCTTGTACCACTTCTGAACAGATTGATAATATTTGTAAAATGTAACTGACATAACAGACTTACACTTAAAATTGTAGTTTCAAAGTGTAAATTTATTTTCGCTGTGTTCAAGTGCCTCATGGCATTTCGCAAATAATTCCATTTTGACATTTGATTTTTTATTCCTGAAATCTGGTAACCGCTTTATCTTCTTGTGGTCTTTGAACATTGCCATGATTATGCCTCTTCTCCCTTATCTACACTTTGTGTTTGTGAATATGTCTAGTGGTCTGTGAACATTTCCAGGAATATGCCTTTTCTCCCTTATTTATACTTTTTATCTGTGAACATTTCCAGCAATATGCCTTTTCTCCCTTATTTATACTTTTTATCTGTGAATATATTCGGTTCAAAAAGATAAATTTTCTTAGTTAGGGGAGATATATTTTCAAACGACTTGGCTACTTATACTGTCTTAAGCAGTTACCATTTAGTCTAATCATATAACATGTATATTATTTGTAGCTCAGAGGCATTGAGAACGTCTCACTAGCCCAAGGTATCCGGTTTAGTTTCAACCAGCTGTGCACCGAACTTTTCATAAAGCAATGCCAACCTACTGAATGTAAATAATGCTTAGAAGAAAATAGTTACAGAGAAAAACCGTCGCAACGATTGCCCCGCCCTTAATAGGAAATACAGCACACAATAATTACCGGAAAAACAAATTTCATCAGGCAAAAACTGTAGTAACATTGACGAACGCATTTCACCGCAACGTCAATCTTTGTCCTCATTATTTATTATTTTTATTATCAGTAGTATTTTATTGTAACTTTTTGAAACAGATCCAGGGTTATAATTTTACATGTCAACCAGTTTCCTCATAGTAAAACATACATCGATTCTCAATTGGTCAATGCTCGATATCCTTAGTCTTTCTGTGAATTCCCAGTTTTATTATATTTATGTCTACGTACATCTTAATTGAGTATAAATGTCCATCATTTTCTTCAACAATGTTATGTAACTATAAAAATACGTCGATATTCTCTACACATTTGTTACTGTTTTAGCACAATTCTTTTCCCCATACAGCATCTGCTTGACGAGGTTCTGCGCCTAATGGTCTGATAACAGTGATACAGTGGTATATCTCAATGATCAACGTAAAACGAACGAGACGAAGGTTGCATGCAACACTTGAACTCTGAGTGGTACCCACTGTCCATTATTATCACTCTGGTAATCTGAAATATAAAGATAAAATTGTGTCGTTAAAAATACATTTGTTACGGACTGCGATATCCACGCCTTTCGGCCTGAAATATCCGACTTCAGCACGGTTTCTGAGTCACATTGACTCTATATGGATGTGGTTGTAAACTCCACCCCAAAACCTCCTTAGTCGCAATCGGCGATATGCGTGGAAGTTAAACAGTTTTACTATTCTATACACCCCATTCGTTCCCGGAAACACAGCATAATGTTCATTATTTTAATTGTGTGTTTCTGGTCTCGAAAGAGATCTAAGAATAAAGACACTTTTAACTACAATGAATGTCATGAGAGAACATTAAGGCGGATTTGGGGTGGAATTGTCTGTCCCATCAGACATAATGTAAAATGTATCCAGAAGCCTTGCTAATATCGGATGTATCAGGCCGAAATGCGCAGATATCGCAGCTAAGCTGTAAACCGTGACACAATACATTTTGTTAATTGAACTACATCCTCTTAATTTGCAGGAGTTTGAGAACACAACACACAAACAGAGAGTAATAATTATTTGTGCTATATACTTAAACCAGGTACCAAGTTATATTTTAACACATCATCAAACATAGAGAGTTTTTTTAACGTTTTAATTTCGCGTTATTCTCTAACGCGTCACCAAACAGCAAACACCAAAACACATGACAGGGGTTGACAAACGTCTCATGTTATGACTAAATATATCAGTCTTCTTCTTCTTCTTCTGCGTTCGTTCTCAAACTCCTGCAGATTAGCAGGATGTAGTCAGGAAAACGGAACGCGTTGTGTCATGGTTTACAACATTGCTGCGATATATGCGCCTTTCGGCCGGACACATCCAACTTCAGCACGAATTTGAGTCATTGACCCTATATGGGATGGGTCAGCTAACTCCATC
Source organism: Meghimatium bilineatum (assembly GCA_034231615.1). NCBI lineage: Eukaryota > Metazoa > Mollusca > Gastropoda > Stylommatophora > Philomycidae > Meghimatium > Meghimatium bilineatum. The sequence goes on from CM067304.1 coordinate 4,160,161, forward strand.
CCATAACCTCCTTAGTCGCCTCTTACGATATGCATGGAAGGTAAACAGTGTTGCTATTCTTTGCTCCCCTTTCGGGCCCGGGCAATACACGGGCAAAATATATCAGTTATTTCACGTACAATATTGATCAAGTCATTCTCTCTCCGGAATAGCGTTCTGTGTTAATCCCATAGCTCGTCATTTATCTTGGCTGATTGTGTGCGTTTTATTTTTACTTTTTATATGTCATCCAATAAAATTCATGAACAAGTCAGATATAGCGGGATACACGTCGCTGAACGAGATCAGAGCACAAGACCATGAAATGGAGAATGACCTGTTTTCTAGCTGAGCTGTAATATAATTACGAAATATCGAATCCACAAGAAGCTAAATATAAATGTAAGGTTTTGCCCGTGTAGAAATCAAGACTGGGTCTCTAAGATCAGGATACAAAGGCAAGCTTCACTCTATTCTCTCCAGGCATGTCGTTAGGGTTAGGGTTAGGGTTAGGGTTAGGGCTAGCCACTATAGATAATCGGGGGATAGTCTGAGAACTTATCACCTGTGAATAAAATGGCAATGTCACATCTTGTCTAAACTTCTTACATTTGTCTGCTATCGCATAACTCGTTCTTCTTCTTCTTCTGCGTTCGTTCTCAACCTCCTATAAATTAACAGGATGCAGTCCGGAGAACGGAATGCGTTGTGTCATGGTTGTCAGGTTTGCTGCGATTGCTGCGCCTTTCGGACTGACACGTCCAATTTCAACATGGCCTTTGGTCACTTTGATCCTATATGAGATGGAACATCCAACTCCATCCCAACATCTGTATAGTCGCCTCGTGCATGGAATGTAAACAGTGTTGCTATTCTTTGATCTCCTCTCGAGCCACGGAAAAATACTGTCGTGAAATAACCCCATGAATAACGAACATATGCAGACCAGCGGACGTTGCAACTTTGTCCTATGTTGAAAGACTCCTAGATGACAGTGAGTGCTAGATGACAGGGAGTGCTAGATGACAGGGAGTGCTAGATGACAGGGAGTGTTAGATGACAGGGAGTGCTAGATGACAGGGAGTGCTAGAAGACAGGGAGTGTTAGATGACAGGGAGTGTTAGATGACAGGGAGTGCTAGATGACAGGGAGTGCTAGATGACAGGGAGTGCTAGATGACAGGGAGTGTTAGATGACAGGGAGTGCTAGATGACAGGGAGTGATAGATGACAGGGAGTGCTAGATGACAGGGAGTGTTAGATGTGCCATCACTGTCGATGCGTCAACAAACCTAACAGAAGTCTGATGAGTTGGCTGCCCAAATTTGTGTGCTGAGCTTGTGACAGGATTTGGTACTCATGTAATTCTGAGGCACTGAAATACATCCCTTAAGTAATAAACAAGCATCCATAGACATCCTTTACACAATCATGTCTTTCAGACATCTGTAAGTCGAGGTGTCGTCTCAGTTACACAATCATGTCTTTTAGACATCCGTAAGTCGAGGTGTCGTCTCAGTTACACAATCATGTCTTTCAGACATCAGTAAGTCGAGGTGTCGTCTCAGTTACACAAATGAGAACCTGTTCTTTCATCCGAAATGCTAGATGTACCAATCACCTATCATCAGAAATAAAATCTATGATGAAGTCAACAAGAAAGCCACAAAAACCAACACAAGATGACTATCACATTATGAACAGATCAGAACAAGTTGTAATTGTACGCCTCAGAACGGGACACAACCGTCTCCGCAGTCACATGTACATAAAATCCACAATTGGCAACACGGCAATGTGTACATGTGGACAGGCAGCACAGAGTACCAAACATATACTTCAAGAGTGTTCTGAGTCTGAAACGCTGAGGCAGACATATTGGAAGGAGGAAACAACACTGGAATCAAAGCTCTATGGGTCACTGTATGAACAACAAAAGGCAGTGAGTTTTATTCAGGAGAGAAAATTAAAGATATAGACATGTTTGGTGTGAACGACAGACGAAGAAGAAGAATCCGAAATGCTATGATCTGTCAAGAGCTACTTGCTCACAACTAAAGGAATTATTTTATCTTCATATTATTTTCTAATGTACGCTGAGCCATGCAGGCATCCTGAATAATCTCTAGAGCCATGCAGGCATCCTGAATAATCTCTAGAGCCATGCAGGCATCCTGAATAATCTCTAGAGCCACGCAGGCATCCTGAATAATCTCTAGAGCCATGCAGGCATCCTGAATAATCTCTAGAGCCACGCAGGCATCCTGAATAATCTCTAGAGCCATGCAGGCATCCTGAATAATCTCTAAAAAATATTCCTTAAAGAATAAGAAAATGAAGCTAAAAAATACTTAATATGTATATTTTTACCTTTTTTTTTTATTCACATTCAAATTCGACATTATTCACATTGAAACTACACAGATGCATGTCGATTGAATGGTAATACTTCAATGTATTTCCGGAGTCCGAGAGGAAAGGAAATAATATCGACACTGAGATCTGACATTCAAATCGTAAAATGCGACTCAAAAGGTTTGAAGGCGGAGTTTGACAAGAGGGTCAAGGTAACCCAGAAGCCGCGCTGAAGTTGGATGTTTCTGCTCTAATACCTGGTTAAACTGGTAAAACACTAAGTGACCGTTTCTACCAAATTTCCATGCCATTCTTATTCTTCTGCGATCAATTGTTAAACATCCAGTCCAATATTGATCATGTGTTGTATGTCATCTTGAATTTCCCACAAGATGTCGTGCAGAGAATCATGACATTAACCACAGACCGCATGCTCATGTAGTTATACATTTCAGTGCATATATTATGCATCTCGCGTTTCATATGACTTTGTACCAAAGTAGGGGTCGACTCTAAGATATTTTTCGTAAAATAATTCTCCATATAATTAAAGCTTCCGGTAATCCGCCATCTTCTATCCTCCTAGTGTGCTTAATCCATAAGATTCTGCATAGCGTGAGCATACACAATATTGTGGTATTGCCTGTTGTTTCAAATACATCACTGTTGGTGACTTTGTCTTGCCATACATCAGTGTTGGTGACTTTGTCTTCCCATACATCAGTGTTGGTGACTTTGTCTTCCCATACATCAGTGTTGGTGACTTTGTCTTGCCATACATCAGTGCTGGTAACGTTGTCCTCCCATACATCAGAGTTAATGACTTTGTCCTTGCTTACATCAGCGAACTACAAGATTTCTACGTATACACAGCGTGTGAAAGCTGTCTAGAGGTCTCCTGATGCATGTACATTGCCCATATTTTAGTACTGTAGAAGAGAGTGCTAACAAATATACCAGGCACAAGATAATGCATGTGTTGTACGAGGTGAACAACAATAAATATAAATTATAAAACTTAATATAACAACAAAACATAATTCCTCTGCCTCAATGCAATGATACAGAGATACTTGATACATAGATACTTGCTAGATAGATACTTGATACATAGATACTTGATACATAGATACTTGACACATATATACTGGATACATTTACAAATGAGTCAAGTAACAGTTCTAACAGGCTCCAAGAGAGACGTAGAAGTATGATCGGTTTGTGAATATCTGGTTTTTAATGAATATCTGGTATATGCATACCCAGTTTATGAACATTTGGCTTATGAATACCCTGTATATGAATATGTTGTTTATATCTTTGTAAATAGTTTTCTGACAACATAGAATTCAGTCTGTGTATATACATCACGGAAATTTTAGCATATATCGTCTTCTTCTTCAAGGTTTGTTTTTAAATTTCTTTGAAAAACTGGAAATGTAACATTGAAAAATAGTTCTCCATAGCAGCTGTAGTACTTCTGAATTTAGTATTTATGCGATGAGACTGACACAATAAAGATGTGTTGTGTCTCAACAAGCAACACCAACAACAAACAACAACATGCAATGAGTAACAACAACAACAAGCTACAACAACTAGTAACAACAAACACAACCAACAACAACAACAAGTAACAACAATCACAACCAACAACAACAACAAGCAATAACAACAAGCAACAACAAAAAATCCACAACAAAGACAACCAGCAACGACATAAACAGTAAACAACAACAACAACAACAAGCAACAACAACAACAGGCAACAACAACAACAACAAGCAGCAGCAAAAACAAGAAACAATGACAACAAAATATGCAACAGCTACAAGCAACAACAACAAGCAACAACCAACACTAAAAAGCAACAATAACAACAGCACTCAAAAAGCAACAGCAAAAACAATATGAATCACGAAACAACAACACGCAACAACAACAACCAACAACTGAAACAAGCAACAAACACACAACCACCATCAATAACAAGCAACAACAAACACAACCAACAACAACAACCAACAAGAAACAACAACAAGTGACATCAAAGGTAAAAACAAAAGCAATAACAAACACAACCAAAAACAACAGCAATCAACAACAACAAACACAATAAGCAATAACAAACACAACCAAAAAACAACAACAACATACAATAGCAAGCAGCAACAACAACAACCAAAACAACCAACAACAACAAACACAACCAACAACAACAACAAGCAACAGCAACAACAAGCAACAACAACAAGCAACAACAACAAAGTCGATAATTAATTCCAACGTCTTGATATGGATAGTGATAAATATTTTAAATATTTGTATGACGTAAGCACTTGTTTCAGCCGTGATATCTTCACAACGAATACTTGAGGAGAGAGTATGATTAGAGACATTGTTCTACTGATGGCTTTATTGTGGTACCACAAGGACAGTGAATGTGGTACCACAAGGACAGCGAATGTGGTACCACAAGGACAGTGAATGTGGTACCACAAGAACAGTGAATGTGGTACCACAAGGACAACGATTGCTTAGTATTACTATTTTGTGGACTTTAATTAACAAACACTCACCAGATTTTTCGATATCAGAACAATTGATCGACTAGAATGTCTGTAGGGTATAGTCTTGAACGGAAATGCATTGCATCAACGATTTATTTGCGTCGAAACCCGATACATCCGACTTTGTTTTGTGTAATTAATTTCTTCAGTGTTCTAACCACGTCAATCGATGGGTTTACGTCTGTAACCATATCGCTAGTAGAGTAAGTCAGCCGTAACAGTCAACTGTTTCTTGTACTTACACGCTAGTCAACAAGCTGAAATCTCATACACGCTTGAACTTTATTTTGCACATCTTTATCATATATAGGTGCCATTTCCCAGGCCCGGGCAACAACCTTAGATTGTCGGTTGAATTACATGACCACACTCAGCAAGGGAACACTCTCCCCTACAGTACACATAACGGATGGTGGGAAGGAAATATTGTATTATCGACAAGGACTTCGAAGTCGGTAGTTGGAAAGGGCCAAGAAAATTGCTCTAGGGGCGCATCAAGGACGGTAACTGATAATCCACCATAACACACTGAGAAAGCAATGGCTAACTACAGCGACTTATAGAATGTCCAGATACTCATGACGACACTGGATGAGGCTGGGTAGTTCGCACAGAACCAAGAGGATTACATAGTGTCAGTGAGGACAACGTTCTTTACAAGACACATTGCATACATATATCAATTATATAATTCTGTCAGTGACATTATGTCACAGAGCTTGTTTCCTGTCTGTGCTATCATAGAAAGTCTGTTCTGTTATGTCTGTACTAAAATATCAATGCTTATGCTACACGATGTTTATACTAGACGATGTTTATACTAGACGATGTATAAGCTAGACGATGTCTATACTACGATGTATATGCCTAGACGATGTCTATGATAATATATATATGACATGATGTCTATGCTACACGCTCAATCAAATTAAGTAACGCCGCTCTTAATGACCGCGTAAATTCCTTTCTCATGAAGGCGTAAAGTAAACCGTTAGTCAGTGAATTAAAAAGCACGAAAACTGTAAAACGTACGGAAAGAACATCAATAGTTTTGCAGAAATATTGAAACACTCCTAATACCGTGGGCGGTCCAGTACATATTAAAAAAATACCGAACATAATCGCGAAGAATTTGATACTTCTCATAAGAACAATTCTATTCTGAATAAACACCGTTTCAGTGTGCGACTCGGTGTACTGCAGTCGACGGATATTTGCAGCTTTTTTGTGTTTGAAAGCTACATGAGCAATTTTGAGGTAACTGATAAATATCAGGACGATGGATAGGGAGTATACAGCAAACATCAGTGACAGATATTCTACGGGTGGGTGAAATGGCAAACAATACGTCTGGTCGTACGTCTGTTCGTGTGTATTTCTGTAGGCTATAACTGGCAGGATTGCGTAGAGAATTCCTACAACCCAAATAGAAATAAGAACTTTGAAAGTTCGTGCCATCGTCATACGTCTTGTATAATAGAATGGGGAAGATATACGGATGTAACGGTCAATGGCAGCGAAACCCAAATGTGACATAGAGATTATACAGGAACTATAGTTCCAACCAAATAAGAAATTATTGACAATATTCAGTTCGGATTGGCTTGCATTTGAAAATACAATATTCTGAATGAATCGAAAAGTCAAAGAAAGACATAAGTATATATCTGACACACATACCGAAGCAACTATGATATCGGTGTTTTCATGGAGAGCAGGCGTGCGCCATATTGTTACTATGACTACGGTACTCTCTATAAATATCATACAACTTAATATAAGTACAAGATACATAAACACAGTATTATCGTAATCCTCGTAATTACAAATAATCGTCACATTTGAAGGTATAGTAACATTCCACGTCGTGACGTCAAGTATCTCCACGGAAACGTTTGTTGTCATAGTAACTTTTATCTCCGTGGAAACACATGCCACTACATTGTCCTTTATTTCGTTGAAAATAGTTGTCGTCATTTCCTTTAAAAAACTAGAAATGTAATATTGAAGAAAGGTTCTCGGTGCTACTGTAATACTTCTGAACTTGTGTATAAGTTATGAGACGGACACAACAAACAACAAAAAAGCCAATAATTTATTCCAACTTGTTCATTTAGGAATTGATAATTTTTTTTTTTAAATGGCAGTTTGTTATTATTTGTTAATTCCTGAATTTTGTATAATCTGTATTTATAACAGACAAGTGCTGAGAGATTCTCAAAATCTTAACGTAACGGCTTCATTTTCAACTGCTGGTAGTAAGAAGGCTGAACCTTTCTAGATTGTCACACTACAGAATATAGATGTTGTCACAAGGAAAGTCATTATATCCCCAGAAAATGTTGAAATAATCGTGACGTCTCCTCATGAATAGACAATGATAGAAATAATGTCTCATATATTTTCTAGGAAGCCAGACAACATCCGACGTGAACCGTAGTAACACTGACGAAGGTACATGACCAAAACGTTAAATTGTATAGCCATCATTATTTTTTATCCTTTTCTACATATACGTAATGAGTAAGCTGGTCATCATGAATCAGTGTTGACTACCGTGAAACTTCGTAAATTCCCGTGGTATGGGTACGTGTAGAAGAATATTTGGCTGAACAATATCAAGAACTGGAGAAGATGCGAAGTTTCCTTACTCAGCAAAATGACATGATACAACGCCTGGAAATCAGTATGCGTCAAATCTCTCAGTGTGACATCCATACCACATTATACGTTATGGGTTTTTATTATTGCTAGTGAATTCTATTCAGGGTGTAGTCACCAACCCAGCATGGCTGTAGTGATTTTCTAGGCAATATAAACACGTTCAGTAGTTTGCCATTGTTTTCTGAACAGTCTGGATGCTCAAATGCCTGTGGTGGGCATCAAACTCGGTACGTTGGTCGTCAGGTTATATTATTACTATCATTATTACAAACGTATTCCTTAACTGAACATAGATGTCCATGATTTGTCTCGCTATGGTGTAACCATAAAAAAAGCTAACAACTTTTTATACTCATCTGTTACTGTCTTAACACATTTTGTTTCTGCCTCTCTCACTCTACATCTGCTTCACGAGGCTCTGCACCTAGTGGACTCATCACAATGTTAAAAGACAGTCTCAATAACTATAGAATAATCACTCTCATGTAATTCTCTGAAACGATGTCTTCTACTTCTGACAATCTGCAATATATAAGTCAAATTGATTCGTTAGTTTTCATTAGCTTCACACACGTAAATACTTATCTTGCAAGTTAATAACATCAAAAATAGTATCAATGTATAGTGAATTTGACAACAATTAATAATGCTTACTTGAACTGTGTTACCATGAAATTCCGACATTTTGTTTGAAAACTAATAATCATAATGTCCTAACATAAATTTTAATCAAGTAAAGATAATCAATCGATCAATAAACCCGTAACCCGTAACGGTCATAGGGGTACCACATTGGATGTTTCAGCACACAGATTCATCCAACAATTTCTGTCTTTAACGATGCGGAGGAGTGAGGAAAAATCTTGTCCTCACCATCACCATTCCTTGATGTTGTCTGTCCATTCCTTGATGTTGTCTGTCCATTCCTTGATGTTGTCTGTCCATTCCTTGATGTTGTCTGTCCATTCCTTGATGTTGTCTGTCCATTTCTTGATGTTGTCTGTCCAATCCTTGATGTTGTCTGTCCATTCCTTGATGTTGTCTGTCCATTCCTTGATGTTGTCTGTCCATTCCTTGATGTTGTCTGTTCATTCCTTGATGTTGTCTGTCCATTCCTTGATGTTGTCTGTCCATGCCTTTATTTCCCTCCTCTGCTTCTTCCCCCATCGACAGTTCCATGCAGTATTGTTATTGACAAGGAATGATGCCTGCATATATGTCTCAACAATGCTATTTTTCGTCGTTTCACTATTGAAAGCAGTGGTTCTTGCACACCTGCACATATCTCTATTTTATTACTCACGTACACATTTGTCTTAAGCTCCATATAAGAAATTCTTAGAAATTGTCTGTATATTGTACTCAAAAGCCAGTAATCTTCTCTCCATGTCCGCAGTGAGTGTCCAACTCTCACAACCATACAACACAACAGAAAGCACCAGCGACTTATACAGTTTGATTTTCACTCCAAAACTGATGTTGCTTTTCCAAATCACCGTTAGCCTTGACATAGACACTAAAGCCATCTCCAGCCTTATTTTTAGTTCTGCTTTGCATTGTCCATCGCTGCATATGCCAGATCCGAGGTATTTGAAAGTATCCACCTCCTCAAGCTTATATCTGTTCATCATAATGTTTGTCTGTTCTTCTGTGTCTCTGCTGTTAACCAAGATCTTGCTCTTGTCCTTGTTGATTTCCATTCCGTACTTGCTGGTAACTTTTTTATCTTTCCTGTTAACTCTTGTAGTCCTTGTTCTGACCCAGCTAAAAGATCACTATCATCAGCGAAGCCCAAGTTGCAAATAGGGAGACCTCCTATCCATATAAAAGTGCTGTAGTCATGTACTGTCTGCTGTATGATTTTCTTTAGGTAAATATTGAAATGTACTGGAGATTATGTATTTTATGCATCTTTTCCAAATTCAAAAAATTGCAACACTGTTTCCTTATAGTCTACCTCTTTTTTCGTTGTCCTTTCTTCATCATTTCAAAATGTCTATACTATAATGCTCTACTTTATTACTTCTGTTTACTTTATTACTTCTGTTTACTTTATTACTTCTGTTTACTTTATTACTTCTTATGCTTTACTCTCTAATTTATGTTTTCAACAAGAAATTCTCGATGGCGTCATACAATTTCTACGATACTTGGTTGCTCACAAATGATGCTTCTTACTCCTACATATTTTCTGAAAGTTAATCCTGCTCCTCGTACAGCCTTCCATAGTGTTGTTTTTGATACATCAATGCCGTTATTCTTTTTGAGCCACAACATCAGTTTTTTAATGCAGCATTCACTTTCAAATCCATCATTCTGCAAATGATTATTCTATTACGATCTTTATCCAGATTGTCTAAAATAGTCCTCCTACCTGCCATTATTCCTTCATTTGAACATTTTCCCTCACTATCTTTGATCCAAATGCTTCAGGAAAATCGCAAACACAAAACTGAAAAGATTTCAAGTCAAACGAAACACTAAGAGAAGAGACCAAACAAAATGAATTACAGACGTTATTAGAAAAAGGCGTTGATCATACATCGGTCACGCACTCAGAATCAATGAAGACAGAATACCACGTCAAGTCTTTACATGGTCACCGAGTGGTAAGAGAAAAAGGGAATACCAAAAACAACACTGAAAAAGACTATCGAAAAATAAATTACAACAGCTGGTATGAAAATGAACGATCTGGAACAACTTGTTTTTGATTGACAAGCATGGAGAGCTATGACATCTGCCCTATGTTCCAAGCTTGGCAACAAGCATGAAGAGCTATGACATCTGTCCTATATGCCAAGCTTGGCACAATGGATACAAAGCCAGGGGGAAACGTTGCAATCGATGGATTACAGAAATAATAGAGTCAACGAAAACAAACATATATGAAGCACACAAAAAAGTAATCCACAGAGAACAGTTCAACCCCTGACACTTCTGGCACACAGGGGGGGGGGGGGCGGTATAAAACGAAAATAAACAAAGAAAAAAATTCATTGCAAAATGAAGATTAGGTCAAAGTGGTTGAGAACGTACACATTCAAAGATTGTCAGATATGGGAGTGTCTAGAGGTGAGGAAAGGGAAAGTAGTCTTTTTTGGAAAGACGCGGAGATCGCGTAATCAATACCTGACCGGGACTCTTCAATCTACATACACTGTGATGGCTGAAAGTGGAGCACTTATGGGAGTGTCCCGCGTGCTGTGATGATTGTTTCTAATGAAACATCCAAACTTTAAAAATTAAATGTTTAGTCATTTTTTTGGCCATTATTTATTTGAAATTTTACAGATAAAAAATGTAATTTCAACAATATGGCATCTTTCCGGTTCATAAATGTTCTAACAAACATGCATGTTTATCTCAGTTGTGTAACTGAGGCAACAGTACCACAAATATATGGTTTTAGTTGTGTAACTGAGGCAACAGTACCACAAATATACGGTTTCAGTTGTGTAACTGAGGCAACAGTACCACAAATATACGGTTTTAGTTGTGTAACTGAGGCAACAGTACCACAAATATACGGTTTTAGTTGTGTAACTGAGGCAACAGTACCACAAATATACGGTTTTAGTTGTGTAACTGAGGCAACAGTACCACAAATATACGGTTTTAGTTGTGTAACTGAGGCAACAGTACCACAAATATACGGTTTTAGTTGTGTAACTGAGGCAACAGTACCACAAATATACGGTTTTAGTTGTGTAACTGAGGCAACAGTACCACAAATATACGGTTTTAGTTGTGTAACTGAGGCAACAGTACCACAAATATACGGTTTTAGTTGTGTAACTGAGGCAACAGTACCACAAATATACGGTTTTAGTTGTGTAACTGAGGCAACAGTACCACAAATATACGGTTTTAGTTGTGTAACTGAGGCAACAGTACCACAAATATACGGTTTTAGTTGTGTAACTGAGGCAACAGTACCACAAATATACGGTTTTAGTTGTGTAACTGAGGCAACAGTACCACAAATATACGGTTTTAGTTGTGTAACTGAGGCAACAGTACCACAAATATACGGTTTTAGTTGTGTAACTGAGGCAACAGTACCACAAATATACGGTTTTAGTTGTGTAACTGAGGCAACAGTACCACAAATATACGGTTTTAGTTGTGTAACTGAGGCAACAGTACCACAAATATACGGTTTTAGTTGTGTAACTGAGGCAACAGTACCACAAATATACGGTTTTAGTTGTGTAACTGAGGCAACAGTACCACAAATATACGGTTTTAGTTGTGTAACTGAGGCAACAGTACCACAAATATACGGTTTTAGTTGTGTAACTGAGGCAACAGTACCACAAATATACGGTTTTAGTTGTGTAACTGAGGCAACAGTACCACAAATATACGGTTTTAGTTGTGTAACTGAGGCAACAGTACCACAAATATACGGTTTTAGTTGTGTAACTGAGGCAACAGTACCACAAATATACGGTTTTAGTTGTGTAACTGAGGCAACAGAACAACTCATAGAAAGTTTCAAATGTTTTGATTTGTAAAAATGGGGAGTGGAGTGGTTACGGATGCATAAATCTTACTATGTGTTTAGGTTGAGTGTGTTGTTGAATATATTAGTTACTGCAAAGCTGCAATGACCTCCTTCTTTTTGTGTGTTCATGTTTGTCCATCAGAAATTGTTGAGAAGTTTCTGAACCTTTACATAATTCTGACCTCTATACATCTCTGTCTTCAGCTACAATTTTCCAGCCACAGTTGTCAAAAGAAAAATCTTTCATTGAGTTCTTCCAAACATCTTTACATATCTGCAGACACCTTCCCGTAACACTTGTCCTCTTCGAAAATTCGCCAAGAAATATTAATATAATAAATAAATTTATAAGCGAAAATGGAACACAATACCAAGCAGATAACAAAAGTAACATAAATATGTGGCTAAGGTAGAAATGTGTATAATATCAAAAGTGCCAAAAGATTTTTGGAAAAGTAAAGAGTGCTTCGGTAACACACACAGGAAGTGACAACAATTGCCCTGCTAATTGAACGTAGATAGGTGTTACACTTTTAATTTTACCCACACAAAAAAATATATTAAGAAAGATAACATAATAAATGTAGATTGCAGGAAATAGTTAAATTTAAAAAAAACTTTTCTCTACTTTACGATCAATAGACATATACCTATGTCAAATAACATTAAAATAATTATTTCATTTATATTTATTTTTCTTATCATTTATATTAATTATATTTACTTATCTTTTATCATTTTTTATTATTAATAGTATTGCATTACGTATACTTACTGTTATCACTTCGTATCAGTGTTACTGCAGCACTCGCCCTGTTCCATGATATTCTCTGAGATTTTGGTTATTATATGCTTGGTCAATGTCGTCTCCTAGTGCGTGGTTTTATGAATATGCCCGAAGTGTAAGGATAATTTTGGAACAGACATTGGTTAGTTCGGTTATCCTTTAATTGTGTTTAAATACTTGTAGTTGACACAGGCAGAAGCTGAAGTCAGCAGTTTAACATCTAGAGTCGATACTCGAAATTTTGGGAACATTGGCATCCCTGACTCCACTGTCTCGCTTTTTTATTTAAAATAAATCCAGGTATTGGATCTCCTGGTATTGGTTTTGACTTGTTCTTTGATATTTCGTATTAAAAGATAGACTATACACAATTAAAAATCAGACGGAATAAAAGTGACAGACTTATACTTTCATGCTTTCTTTTTGTCAAAGTCCTGAAGATTAAAGCACGCTACGTGCAAATTTATTTGCCAATATTTTTCCGTTTCTTGTAAGCTGACCGCAAGTATATATGCCACCGTCGCTAGGTATACTTCAATCAATTAACAAACCCAATTTGTAATATTTTGCTTACAAGATTAGATAAATCTGGCAAATTATTCAATTTACTATAATTTCCTTCAATTTTAGTGGGTACCATGTGCCAAATGTCATTGTAATATCGAACTTTATACAATCTATCCAAATCTGGACATTGGCATGGTGCCATGACAGTGAATCGGGTTTTATAGACTTTTCTTTTATCCTATTTTCACTAAAAATCATTATGGATTGTGATTCAGATGAATATTTATGGAGAGTTAAGTTATATTCACACTGGAAAATAGTTTAGACCACGCGGCTTTATTTAAATTGAGATTAAAACATCAACTGTTTTGGATCCATACAATTTTGGACTAGTTCTAGCTTTATAGAAAGATTTTATGACAAATCTATACGTTTATGTATTTTCCTCAGTAAAAATACATAATTTGACCAAAAATACTTTCGAATTCAGTCTGTATCGTAGTGCTACCATTCCAGGATATTTCCCAAAAAATGTCAGAAATTTTGAGGTTTTTTTTCTTTTTTTAAAATTTGCTTGTATTTTTGTTTATAAAACCTCTATACGACTTTTTCATAACTCACGTATCACACACATACAAAAACAAATCATACACCAATAAATGCAATTTATTTTTATTTATATGTGCAAAAATTATTGAAATATCTCTAACAACAAACACGATATCACGTTTTCACAACAGCCACCAACCATTACGTAACATTTCAAAACACTAATTCAGCTTCAGGATAGAAATTACGTAATTGTAAACACAGCGTGCCAAAGTTAATTAATGTGGTGCTATCTGGAGAGAGAGAGTGAATTGTGTTCTATGGTTTACAGCTTGACTGTGAAAACTGTCTTTTTCGGTTTCAGACATCCAATTTACTCATGATCTATGGGTCTCATTGTCAATGTATGGGTTGGAACACTGGCACTTCTCCCCCCCCCCCTAATCTCTTTAGTCACCTCTTACGACATGCCTGGCAGATAATAGTGTCGTTGTTCTTTGCTTCCAGTTCGGGCCCTAAACACACAGACATATCAGTTTTATATCATCTCTCTCTCTCTCTCTCTCTCTCTTTCTCTCTACATATATATATATATATATAATGTCAGGTGACTTTTTTCCAGAAGGTAGTCTTCTTTATACTTTATAGTTCTTCTGAACCCCTCACGATTCTGGAAGAGCTGACCTGTCGTAGGCTGGGGAATATTTCAGTAAACTGATATGTCTCTCATCCACCGTCGTCTTGACGACCAGTATATACCTTCCAAGAACCGTATCTTATATTATTAATTGTTCCATGATGTTATAAACAGTACTTTTTAAAAAACTTAAAAATCGATATTGTATCCTATTCAGGGCTTAGACAACAACCCAGTATTTGTTGGCTGTAGTGATTTTTTGTTACTATACATTTCATAAATTCAATTTTACAATTTACACAAAAAATGTTTACAATTAGTCAGTGTCACCGCGATAGTTTTAATGAATTCCCTTCTCATGAAGGCATAAATCAACCCATTTGCTAGGGAATTCAACATCAACATCACTGAAAATGGTGTAATCAAATCATACGCCAAATTGGAGATATATTTAAATCCTCCTAAAGTCACAGGTGGCGCAGTAAACAGTAAGAAAACACCAAACATAATTCCAAAGAATTTAACACTTCTCATAGCAGCCATTCGGTTTTGTATAAAAGTTGTATGATGCTTGTCAACCTGTTGCAATCGCCGAATATTCGCTGCTTTCTTATGTTGAAAAGCCAAATAAGCAATCTTCAAATAACTTAAAAAAATTACCAAAATATTTACTGAATACCCGGCCAAAACCACAGAGTAATATTTGATGGGAGGATGTGCTATTATGCAGTATTTGGGATCATTAGTATCTGTGAATGTAATAACTGGTATCATCAGATATGTAAGTCCTACAATCCAAATCACGAAAATTATTTTGGCATTGCGTCTTTTCGTCATACGCCTAGCATAATAAAATGGATGTGCAATTCGGATGTAACGATCGATAGCAACGAAGCCTAGATGTGTAATTGAAACAACACATGTGCTGTAGATATTAGACTTCAAGAAAATGGCAATGATATTCCTGACTTGTGTGTTTGAATATGTAAATAAAATATCTTGCATGATTCTAAAAGTGAAGGAGACACTGAACAATATGTCTGCTGTACACAGTGAGGCAACTATGATGTCGGTGTTTCGATGTAGAGATCGCGTACGCCATATTACTGCAATTATTGTGAAGCATACTGAAAAGATGATACAATTTAGCAGAAGAACGAAATAAGTGATGTTATCTGTTCGAGTATTGTCATGGTAACAGCTCAAAGTAGCATGAGTAGTTACGATAGCATCAGTCTCTTTGGTAACATTTGCCATCATGACAACATCTGTTGCCATAGTAGCATATGTCGTCGTTATATCATTTATCTCCATGGTAACAGCTGACAGCAGCAAGCGTTGTTACGATCGATCGCCCTGGTAACATATGTCGTCATTGTATCATTTATCTCCATGGTAACAATTGTCCAGATTTAATGGTTGAATATGGCATGGAATACAAATGTGTTGTTGGTGTAAAAATACATCCGTAGCTCCTGCATCTCTTGAATAAAATGTAATAGATCACTGAAAAACAAACAACAGTTGACGAATGTCAAGAAGAAACCTAGTCTCACAATCACTGCCTACTTGTTCGCAATCAGTAGCAGGTACACAATCACTGCCTACTTGTTCGCAATCAGTAGCAGGTACACAATCAGTGCCTACTTGTTCGCAATCAGTAGCAGGTACACAATCAGTGCCTACTTGTTCGCAATCAGTAGCATGTACACAATCACTGCCTACTTGTTCGCAATCAGTAGCAGGTACACAATTTCTGCATACTTGTTCGAAATTTATAGTAAGAATATTGAAATCCAGAACAATCAGAAAGCAGAAAAAACAGGATGTACCTAAAATATGCCTTGGAAACCCAACAGCAAATATTACTTTGTATCCTTAATTGAATATAGAAATAGCAACAACACGTGTCCCAAATTCCGAAAATTAATCTTCTAATGTTAATATTTCTAACTATATTTTGCAAATACGTTGTTTCTTAGTGGATTTCGTTCACGAAATCTGTCAATGACTAGATATCTAGTTCTAACTACAGTTACCTGA
Organism: Meghimatium bilineatum; assembly: GCA_034231615.1. Taxonomy (NCBI): domain Eukaryota; kingdom Metazoa; phylum Mollusca; class Gastropoda; order Stylommatophora; family Philomycidae; genus Meghimatium; species Meghimatium bilineatum. The sequence continues at coordinate 4,176,761 of CM067304.1, forward strand.
CTCATAATCTTTAGATATTTGTCAGAAAATATTTCTTCATCAGAACCTCTGTCAGAAAATGTTTCTCTCTTTATAATATTTGAGTATTAATACCATTGGACTATTGATACAACTAGACTACTAAAACAACTGGACTATTGATACAACTAGACTATTAAAACAACTGGACTATTGATGCAACTGAACAACGGATACAATTGGACTATTGATACATTCCTAGTCATGTAATCCTTGTCAATATGCGTAAAAGGCATTTTTTGAATCTCTGTAAACCTGCAAAATAAATAACAATATTATCGCATACACACATATATGTCTTTCAGTTATTCATATACACACAAACATGTTTCTTTCAGTTTTTCATAATTAATCATACATTTATTCCAGTTACTTATAGTTATACATCATTTATTTTCAGTTTTTCATATAGTTATTCATACACATTAATTTTCTTCCTCTATTCATAGTTACGCACACATTTCTTTTAAGTTTTTCATAATAACACATAAATATCTTTAATTTATTCACAATTATACATACATTTCTTTCACTTATTCATAGTTATACATAATTTTTTTTGCAGTTATTCATAAATACAAATTAATTTCCTTCCTCTATTCATATTTACGCATAAATTTCTTTCAGTTTTTCATACTCACACATAAATATCTTTAGTTTATTCACAATTACGCGAACATTTTTCCCAGTTATTCATAATCACGCATATTTTTTTCCTATTCATAATCACACATATATTTTTCCCAGCTTTCATAATCACACATATATTTTTCCCAGTTATTCCTAATCACACATATATTTTTCCCAGTTATTCATAAGCACACATATATTTTTCACAACTTGATTGATTCTTGATTCTTGATTTGGAAAAAGCATCACAGCTCTGGGGGCATTCCCAAATATGCTCTGTTTGTCGTTCCGTCAGCCATCTAAAAGTGTATAAGCTCAGTGTCCCAGTCAGTTGTTGATTACGCGTTCTTCTGATCTTTCCGGAGAGGGAACACTTTCTCCCATCACCTTCTAGTCACTGCCATTTCTACCATTCTCTGAATATGTACATTGTCTCGTTCGACTTCCTCCAGGTCTTCTTGCAGGTTATTCATGATTGCTCTAATCAATTCAATCATGTCTCTTCTTATATCGGTGCTGTTCACCAGAACTTTACCAGTCAACACATCGGCTCTTTCGTTTCCCCTAACCCCAGTATGACCAGGACAATAAATCCATGTAATGATCGACGCATTGTCGAGAAAATTGACCCATTCAGTTCTGATCATACACTATTCTATCTTGCATACTTTGAGAGTCCGAAAGAATTACTGAGTCTGTTGGTGGTTGTGTCGCCAACCAAGTGAGAGCTGCTGTCACCGCTTCTATTTCCATTCTCATACTCGATGTTGTAGTGGGGTAGGCAGCTGACTTCTCAGCTAATTTCTTATTTCCCAGTTGTTGATAATTACACATACGTTTTTCCCAGTTATTCATAATCACACATCCGCCGAAGACGAATGTGTCGGGCCATTGGCGCAAATAAAACGGTGACACAACGCAATTTCATTCTCTGGACTACATCCTTCCGGAAATCTAATAGGACCATGGTCCTGATGCAAGAGATATCCAGTGGGAGTTTGAGAATGAACGCTGAAGAAGAAGATAATCACATATATATTTTCCGCATTTATTCATAACCACACATACCTCGTACATTTCACATAAATAACCCCAAATAGTTGCTGCGGCTTAGTACATGAAGAGTATATCTTCATCCCCGACGGCAGGTTGCTGTCATCTATCGTACCTTTAATTACACATAAATTTCTTTCTGTTATTCATAATTACGCATACATTCCTTTCAGCTATTCCTAATTACGGCCGTGATAGCTCAGTTTTTAGTGAACTGGTTTTCTGTTCGGGTGATCCAAAGTTTTATTACCAGAACTGCTGTAAATATTTGTAAATCACCTACCAGTCGTAGATCGACCCAGGACAAGAAAACGGGTAGCAGTTGTTCGGATCAGTAAATGTGGCAAGCTTTATGCTGACCATGTTGCCATCGATTTTTCATTGGAAATGAAAGGCCATTATTGCCTTAAATCAAATCCCTATTCCTGAATATGCCTCAATGTTCTGGTAAAAGTACAAGCGAACACTGTTCATAATTGAGCATACATTTATTGGGTTCTTTATAACTAATGTTCAATTATTTCATTTAATTCGATCGTGTATTGCCAAGGCCAAAAAACGGAAGAACAAATATCACTCTGCTTACCTTCAGCAATGCCGTAAGAGGGGACTATGGTAGCTATTGGGTGGATTTGGCAGTTCTTTTTCACGTATGGTCACAGTGACTCAGAAGCCAGAAGACGCTGAAATTATAGGTGTCAGGCAGAAGAGCGCAGATATTCCAGCATACCTGTAAATCCTGAGGCAACACATTCTGATCTCTGAACTACATACGCTAATTCGCAGGAGTGTGAGAACGACCTCAGAAGAAGAAGAAGATTTTTATTTATTTTATCAAGATTACATTAGATAATCTAGATTCTAATAAATTATTTAATCAAGATTACATTAGATCGTCTAGATTCTAATAAATTATTTTATCAAGATTACATTAGATTGTATATATTCTAAATTTATTATTTTATTAATGTTGCATTTGATCGTATAGATTCTAAATCAATCATTTTATCAATATTACATTAGATTATCTTGATTCTAAATAAATTATGTTGTCCAGATTACATTAGATCGTCTAGATTTGAAATCAATTATTTTAATTATTTCTAATCCCCCCCCCCCCCCATTGTCTTTTTTTGCACCATGCTGTTTAAGCCATGTTGGCAAGGCCAAGTTTATAGAATCTAGACGTCTCTTGGGCGGGAAGATATTTTTCTGACGATACCATCCTGCACCTATGCAGATTCATAATGGAGGCTATTTTCTGAAGATGCGATCTCGCACCTTTACAGATGCATATAGGAAGAAAGCGGTAACCACTAGTAATTCCTTGATGTGTAAATTAGTAAACAAACACAAAACTTCGACACAGAACTACTTACCACAATATATGTTAACAGTCACCAAAAAATTACAAGTCAAGGTATATATCTATACGTCAATTAACTCTTTCATTGAAAGAGTACCTCATTTATAGGACAATCGATATTGAAGAAATTACAGTATAACTACTAATGAGTACTAAAATACAACGTAGTAGATTTTACAGAGCATAAATAGACTGTAAAAATAAATAGACTGTAGAAATAAAAACATATATTTTACACTTTACAAAATGATATATCGGTTTGGCTTGTTTAATTTGTGAGAAATATTAGCGATCGTTTTTCTTGTCAGTCTGTCCATGCGAATTGTTAAACTTATCATCTCCTTCTATATCGCAGGAAAATTTCAACCGTAAAATTGGGCATGTCATTTATTTTGCAAGAGAATATTAACTTTAAAGCTGAATTAGACCTACTATCACAGGAGAATATTAACTGTAAAACTTAGTATCTACTTAAAATTGCGTGTGAGTCAAAGGGTATGAGCCTATGGACCGCTGGATCAGCAATCAACCAACCAACCAAACAACCTTAAAATTGCAGAAGAATGTTAAATATAAAACCGAGAACATCCTTTATATCACAGGATAATGTTAACTTCATGATGACTCGAACAATAGAATCCGATATATGAAAATAGCAGCAAAACAATCTTTATTACAAAATATCTCTGATTTGATTTCAAATAGTTCAATCTGACATTTAACAGCTACTGACCTCTTCTTATTGACTAAGCATATTCTGTTTACCATCCGGCATTGAACAATCGATATCAGTTTTGCACTAACAAATTTGTTTATTTTTAAAATAAATAATGCATTTTCTACCATTAGTTCGTCAAACATGAATCAATGTTATAGAGCACTGTTTACTACAACGTTCAGAAGATAGAAATATCAATGACAAATTCTACATTCTAATTAGTGGAAACACTGTTAGTGGAAATATTCATCATTGATTTATCAGTCCAATTAGAACAGAAGAATTGATATCTGTTTTATTTCACCTTTTTTCAGCACTATCCCACTTTATATTTATTCTTTACCATAATGGTAGGGCGTGGTGACTGCATTACCACAACCGCGACCGCTACTATTTTTTCGTGGTTGTAAATATCTGATATAGCCAAAATGGAATGACAACCTCGGTTGAAATGACCGTACCTAGGCAGAAGAGGAACATTTTTTTTTTCATAAATTTTTTATTGTTTTTACTCTATATAGGGTGAACTACGGTTATTACATACATTTTCGTGAGTTCTTGCCAGGTTGTTATAACGGAATATGACTGCATGTAGCGAACTTCTCTTATTACATACATATTTCCTGAGTCCTTGCCAGGTTGTTATAACGGAATATGACTGCATGTAGCGAACTTCTCTTATTACATACATATTTCCTGAGTCCTTGCCAAGTTGTTATAACGGAATATGACTGTATGTAGCGAACTTCTCTTATTACATACATATTTCGTGAGTCCTTGCCAGGTTGTTATAACGGAATATGACTGTATGTAGCGAACTTCTCTTATTACATACATATTTCGTGAGTCCTTGCCAGGTTGTTATAACGGAATATGACTCTATGTAGCGAATTTCTCTTATTACATACATATTTTGTCACTCCCGGCTAAGTTATTATAATGGAAGTTTACTGTAGTAGTAGTATTATGAAGCTTCGATTAATTTTTGAAAATTTTAGAATTTTTAAAAATACGCTGGTCCGTCAGATGACAACAAGATACATCTTCACTCCACTCAGCAGGTTTTCCAAATTTAGCCAACCCCTCACAAAATATGCGATTTTAGTGGATACGCGAGATTATTAATTTTAGACCAATGATCTAAACTAAAAATACTTAAAACAACACTCCAATTGTATAGATATAATCATTATTCAAACATCACATAAACATTGACCATTACGGCCTTCATACTGCACGGATCATTAAGCCTACGTGTTATGATTTATTAAACATCTACTGTATAGAACTGTATGCCATGTTTTCGAAACCGTATTTTTACGTGACATTCAACTTCATAATTTGCGAAATGTTTCCTGCCAAGGTGGGTTTTCAGTAGACCAAAAAAGGTGGAAATCGTTATGCGCTAAGTCGGGGCGGTAAGACGGATGTTACATAATAAGTTAGTCAATTCTCTCTTGAGTTAACCGAGCCGTATGTAGTCTGGCATTGTCTTGAAGGAGCAGTCCTCTTCCAGTCAGCAAGCATGAATGTTTTCTTCGACTTGCTTCCCGAAGCATCGACAGAACATGACAGTACGATTGAAAATTCATATTGTCAACATTCTTCTTGAAATTGGCTAGAATCACTTATTGATAATCCCAAAACACTGTCAGCATAACCTTCCCTGCTGATGAAGTAGGCTTGAATGTTCCAACACAAGGCGAAGAAAGATGTTTCTATTGCATTGAAGCAGGCTTTTATTCGGGTTGGTAGTGATGCACTCATGATTTCTCCCCAATAATATTCCTATTATTCCTATACACCATGTCTTCTCCATCATCTGGTAGCGACAGTTATGCTCCAAGGACAGGCTTAATCGGTTCATTTTCTTTTTGTCAGTCAGTTGTCTCGGTACCCAACTTGAGCACACTTTCTTAAATTGCAATCGATCATGCATTATCATGAACCATGTAAGCACCCTAATACAGCTGCGACAGAGTCTATCATTACGCCCCTGTCACATTTAATAATCTCCTCCATCAGCTGCACGGTTGCGTCTGTTGAAATCTGAATGGGATGGTCAGATCGGACTTCATCAACAATTTTAGAGCGTCTTTGAGAAAATGTTTCTTCCCTGTTATCTATCGCTTTACCGGACAAACATTTTTCAACATACATAAGAAGCAATTCCTTATGAATGTCCGATGCAAGCAATAATTTTGCACACACACAAACGCACAACAGCATGCTGTTCTTTGATTGAACACTCCGTAAGTACAGTCGCCATTTTGTGCAAGCGCTGCGTATAAGACATCTGGCTCCACCTAGCGAACGAGAACAGTCATTTCGATGTTGCTGTCATCTAATATAACCTTGAGTACCACCTACTACATTGTCCTGCCCTCCCACAGAACGTTGTGACTTACTTATTGACTAGTCCTCATATAACCCCTGTGTGTTCGAAAAGCGAAATTGGAGCAAAGAATAACACTACTGCTTACCTGCCATGCATGTCGTAAGAAATGACTAATGAGGTAATGCGGTGGAGTTGGCAGTCACATATCATATAATGTCACCCCTACGACCCTGATGGGTTATGGGTCTGAGTGATATATGCTGACACTCACTCCCAGGAAAGCTAGTTCTTGATATCAATGTGGACTACTTGTGACCACACGTCAAAGTGAATTATCGAATTATTAATTATTTTTTTTGGTAGGGGGTGTTCCTTGTTTTGTTTCCGTGCTCACAATCCCACTGATTCTGTTTTGTAGATCAGAATGTTAGTAACACAATTAGATGTATAGCAGCATGTAGTGAAGAGAACGTAAATGCTTTGTGTCGCCACTTTATTTGCGTTAATGGCTCTGTGCATCCGACATCAGCGACACTGCAGATGTTTAACACGGGAATATGAAGAACATTTAGAAAATCATGGACCATCTTGAAATCTGCAGCAGTGCAAGGGATGTAACCTCATGATATAGAATACTTATGATCAAGGGATGTAATGTACTTTCAATTCACATACAGAGTTATGAACCTTTGCTAAAATTAAACTAATACATACTTCTTCTTCAGCGTTCATTCTCAAACTCCCGCTGGATCATCTCGCTTGCAACAGGATCATGGACATACTAGGTTTCCAACCAGATTTAGTCCAGAGAATGTAAATGTGTTGTGTCGCCGTTTTATTTGCGCCAATGGCCTGGAATTCATGTTTTTTTGTCGGGGAATACATAGTAAGTTAGCCGCGTTAGCGCAGTGGTTAGCGCACTGGCTTCGCATATGAGTGGTCCTGGGTTCATTCCCCAGCTGAGGCAGAAATGTTTTCAGATCGCAACGGCTCCCAGGTCGACCCAGCCTTAAATGGGTACCGAATTAATCCGTGAAGTAAAGACTGCGAGGGATAGGAGATGGCTACCGCCCTCATTTGCAGAGCCTGTGAAATGTGAGATCGCTAACATCTCACACCCCTACGGCATTAATAAATGCTATGGGTTACTTTACTTTTTTACTTTACATACTAAGTGTGTACGATATATTTCTAGTGGCAATATTAACAACCCGTAACAATAACAAGGTACGCTTCTCCTTGCTAAGAAATGTATTTAGGTATTAGGTATGTTTATTATCCTCTTCGCACACCGGACATGCCCATAGGAGTTCATATCTTCACTTCAGTAAATCTCTCAGAGTATAACGGCTGATGGTTCCGGTTCTATATTGGTTCACTGTTCTTTCTGAAATCATGGTGATTACGTGTTCTCTACGGGTCACGCCTATCCTCGTTCCCAATTCTCGCATTCTCGATATTTACTCATCCACATGTTTCTCAATTCCTCGGGGCGGGTTCACGAGAGCAATGAGTGTGTCTGTTCGACCCATAGGTTGACCATCTGCTAGAATGAAGAGGCTTGCTAACTTGTCGCCAGTCCGATTCCCTTTACAAGAACTTGTCCAGAGATAACAATAAAAGTTTGTTTCGTAGTGAGGCCTACTTTTTGTTCTCTCTAATGACTCAACCCATCCCCTACGTGCATCATTTGTTTTGACTTTCTGGATCATATTAATTGAGTCAGTATGCATGTATGCAGTGTCTACGCTGGATCATATTCATTGAGTCAGAATGCATGTATGCAGTGTCTACGCTGGATCATATTCATTGAGTCAGTATGCATGTATGCAGTGTCTAAGCTGGATTATATTCATTGAGTCAGTATGCATGTATGCAGTGTCTACGCGGGATCATATTCATTGAGTCAGTATGCATGTATGCAGTGTCTACGCTGCCAAAAACACTTCCATCGTTATGATGATAGTTGTTGCAGTGAATGCTCAACTGACTTTGTGTACTGTTGTTCCTTTTGATCTGACAGTAAATGCCGATGCGCATCGGTGATGGCGGTGATTCATGCAAATCACAACATATATATGTATTTTTGCTGATGAGACATTGACTTCAGCATCCTTGCTCATAAAGCTACGTTTCCTGAACCCCTGTTTAGTGCAATAACTATCTTGACTACTTCATGAAATACCATAGGCAAATGTATCCATTCCTCGCCAGGAATTATGCCTTCTGGAGAGCAAATCTGTTTAACGGTATCCTCGGCAGGACGCATCCACGATTTGCCACTCTTGAGTCTTCTTCTCTTCACATGAGGGAGCTCACTGTTTAGTGGGTGGTCTGTGTCTGAACTCACTGTTTAGTGGGTGGTCTGTGTCTGAACTAATTGTTTAGTGTGTGGTCTGTGTCTGAACTCACTGTTTAGTGGGTGGTCTGTGTCTGAACTCACTGTTTAGTGGGTGGTCTGTGTCTGAACTCAGTTTAGTGGGTGGTCTGTGTCTGAACTAATTGTTTAGTGTGTGGTCTGTGTCTGAACTCACTGTTTAGTGGGTGGTCTGTGTCTGAACTCACTGTTTAGTGGGTGGTCTGTCTCTGAACTCACTGTTTAGTGGGTGGTCTGTGTCTGAACTCACTGTTTAGTGGGTGGTCTGTGTCTGAACTCACTGTTTAGTGTGTGGTATGTGTCTGAACTCACTGTTTAGTGGGTGGTCTGTCTGAACTCACTGTTTAGTGGGTGGTCTGTGTCTGAACTCACTGTTTAGTGTTTGGTCTGTGTCTGAACTCACTGTTTAGTGGGTGGTCTGTGTCTGAACTCACTGTTTAGTGGGTGGTCTGTGTCTGAACTCACTGTTTAGTGGGTGGTCTGTGTCTGAACTCACTCAGATGTATTGGCGGTCACACCATATAGCAATTTTGTGAGATATTCTAGGAAAATAAAGCAGAAATCTCATAGCCACACCGGGTGTTTCCCTGGTGCAGGCAAGGATAATCCGCATATCCTCATCCTGAATTCTCTCCAGTCTATGAGTCTGTGTTTGTTTGGCGGGGATACCTGCGTATTCAATAACGGAGAATTAAACAATATCATCCACGGCGGTGAATCAAATCCCGGTCTTCCACTTGATATGGGATTGAGAAGTTACCCGGTGTCCCACATAACAGGCAGTGACTAAGAGGTGTTTCTTTTTACTAGAAAGTAGTCGTCTTATTGTTGCAAGTTAAGCACTATCCGACCTGGAACGTAGATCACCAAAAGGGGTACAAATTAAATTAACACATGACCCCCTTACTACTAGATGTCGTTATGATTGGATTACCAGATCCGCGACCTCCACTACTTTTGATGGTTATAAAGCTCTTATAAAAGCAATGTGGATCAACGTCCGTGTGTGAATAGAGTGTACCTCACTAATGAGGGGTAGATTTGACTTAACCAAGTACAGGAACAGGAAAACAAATTTTGATTCAATGTAATATACTCGTAGTTCGTGATTATATGTTTATCAGAATCGTGACCTCCATTATAATAGTTACTTCGTTGCCTAGTGCAATATAATTAGCGGATATCAGTGTCACTTTTCTTTACTCCACTTTTTGGCCCGAAAAAACAGACGTTTAGCATTTGTGGAGTCTACTATGTTAATGTTTGGTTAATCATCATCACTAAGTACAGCATCTTCATCATCAATATCATCATTAACAACATCATCACTAACATCAACATCATTAACATCATCAGCATCATCATCACTATTATCAAACATCATCATTAACAACATCATCATCAATATCATCCTTAACAACATCATCACCGACATCATCATTATTATCAAACATCGGCATTACCAACATCATCGCCACTATCATCATCAACATCATCATTAACAACATCATCATCAACATCATCGCCACGACATCATCACCAACAAGATGTATGTTGAGACAATTATTAACTTGTGTTTAAATTTCTATCTTACACAAATATATCTTTAAACAAGTACACAAACATGTCATGTGCTCAGAAAACGAGACGGAGAGAGAGGGTCTTGCGGCAGCATTTAATGTGTGAACAATAGGGGATAAGGCGACAAAGCTTCGATTTTGATCTCCCTGCTACAGTTTAGGTTATGGAAACTAAAACAGAAATAATGCTCAGACACTCCATCTTGGCCTCACTAACCCAAGTTTGACCAGCCATCTCACATGACTAACCTAACTTTGATCAACCATGACACCTTACTAACCTAAATTTGACCAGCCATCTCACCTGAATAACCTGAATTTGACCCATCACTCAGAAAAGTGTGATTGCCTCCAATCCACTCTCTCAGTCACAAGTTACATGTTCTCATAATCAACACAAAAACATTGAAGACAGTAATATTTGTCAAATCTGGACAATGCATTGTATTTTGGCTTTGACAATCACGTGGATACAAATAAATAATGTATATATCAAAATTATGTAGTATTACATAAATATCATTACATAATTCGATCACTGTAACCACAGATGTTATCAAATGTAACCATACAAGTTATCAAATGTAATCACACAAGTTATCAAATGTAACCACACAAGTTATCAAATGTAACCACACAAGTTATCAAATGTAACCACACATTGTTATCAAATGTAACCATTCAAGTTATCAAATGTAACCATACAAGTTATCACATGCACCCGTACAAGTTATCACCTAAACAACAATATACATATAATAACACGTAAATGCTGAAAACGCACAAAATATCACATAATTAATAAATTACATAAACTGTCACCTACACACAAAATTACACAATCCATGGTTGGTTGCTGATCCAGCGGTCCATGGGCACATGCCATTTGATCCATATCCATTTTGAGAAATTTCATGTGAGTTTGTGAGCTGTTGTTTTGTTCCATATAATGTGTTCCATTTATCTGGCCCCGGAGGGAGAAACATTTTCCTGACGTCATCCAGCGTTGGACATTCAAAAAAGTTACGGTCAACAGTTTCATAGGGATGTGTGCACAGCCGGCACCCTGGAGTGTGTTCTGGTTGCATTCTGTTCAGGTGATTGCTCAGCTGTACATGTTGTGTGCGCAGTCGGAAGATGATATTCTGGTCTTTCCTTCCCAGGAGGTTGATGTTGTCTTAAGGATTTGGGCTGGTCATATAATTATAGATTTCCTTCCCAGGGTTTCCCATAGCCCATCTGTTCATCCAATTTTCTTTGTTCGACATCATTTTACCTGTGTGCATTGTTGTGTTTACGGCTGCTCTTGTTGTGCACCATGCCTGCTTTGTCATTGCCAGGTCTGTTTGAGTGGACATGAATCCATTGCATAACAATGTTGACATCATAAGATGTAAGCAGCTGGTTGGCATGGTGATATATTTCAACTAGCACAAGTTTACAATGTCCATCACATTCTAGTGCTTGAAGAGCGGACATAGAGTCTGTAAAAATCACAATGTTGTGGACTTTTGATGGAAAGGCACCAAATATGGTCTTCAGGTGGTACACGGAAACTTCTAGTGCTCTTACTTCAACATCATAGTTAGAACATATCTCCCCACAGGCATCAAACAACTCATCAGATGTTTTGTCTGGATATTCTATATAGACACCATAACCTGCTTTGATGATGGCTTTGAAAGCAGACCTGTATAGACATGAATCCATTGTTCTGGGTATGTGTCTATTGTTTTCTATGTTGCTTTCATAAGACTTAGTTGGTCAGAACTTTTCGTTGCTATCTTTACGATGTGGCCCTTGTTTGCCTAGCGGGGTCAGGGGTGGAAGAGTTCTCTGGAGATTGACTTTTTGTGTGCTGTTTGTAAGCTTGTTCCTGCGACTAGTTTTTTTGTGATCCATCTTTTACATGGTCTGCCTATGGAAGGGGAAACATGGGGAAACATGGGGAAACATAGCTACATCAATTACCACATGGGGAAACATAGCTACATCAATTACCACATGGGGAAACATAGCTGTATCAATTACCACATGGGGAAACATAGCTACATCAATTTCCACATGGGGAAACATAGCTACATCAATTGCCACATGGGGAAACATAGCTACATCAATTACCACATGGGGAAACATAGCTACATCAATTTCCACATGGGGAAACATAGCTACATCAATTACCACATGGGGAAACATAGCTACATCAATTTCCACATGGGGAAACATAGCTACATCAATTGCCACATGGGGAAACATAGCTACATCAATTACCACATGGGGAAACATAGCTACATCAATTACCACATGGGGAAACATAGCTGTATCAATTACCACATGGGGAAACATAGCTACATCAATTTCCACATGGGGAAACATAGCTACATCAATTTCCACATGGGGAAACATAGCTACATCAATTACCACATGGGGAAACATAGCTGTATCAATTACCACATGGGGAAACATAGCTACATCAATTTCCACATGGGGAAAAATAGCTACATCAATTTCCACATGGGGAAACATAGCTACATCAATTTCCACATGGGGAAACATAGCTACATCAATTTCCACATGGGGAAACATAGCTACATCAATTACCACATGGGGAAACATAGCTACATCAATTACCACATGGGGAAACATAGCTACATCAATTACGACATGAGCTCAAAAGGGTAGTCCGTAAATGATCTCAACCTTTTTTGTCAATTTTCTACCCTCCTCCACCCTGTTATCAACTACTGACAAAAATTCAGAATCTTCCTCCCCCTGCAAATAACTTAACAGGAAAGTAAGAACAAATTACATGCTGTGTTTCACATTTTTTGTTTCACATTGTTTGTTTCACATTTTGTGTTTCATATTTTGTGTTTCATATTTTCTGAAAAAATATTTCCATTTCAAAAAATGTAATTGCTGTATAAATACCCATACTAATGTCAACTTGTGTCAACAACCCTGCTTCCACCTTCTTCACCTTGTTGCCAATTGTCAACGTTTATCAGACCCCAGCACCCGCAACTGAGCTAAATTGTCAAGTGAATAATTATATAGTCAATAATGTATATAATTACATAGATTGTTACGAGAACTCTGTCAAATTATTGAATCAAGGAATAGACACAAATAACATTGTCAATAACACAATATAATAATTATAAATTAATTATTTAATTATAAACATTGTAAATGAACACAAATACAATATCACAGCGCCCCCATATAAATATATATGAGACAATAGCCAGGCAGTAACAAAGAATAACACAGCGCCCCTAATAACAGCTAATTGGTAATAGACAATTTAAATGGTCAATATGCAGACAATTGGGTAATAGGACATTGCTATAGCATACATTTCTCGTAGACGTGTTCAGCTAACATGACCAATGGCTGGCCAGATACACACTGGCTAGTATCGACTTAACCATTTGCTCATCAGTGATGACAATAGTCCTCGATCTTTCTAGAGCATGAGCACTGGTACAGAATTTCTATTTCATGTAAAAACCACGGAATTTATTATTTTATCCATACCACAAGTGACCAGTCAGCTTAAAAACCCGATTTACCTAGTATGGGAGTAAGTAACTTAAAGTTACATTAGGGAGGGTCCCATTCACTAAGTTACATTAGGGAGGGTCCCATTCACTAATTTACATTAGGGAGGGTCCCATTCACTAAGTTACATTAGGGAGGGTCCCATTCACTAAGTTAAATTTGTTTTATTTATTTAGAATGTACCAACGTCCCTATTTAGAATGTACCAACGTCCCTATTTAGAATGTCCTAACGTCCCGTAGCTTGTAGAACAGCGGGCGCACTCGTGTTGCCGTCAACGCCACGTAGCTAATAGAACAGGTGTTGTTGTTGTTGGGGTCTGAAAGAGGAACAAAGAATAGTTTTCCTTCCTCGAATGTCGTAAGAGGCTACTAATCAGGCTTTGGTGTGGAGTTGTAAATAGACTAGACGAGAGACTGTTAATTCGCATAAATTTTATAATTAACGCTGAAGTAGAAGAAAAACCCATTGTTCGACAATTGTCAGTTGCAATAACCAAAGCGAACATTCTGAAATGCATTTCTGAAAGTTTTTCATCTGAACTTTTGTGTGTAGTCCTTGTTGTGTCTACAATCCCGTTCTGTTGCACAGACGTAAGTGAATGAACGCAATCTCATCCACTAGGATCCATTGTAGTCTCAACGGAAATAATGTTACTGATAACATTGTTTTAATCTCAACAGAATTAATGTTACTGATAACATGTGGACAATCAACATTTTATATATAATAGCAACAATAAAATATATATTATTAGCCATTAAAATATATACTAACAACCGTTAAATTATATACTCTCAGCCATTAAAACGCGATTTATTTTCACGCTTAAATTATCTAGGAACGTGCTCGATTCTTCAGTCCAGAGCGCGTGTAGGTAATGAAGTTCGTTCAGTCCCATTGTTATGTTGATGTGATGTTTCTTTCGCATGTTTCATGTACCACGTGCAAAACAGCAACAACCAGCAATACTGATTATTAAAAGTCAAAACAGGTTGAAATTTGGTACACGTACTAATATATTTTAGGTGAGTAAAAGGCATTGTTTGCTTTTTATCGGCAGAAAATGTCTTACTGATTTATTCATGCCTCGACTGACATAAAGAGAGATATGGCAAGCTGCTAGACAGTTCAATTGGGATCTGTTCAGTACAGTAAGGCAGAACCAACGATCCTGGCGACTGATACCACGGATCACCGCGTCAGACCTGGTCAACCTTGTGTAAAATCACTAACTCAAGATCGTCATAATGCACTGATACATCTATGGATCCGCTTTGACACAAACAGCAGCTCATACACGCGACGTATTATCGCAACCACTGTTCGGCGTAGACTTCACACTGTGTGCTTGAAAAATAGAAATCCAAACATTAGCCCTATCCTTACTATACGTCACATTACCAACAGACTGGTTTGACTTACTAGAAGGCAAATAACCAACAGATTGGTTTGACTTACTAGAAGGTAAATAAC
Organism: Meghimatium bilineatum; assembly: GCA_034231615.1. Lineage (NCBI taxonomy): Eukaryota > Metazoa > Mollusca > Gastropoda > Stylommatophora > Philomycidae > Meghimatium > Meghimatium bilineatum. Next base: position 4,191,881 of record CM067304.1, read on the forward strand.
CAACAGACTGGTTTGACTTACTAGAAGGCAAATAACCAACAGATTGGTTTGACTTACTAGAAGGTAAATAACCAACAGACTGGTTTGACTTACTAGAAGGTAAATAACCAACAGACTGGTTTGACTTACTAGAAGGTAAATAACCAACAGATTGGTTTGACTTACTAGAAGGTAAATAACCAACAGACTGGTTTGACTTACTAGAAGGCAAATAACCAACAGACTGGTTTGACTTACTAGAAGGTAAATAACCAACAGATTGGTTTGACTTACTAGAAGGTAAATAACCAACAGATTGGTTTGACTTACTAGAAGGCAAATAACCAACAGATTGGTTTGACTTACTAGAAGGCAAATAACCAACAGACTGGTTTGACTTACTAGAAGGTAAATAACCAACAGATTGGTTTGACTTACTAGAAGGCAAATAACCAACAGATTGGTTTGACTTACTAGAAGGCAAATAACCAACAGATTGGTTTGACTTACTAGACGTCAAATAACCAAAAGACTGGTCTGACGTACTAGACGTCAAATAGCCAAAAGACTGGTTTGAATTACTAGACGTCAAATAACCAAAAGACTGGTCTGACGTACTAGACGTCAAATAGCCAACAGACTGGTTTGACTTACTAGACGTCACGTAACCAACCAACAGGCTTGACTTACTAGACGCCAAATAACCAACAGATTGACTTGATTTACTAGACGCCAAATAACCAACAGATTGGCTTGATTTACTAGACGTCAAATAACCAACAGATTGGTTTGACTCACTAGACGTCAAATAACCAACAGATTGGCTTGATTTACTAGACGTCAAATAACCAACAGATTGGTTTGACTCACTAGACGTCAAATAACCAACCAACAGACTGGTTTGACATACTAGACGTCAAATTTCCAACAGACTGGTTTGACTTACTAGACGTCACGTAACCAACCAACATATTGGCTTGATTTACTAGACGTCAAATAATGAACAGATTGGCTTGATTTACTAGACGTCAAATAACCAACAGATTGGCTTGTGCCCAAAAAAATATTTAGTGATCAAGATCTATCATTTTTAAGATACTACAGATTTGCTTCAGTAAATGGTTCATGAATGTGACACAAATAGTTTGTTTTACATTCAGTTCAAAACGTGCAATGGCTCATTTAAAAACATTATGATGCGTTTTAATGGTCGCTAATATATATATATATACATTCAATAATAGCATTACTATGGTTACAAATCAAATTATAAAATATACACAGATACAGGATTTAATAGTAAAATCTCTCCTAACTGTCACAGATGTCAGAAAACAGTGTGTCACAAGAAGTATATACATAACTAATCGTTATCATATCTTTCTCTCATATCTGTATCAACCATGGAAGAACGGATCCGATCCTTTTCCTTCAGGGACACACCTCTGAGAACTGCTAAAATAATGTTCAACATAAACTGCCCATGCACAAGTAATCTGGTCACAAGATGAAAAGTAGAGACTTTGCTGTGGCTTGTCCATTTGAGCAGGTTGATGAATAAACGTAGCTCTTAAACTCCCACAAATTATGTCTCTTTTAGCGGAATGGTACCACTAGATTTCCAGAAAGATGTACTTCAAAGAACGGGTATGCCAATTTCTGGGCGGTTACCATTAAGTTCAGTGTTTTACTATTTTCATTAAACGGTCAATGTACATAGTGGTGTCGTTAGTAAGGAATAGTCGTATTTTGGTTACATTGTCCGCACTGCACACGATGGTCACCAACCTCAAACCTCACCGCGGTCAAATTTTTTGACCCTTATTCTACAGTCAGTATCGCGTTCTACAGTCGGACCAATGACAATGTGTAAGACATGTGGACTAAATTTTAATCATAGTTCTAGTGTGACGCATATGATTTCTCCCTTGATTTTCATTGGTAGGTCCAAACAAAGCATACTAAAAGTGACAAAACTCATCAGAAAAGTCAAGTAAATTTAAGTGAGAAGCCAATAAAAAAATTCTTGATACTAACGGGTATTGAACCAGTCCGTTCAACGGCACCAATTATTGCGTGTGCAATAGTTGCTAGGCGATTTAGTGCCGTTGAACGGACTGGTTTAATTCCCGTTAGTCTCAAGAATTCAGAAAAGTCAAATGCGTCACTTTAGAAGGATGACTTTTGATGATCTAGCAGGGCTGTATAATTGATGAAAGACATGGTCAGAGACTCCAAATGGTCACCGGATTCACGATCACTCACTAGCAACAATGATAACCTACTGTTATTCCAGGATTTCCTGTTCAAATTTTGACTCCGATTCTGTGTCACTTACAGGAAAAACCGAAAACTCATCTTGACATAGAATTTCCGATTGTCTCTTCTTTGATTTCTTTCTATGTCGTTCATATTTATTTCTGTCTTTGAGAAGTAATGTTCTCTTATTTGATCTTTTCACTTCAAAGTTAGCTATGATCTCTTTAATCGGGCGTAGCTTTGACGATGTCTCGTGGTAGGTATCTGAGCTTTTTCCTTCCCCGAGCTTCAGATCGAGTTGAGTACGCTCATTTTTCACTTGCTCATATTTAGAAATCTCGAATTCCCAATCAACGCCGTTCATTTCTTTCAAAATATCGTTACTGTAGAAGGACATCTCGTGTTTGCTCGCTTGAGAGACGAGATCTGGGTTTATGTATGTAATATCGTGCAAAACGCAAAACGAAACATCTTTCGATCTATTCTCTCCTTCGTCGATTCTTGACTTATTTTGTATAGATGTATTGTTGTTCAACTGTGAACAAGGGCATTCGTTCATTTGTTCGAAGATATCCACAGAATTTCGATGTGAAATACATGTAGCAGTGTTTTCAAAAGAGCCAGCATGAATATCTTCAAGTTTTCCCTGACTCGACATGGTTTTGCCAAGAATGCACTGTTTCTCATCGTTCCTGACTGTACACTTCAATGGTATTTTCAACGCCGTCGATGATTTCCTAGATAAAAATTTCACACTGCCTCGTCTTTTATCCTTGAAACAGTATCTCTGAACTTTCCGTCGAGCGTATCGACGAAATGACGATCTCAGCATCTCATTTCTGATTCCATATATGGCAGCATGGGTGAATGGGGCAGCTAAAAAAAGTGTAGTTGCTATAGACACAACAATGGCGTTGACTTGTGCAGCAAAAATAACTTCATAAAGGATAACAACACCATAAGGAAGATAAGTCAACACGAAAGAACCAATGAGCTGAAAGATTGTACCCATGGCCTTTGTTCCACGCAAAGATATTGAGCTGTGATTTGAAGATGTTATTGGCGCCTGGATGACATTGACCATTCTAAGCATGGTGGAGGCGATTCGTCCGCTCTGGGTACGGGCTATACGAAAAATGTGGGCATAACAATATACCATAAGACCGAATGGACACACAAAGGCAATACATATGAGGAAGCAGGTGTACCAACGACCTGCGGTACTAGAGGCTGACAAGCCACATATACCCATATGTGAGGGAAACAAAAATTCCTTATTGATAAAAATTGGAGGAAGAGATAGGGTAAGTCCACCAATCCAGAAAAGAGTGAAACAGATCATCATTTTACGAATGGTAGCGATCAATGAATGATGCAGTGGAGAAGCGATGATCTTGTACTTGTCCCAGCTCAGCGCAGTTATTGTCCATACAGCCATCGTGGTCAGCACACAGGTGATGTAGGCGTAGACTTGACACATTGGTCTTCCTCCAAGCCACTTACCCTGTGAAAAAAAATTAATAAAGTTAACGTAGGTAGACAATGTGTCTTGCAGAATTCAGAAACGGCTACACAGAATATCAAGTTTAATTTATATGCATGTCATAGGAGTTGACTAAGGAGGTTGTGGGATGACGTTAGCTGTACCACACCATTTATTGTCAAAGTGACACAGACGCCATACTAACATTGGATGTCTCAGACCGAATGAGCGAATATCGCAAACAAGCTGTAAATCATGACACAACGCATTCCGTTCTCCTGATTACATCCTGCTAGTCTTTAGGAGTTTGGCACACAATACATTCCGTTCTCCGGATTATATCCTGCTAGTCTGCAGGAGTTTGAGAACGAATAAGAAGAAGAAGAAGCACATTTGGAACAATAGCTATTTCTTATGGCAGTATTGAAGAAAATAAAATCTCTTAGAAAGGTCTTAAAAATATCATGGACAGAAAGACGAACCAAGGCAGACGTCCGCAAAGACATGTATATAGAAGAATGGCTCCTAAAAGCTAGGACAACAAAATACAAGTCAACATATTATAGCCATATAAAAATACAAGTCAACATATTATAACCATATAAAAATACAAGTCAACATATTATAACCATATAAAAATACAAGTCAACATATTATAATCATATAAAAATACAAGTCAACATATTATAGCCATATAAAAATGTACAATGGTTTAGAAATAATAATACTCAGACCCATACAAGTCAGGGTTGTAGAAGTGCCATTCTGGATACATCCTGTGTCTAACAGTCGATGGTGAAAACAGAAGAGGACGACACAGAAAATCATGGAGAGATAATATCTAGGAATGGACAGGTCACTACTAATCGATACTCTTCTCATTCTCATAGCTGAAGATTACAATCTTTCAAGAATTATGTGTACAACGCGTTCAATTCAGTTCTCCTGTGTATATAAAGTACACATAGCATTTATTAACACTGTAGGGGTGCGACATGTTAGCGGTCTCACATTTCAGTGTCTCTGCTATATGAGGGTGGTAGCCATCTCCTCTCCATCACAGTCTTTAATTCCCTGATTAATCCGGTACCCATTTAAGACCGTGTCGACCAGGGAGTCGTTGCTATATGAAAAACATTTCCGCTTCAAATGTAGAATGAACCCTGGGCCACTCGTATGCTAAGACAGTGCATTAACCACTGCGCCACGCGGATGAAGTGTCCAACGTGTTAAATTCAATTCTCCTATGTGTACAATACGTTTAATTTAGTTCTCGTTTGGCCCTGACGAGTTGTGGATTTTATGAATATGGATATTTCCTGACTAATCCAACCATAATCCTCAAGTAGTTGCCTCATTTATGAAGCACAAACAGGACTGTAGTTACGACTTCAGTAAAGGGGGGAAGGGGTGGTGTGCCTGAAAAAAAAGGTAACACATTTTCATTACAATTATGTCTCTTTCCTTCGAGATTTTAACGTGTATGTTACCAGTGTGTGTGTGTGTGTGTGTGTGTATGTTACCAGTGTGTGTGTGTTACCAGTGTGTGTGTGTGTTACCAGTGTGTGTGTTACCTGTGTGTGTGTATGTTACCAGTATGTGTTATTAGTGTGTGTTTTACAAGTGTGTATTATCAGTGTGTTACCAGCATGTGTTACCGGTGTGTCTTACCAGTGTGTATGTGTGTGTGTGTGTTACCAGTGTGCATTACCAGTGTGCGTGTGTTCCCAGTGATGGACAAAACTGTTCGACGTTTCGACTGACAGGACATCAAAGTCACATGAATATGACACACAAAGAATAAGGAATAACCACTTTTCTCCTCCGTTTGTTCTCAACCGACTGCAGATTATCAGGAAGAAGTACAAAGAACGTAATGTTTTGTGTATTCGTTTACAGATGTGCTGCGATATATGCACTTTTCGGCCTGGTACTTGCGACCAGTATTTCTTCTGGATCACTTTGACCTTATATGTGATGGAAGAGCCAAGCCTTACCCCATGTATTCCTCAGTCGCATCTTGCGGCATGCATGGAAAGTAAACAGAGTTGTTATTCGTTTATCTCATTTCGGGCCTCGTCAAATAAGAACGAGATTAACTCAAGATCGGCATGAAACTACATGATGATTACCACGGCTTGTCAGATATTCTACAAAACGATGATGATGATTGTTGTATCTGCAAAAATAATTATGGGGCAAAAAGCATTCGTGACCAAGTTAATAAAGTTAACTTTTCTTTATTTCTTATCTATCTAACTAGTCAATCATCTAGAGATCGAAGATCGCAAGTAAACACATCAAACTGCGACTTTTCAATGCAAGTGTGATTCAATCATTAACATATGGATGTGAAAGTTGGAAATCTACCGCAATAATGGATAAGAAGTTAGTTGCCTTCGAGAATAGATGCCTCAGAAAAATCACAAATACTAATTGGAAAGATTTCAGATCAGACGATATATTAAGAGAGGAGACAAAACAAGAATATGTGACGAACATCATCAGAAAACGCCGCTGGACATACATCGGCCACATACTTAGAATGAAGGAAGAGAGAATTCCACAAGTCTTCATGTGGACACCAGACGGGGAAAAAAACAGGGAAGACCAAAAACGACGCTCAGAAGAACGTTTATGAATGAATTAAAATCAACAGGCATAAATGCACAAGACCTGCAATACTTGGCAACTGACCGACAGGCATGGAAAACTATGACATCCGCCCTATGTGCCAAACTTGGCAAATTGAGAAACTGACTGATCTAACTATAAACCCGTAACCCTGCAGAATCTTAGGGGTACCACATTGGCTGCTTCAGCACACAGATTTCTCTAGCAGATGCAGACAAATGTGGGAAAAGATAGTGTTCTGGCCATTCCTTAATGGTGTCTGTCTATGTGTGTTGTTGTTGTTTTTTTGTGTGTCTTATTCCCCTCTCTGCGTTTTGCACTTTCAACTGTTTCCTGTAATATTGTTTTTGACAAGAAATCATGTGGACATACATGTCCAAACCATGCAAGTTTTCGTCGTTTCACTACGGAATGTAATTATTCTTTTGAGCCTGTACATATCTCTATTTTATTTCTTATGTACATAAAAATATAAATATGCCTCTAATATATACTGATTGGCCAATGTCCAACTGGCTATGGCACAACAAAACATCATAGTAAGAAAAATGAATACAATACATGGTTTGTTCCGTTACTAATTTCTTTTGTTATTGCAATTTACTCGTACAAAGATCCATTTTTACAAGTATTTACTTAAATAAGTAATCACACCTGGCAACCAGTCACCTCAAATGTGGCCAAGAAAAAATTAATAAATTTCAATAAGTCTACATCTGATACTTACATGAAATGTAGTCATCGCAGGATACAGTGTTGTAAAAATAGAAGACATCAGTCCCACAACTCCAAGGTGAACCAAAAGTATATTTCTGACTGTTCTCAATCTTCGGTTGGGTACGATAGCAACAATCATAAAAATGTTGAAGCTGGCGCCTAAAATACTGATAATTACAAGACATATCCCTCTTATTGTGTTCACTGACGGATTCCATATTTCGAATGGGGAATTATCAGAACCAACTGTAGAATTGGTTTCCAAAATGAAATTGTCAATGGAATGATTATTCCTTTCATAAGCAATGATGTCGTCGATGTAATTGTCCATAATGATATTGACTTCTTGTCATTGAAGAGGGTAACCTGAAATGTTGACTTCTTTAAATATTAATATATAAAATCTAAATCCATGTTTCTACAAGCTCGTGACATTGGAAGAGCACCAATGACTTGTTCATTAAGCTCTCGGTGAAACTATGTGTATTTCCATGTCTATATAACAGGTTTGTGGTATTTTAAGAGTTAATCCGATACAGAATATATCCTCTAGTATTTGAAGAGTGCTGTGAATGCTATATATAGTTCTTTGTTTTATCCAATCATGTCGATCTTATTTACAACAAAAAATGAATGTGCCATTCACAAAATTTAGAGTCGTGGTGACTCAGAGGCGAATGCAATGGTTTCCTAGCTGGGTGGTCCCAGCTTTCTAATTCAACACAAATGGTTTCTAGGTGAGCCACCTCAAACGAAATGGGTATCAAATGTTCTGAGAAAGTAAAGGTGGTGGTCGTGAAGTTGACTTTCTATACCACCAGTCGACGAGAAAAAAAATACTAACACCGTGTGTATCAATACGCGTCGAGTTGTGAACATGAACTACTTTCTTTTTCATAAAAAGTCAGGTGATTTCTTGCCTACTGGTGAAGTGTCACATGACAAAGCTGAGATTGACTCAATACAACGGGGAAATTTGAATTGTAATTCCATCATCGGATCAATTTTTGTCAAAAATAGTTCATGTAAATTAATTCCAGTTGCACCGTTCCTCGCGTAAAATTGTTGAAATAAGAGAAATTGTAGTTTGTGTATAAATGTCTAATCATAGAATATGATTTCTACGATGGAAGCAAAACAATGCAGTCAAGAATTGTCAAGTACGATCCTGTCAATATACGTTTTTGTCCAAGCTTTCTGCTTAGTGATGCTTTAGGATAAATGTGTCTCGTATGTTGGTGACTTTAGCCATAACTACATCCGCTGGTCGATCTGGAAAATACATGAGAAATTATAAGTTATAAAATACGATTGTTGGCTCACAAAAACTGTATACTCAATAATAACACAAACATAGGGTGAGGTAAATGTTGATGATGTATTCTCTTTCATTGTGAGTGGGTAGTTTTTGTTAAAACTCATCCGTGATGACACCAACAGAGTCTCTCCTCAGTAAAGTAACCTGTTCGGGTAGTTTTTGTTAAAACTCATCCGTGATGACACCAACAGAGTCTCTCCACAGTAAAGTAACCTGTTCGGGTAGTTTTTGTTAAAACTCATCCGTGATGACACCAACAGAGTCTCTCCACAGTAAAGTAACCTGTTCGGGTAGTTTTTGTTAAAACTCATCCGTGATGACACCAGCAGTGTCTCTCCTCAGTAAAGTAACCTGTTCGGGTAGTTTTTGTTAAAACTCATCCGTGATGACACCAACAGAGTCTCTCCTCAGTAAAGTAACCTGTTCGGGTAGTTTTTGTTAAAACTCATCCGTGATGACACCAACAGAGTCTCTCCTCAGTAAAGTAACCTGCGTGGGTAGTTTTTGTTAAAACTCATCCGTGATGACACCAACAGAGTCTCTCCTCAGTAAAGTAACCTGTTCGGGTAGTTTTTGTTAAAACTCATCCGTGATGACACCAACAGAGTCTCTCCTCAGTAAAGTAACCTGCGTGGGTAGTTTTTGTTAAAACTCATCCGTGATGACACCAACAGAGTCTCTCCTCAGTAAAGTAACCTGTTCGGGTAGTTTTTGTTAAAACTCATCCGTGATGACACCAACAGAGTCTCTCCTCAGTAAAGTAACCTGCGTGGGTAGTTTTTGTTAAAACTCATCCGTGATGACACCAGCAGAGTCTCTCCTCAGTAAAGTAACCTGAGTTGGCAGTTCTGGACAACTTATTAACTTTGTGACAACAGTAGAGTATCTAATCATTTAAAGTAACCAATATCATAGAGAGAGAGAGCCAGATAACATAGAAATACAAATTACAGAAACTAAATGAAGACGGCTTCTAAAAACAATCATAAGAAGGAAGCTACAGTGTTCTGGACACTTAAAGAGACATGATTGCATAGAAACGCTGATTCTGGAGGACATGGTGCCAGGATTGAGAAGAAGAGGTATACCAAGAATACAAGAAGCTAGCGACATCAAGGAATGTATGAATATGTTTCTGACCAATGCAGGCCTGCGTGTCTGGGACATAGACATACGAAGACAACATTCTGATAAGACTATGCCGCTTGATATATATTATAAGAGCAATACCATTGTGCAAGACATGTTTCAAATAATGTTACTTTTAATGTTTCAAATAATGTTACTTTTAATGTTTCAAATAATGTTACTTTTAATGTTTCAAATAATGTTACTTTTAATGTTTCAAATAATGTTACTTTTAATGTTTCAAATAATGTTACTTTTAATGTTTCAAATAATGTTACTTTTAATGTTTCAAATAATGTTACTTTTAATGTTTCAAATAATGTTACTTTTAATGTTTCAAATAATGTTACTTTTAATGTTTCAAATAATGTTACTTTTAATGTTTCAAATAATGTTACTTTTAATGTTTCAAATAATGTTACTTTTAATGTTTCAAATAATGTTACTTTTAATGTTTCAAATAATGTTACTTTTAATGTTTCAAATAATGTTACTTTTAATGTTTCAAATAATGTTACTTTTAATGTTTCAAATAATGTTACTTTTAATGTTTCAAATAATGTTACTTTTAATGTTTCAAATAATGTTACTTTTAATGTTTCAAATAATGTTACTTTTAATGTTTCAAATAATGTTACTTTTAATGTTTCAAATAATGTTACTTTTAATGTTTCAAATAATGTTACTTTTAATGTTTCAAATAATGTTACTTTTAATGTTTCAAATAATGTTACTTTTAATGTTTCAAATAATGTTACTTTTAATGTTTCAAATAATGTTACTTTTAATGTTTCAAATAATGTTACTTTTAATGTTTCAAATAATGTTACTTTTAATGTTTCAAATAATGTTACTTTTAATGTTTCAAATAATGTTACTTTTAATGTTTCAAATAATGTTACTTTTAATGTTTCAAATATTGGTATTATTGATTTTTCAAATAATGTTATTATTAATGATTTAAATAATGTTATTTTTAAATGCTGCATTTCTGCTCATATACCAGACAGGTAAACAGCTAGACAGACAAACATTAAAGCATGTCGGCAGATTTACAGACAGACGTGTAGGAATGCAAGTTTGAATGAAGCCAGATAGATAGGTAGGAGAAACGTTTTCACTTAGCAGATATACAGGCACGCTGAAAGACATGCACACTGACAGACAAACCGACAAGCACGCAGAAAATCATACTTTTACTTCCGTGTTTGTTCTCAAACTCCCACAGATTAGCAGGATGTAGTCCAGAGAATGGAATGCGTCGTGTCATGGTTTACAGCACAACTGTTATATCTGCGCCTTTAGGCTTGAAAAATACGTTTTAAGCATAGCTTCTGGGCAACTTTGACCTTACATGGGATGGGCCAACCAACTAACTCCAAAACCTCCTCAGTCGCTTACGATATGCATGGGAGGCAAATAGTGTTACTGCTTTTTTGGGGGCCCCGCTACACAAGGGGCTAGAAATTCATAAAGTCATATCTGCATACTCATCAACAGACAGATATATAGGTAGATATGTAGGTAGGTATATAAGTAGATAGTCACACAAAAAGGCATGTAGGTAAGTATGTAGCCCAGGTAGATAGGTAAAACAATTGGTGACATCTTATTAAGGACGTAGTCATCGAAACAGCAAAGTTTTACTCTATTGATTCTCTTCTGGCACTGGATAGAGAGGCGTTCACAGTATCCACATATATCAGAGAGGCGCTCATAGTATCCACATATATCAGAGAGGCGCTCATAGTATCCACAAATATCAGAGAGGCGCTCATAGTATCCACATATATCAGAGAGGTATTCATAGTATACACGACGAAGACAACGTTCTGGAAATAATATGTCACTAAATATATATATATATATATATATATATATATATATATATATATATATATATATATATATATATATATATATATATATATATATATATATATATATATATATATATATATATATATATATATATATATATATATATATATATATATATATATATATATATATATATTGATTTTCTAGGAAATATAAATAAAATGCCTGACACGAGAAAATGTCATTACAGGTGCATCAAAGTGCTCACGGCACTTTATCAACAAGATATCAACAGCAGGAGATTCATCAACAGAAATATTAAACCAAATTGCATTGTCTGCAAACGCATTCAATAAACTATCAAATATCTGGCATACAAAAACGCTAAGAAACAACACAAAACTCAAAATCTTTAATTCCTGCATAATTCCAACATTAACATATGGATACGAAAGTTGGAAAGCAACATCAAACTTAGAACAAAGACTAAACACCTTTGAAAATAAATGTATTAGACGACTACTGAACATCCATTGGTCAGACTTTAAATCAAACACAGTTGTCAGGCAAAAAAGCAAAACAAGAATGCACCTATATTAGAAGGTGTCGCTGGAATTACATCGAACACGAGCTGCGAATGAATACCAAAAGACTTCCTTGTCAAGCTGTGATGTGGTCACCAAGGGGCAAGGGAAAACGAGGAAGACCAAGAGAAAACTTACGTAGAACTATTACAAGAGAGCGTTTCACCATCGGTATCAGAAACAATGAAGATCTAAAGCAAATTGCAATGAAACGCGAGACATGGAAATCTATGACATAAGCTCTATGTGCCGTCTTTGGCCCTAGAGGAATAACTAACTAACTAAAGTGCTCACTAGTGCGCGGTTGAGAGCGCCTTTTGTATGAGATAGTGTTCCAATAGAGGCATGAATTTTGTAGGTTGGGACAGAAAACTCCATCCCATAACTTCCTTAGTCGCCTCCTCCGACATGCATAGCAAGTAACAGTGCTGCTATTCTTCGCCCCTCACTCAGGTCCCAGTGACACACAAACCAGATAAACAAAAATGTTTATGTCCTACTAATGAGGCAGTTGTAAGAATTGTTTAGCTGTAATGATTCTCTAGTCGATATAAATACCTCCATTAGCTTTTCATTGCTTACTGAAAGGTCCGGATGCGCAATTGCCATGCTGCGGGTTTCCAACCGCGAGCCTTGACAACCGCACAGCCGGACTGAACAAAAAAGGGAAAATTCATAAATAACAATAACAAACAGAAGACCAGAAACAAAATTAATTGAGCATTCTGCAAGCACATTTTATCGCCCATCTGCTCACTCAGACATGATGGTCCAAGACACGCGGGCTGGAACAGGTCGATACTATCACTGGCATGTTAAGTATTCACTTAACATTTTGCAAGAAGGAACTCAAAACCACGTATACCAAGTAATTGATACGAGTTAACTATGGCTAAACGATTACACGAAAATAAATGGGTACGAGGGATGTTTTCAGCAGCTGTATGCACGTTGGCAAAAGTGAGTAGTTGAGATTAACCATAACCCTAAACAAATTAATATTAAAAATTAATAAAGGATAAACATAAACTAACACACATTGCTAATTGAAATAATCATATAGGGGACATGGGCTCCAAATATGAACTTTATTTTGAAGAAGTGTAAACTTACGTCTGAGAAAATGTCAGTGTTTTGATGAGAAGAGCAGATACTTGAACATAACAGGGAAAATCAAAGGGCGAAGACATAGAGGACAACAAAGACAAAATGATGGATGTGTTGTCATCGAGGCATTTGAGAATGTGGACAACTGAACAGAAGAAACATGACCTCCGCCCCCTTTTCCCCCTAAGTATACAAAATTATTAATTGATTTATTTCTTAATTACCTTTATTTAGACAGGGTGTTTTTTTAGTCATGTCACTGTAGTGTTTTTTAGTCATGTCACTGTAGTGTTTTTTTAGTCATGTCACTGTAGTGGGTTTTTTTTAGTCATGTCACTGTAGTGGGTTTTTTAGTCATGTCACTGTAGTGTTTTTTTAGTCAAGTCACTGTAGTGTTTTTTTTAGTCATGTCACTGTAGTGTTTTTTTTTCATTCGTGCTCAAACTCCCGCTAGATATCTCTCTTAGCAAGGCAAGGTGACACTAGGTTTTCAGCAGGACATAGAGATGGAACTAGGTTATATCCTTGTCTTATTTACGTGAATGTCCCGACATATCCGATTTCCGCGATAGTTAGTGTATGATTGCTTAATCTAATTGGGACGGTGTACCGTGTAACTTCTGCTATTGTTACTATGTGATTTTGTTTGTGGGGTACCGCGTGAGTATTCATGGTACGTTCTGTTATGTTTTTGTAGGATCATGGTGCTTCTTCAATTAGTTTTGGTGGAACGATATAATTTTATTCTATTTGGGCGGTTGTATTTTGTTAGGGCTGGTCGACGTCTTTTTTCTTCTATTAGGACATGTTTTTGGTTATGGTTGGAATGTGTTATTTTCTTCTAGTAGGACGGTGTTATTCTGTTAGGGTTGGACGGTGTCTTTTTCTTCTAGTAGGACGTGTTTTTGGCTATGGTTGGAATGTTATTTTCTTCTAGTAGGACGGTGTTATTCTGTTAGCGTTGACAGTATTATATCTGTAATATGATATATAGACATGTTCCCATTGTGTTATATGCGTGGCATTCTGATTAATTGTGCGCCTTTTGACTGGCTGCCTTTGTCTTCAGCACATATTGCTTATTTGGGCAGGACTGTGGTCCTACTCGAGTGAGACTGCCCGACAAGTCTTAGTTTCCAGCCCCTGGTAGCTTAACTAAGTACCATCACCATTTCGTGGTGCTAGCCTCGATGGGGTTCATTTTAGCTAAACAAAGCAATGTTTTCTTGAGTAAAATGTCATGATATTTGCTGATAGCAAATTGTGATCTTGTTATTGGTGGACACTGGCAACACGGTAGCAAGGTTTCTGTAACAACTGGAAACTGGCAACACGGAATAACGTTTTGTAACAACTGGAAACAATAGAAAAATACACACACATATCGATGTTTCTACCAAAATGCTTTTGTCAACAACACAACATGGCACACAAAAAGTAAAGTATCGGGGTTGTCTGTGATCGCACCTCAGTACTTAATGCACACGTGAATAACGGAACGATATGAATAGTAAATGGGTGTAGAAAAACCGAGTGGTTGATGCGAAACAAATACATCACTTTCCAATGCTTCACTTTCCAATACTTCACTTTCCAATACATCACTTTCCAATACATCACTTTCCAATACTTCACATTCCAATACATCACTTTACAATACACCACTTTTCAATACATCACTTTACAATACTTTACTTTCCAATACATCACTTTCCAATACATCGCTTTCCAATACATCACTTTCCAATACATCACTGTTTGTGACTGTATTTCCCAATTCCAATTCCAACCCAATTCCAAGATGTCTACATCGGCACCGCATGTGAAAGCTTTTTAGTCTTCTCTCTTGGTGCATTTAGGTTGTCCATGTTTCACTGTGGTACAGGATGATGCTAAGGGCACAAGCCTGGTAAAACAGAGTTTAATTTTTGAAATTGATATAAACATTTCTAACCGGTAATGTTCAACACAACGCGCGCGCTCACAATCAAACCTAGCAAACACATCATGCGTAAAATACAAACATAAATTTAAATCATTTTTAGAATTCACAAATGAAACTAAATTAAGAAAAGGCATGAAAATCCGCTAGAAAACATATTGTGCGATACGAAAGGTTAACGAGTACCAGACGACAATCAATAGCATAACCAGTAATTCCGATTGGAAAACGTGTTTGTGTATCCTTTCTTGTGTTAGTTCCAGAAATACTTCCCCGGTTTGGTTTTTTTAACAAAGATATTCCAGAGAAGATAATCCAAACATATGGACATTCTAAAAATAACCACTTGAGTCTGTAATTTCAAATGTTATGCTTGAGATATTTTCCATATTATTCGTTGAACCTTTTACTGAAATGTTTCCATTTGTTCTTGCCTGCAGTCAAGCTTAACTTTGCGTTAATGCATCGGTTCTTCTTTGTTCTGTCTGTCATACATTCAAACTGGAATGATAGACACGAACAAAAATAATATTGTTTACTACGTAGAGGGTAGGAGGGGGTAGGAAAGGAGTGAGTAATGAATAGTCCATTACAGTGAGTAGCAGCCACTTTCCCTCAGGATGGCCAGAATCCTATAACAGATATCGAATACCTTCTGAACATAACAATGGAAGAGGCTGGGCAGCTTGCACAGAATGAGAGGCTTACAGAGTGTTAGTGAGGATAACGCTCTGTAAAGGACATGTCACATAGATAGATAGATAGTCTATTACATCGACGTCTCTGAACAAATCCCTTGGTACCCAGTTTTCATCAGCATGCGAGTCAATGGAGAACATAAACATAAAAAATCCAGGAGTAATAGAAAAAATCAGAAGGCAGTATGCGAGATTTGAACCAGGTCCGTTCAGCTGACACTTATTTGCCCCACAAACTGAGCCAACACGTTTTCTGAAATGGAACACTCGTCATCTCCATAGAATATTTTCGGAACAATTAAAAAATCATTAGGAAACACTAGGTCGGATGTTTTCTTATTTTAAATATACCGCTCTTCCTGGTTAAATCTATATTTATTACTGATATATGAACGTCAATAGTGCCGTTCTTACTCGTCGTTTATTATGTTGTGAGTGTTCTTGGTAAAGGTCTTTGATCAGATTTATGTGTGCTATTATCTGTGGTGTCAGTTAATAGCAAAGTTTCATTATATTGTTCCAAGTTCCGCCTGTTGGATTTTGGATTTCAGTTTTGCCGCAGTAAGTGCATACTATTAATATTATGATTATGCGTACCAACCAGACCTATAGGTATAAAGATATGGGGGTATTTAATATCTCCCCCCCCCCCGAGTCTTAAATAAATTGGACTTTTAGTCATAGTACGTGGCAAACAGGTGGACACATAGCCAAACTACTACTACCCCCTCCCCCCAACGACATTACACACAAAAAAGGCCCTCAAGTAATTCATCAGAAGGTAGAACCAACATACGTAATCGTGCGAATGACCTGTTTCTAAGTAAATTTGCATCCATCCAGGTTCCAACAGAATCTACTTTCAATCTTAGTTGAATAATGTATTTATATTTTTACCGGCTCATTGAAATGACGCATGTGAAATGTTTCACAACATTTGTACATACTTCACCGACACAATATAGAGTAATGACGGCGATAAACTCATAATTAGAACAGGTGTAGTGTATGTGTTCAAGTCTGGAGTAATCGGTAAAATAATTGGTGAAGAATTTCTCTACAGGTAGTGTTAGACAAGACAGGATCAAATCATCTAGTCATAGGAATAGCTAGGTAAGAGTTATCGTGAGCTCGACCAAGTAAGAATTTCATTTTTGTGTTCTATAATATTTCAAAGAAATACGATTGATGTCTGCTAAGATTAGTTTGAGAGTGGTAGATGCGTTTCATATTCTTCTTCTGTTTTAGTTATTGTACTTGTGCGGATGTGTAGGATACAATCGAGAGAATGTAGTGACATGTATATAAATACATTCAAGTAGGATGCATGAGCATAATAAATGACAATAATTCTTACAGCTGACGCAAAATTGAAGCAAAATTCTACTGTCTCTATGTTATTTATGTTTACAAGAAGGTCTTTAGGTCCTTGTAATACGAATACATACGTTCTATGTTTGTGTTACTGGGGATACTCCAGTACTTATACGGGATGTTCGTTGCTGTTGTAATAGTCATTGTCTCGATTAGTCCGTTCTCAGTGACTTGAGTACACAGGTTGAATGTCTTGACGAGATCACATCTTTTTGGGGGGATGTTGTTGGTCAAGTACGGAAAACATGTTTTATGAGCTGCAGGGCGTTTCGGTGCCGCTAGAATGGACCTGGTTCAATTCCCGTCAGCTGTGAGATGTATATTGTACTTGTGCGAGGTTTCAGGATACAATCGAGAGAATATAATTAGATGTATATTGGTTTATAGCACAGCTGCGATTATGCGACTTTCTCACCGACACATTCTATTTCAGCATGTGTTTTGGGTCAATTTAACTCGATATGGGATGGGAACACCAATCCCACCTTCAAAATTTAATTAGTCACCTCTTACGTCTTGCATGGCAAGCTTCAATTTTGTTAATATTTATTCTCGTATGGGTCAAGGCATCAAGTAGGATTAATAAATTTGCTATAAACAGACCAGATCTACAACAACAAAAAACATCCCTGAATAATTAACCAGAACAAATCTCGAGCACAAACAGAAGAACGATGACTACTTAAACAGACCAGATCTCTAGTATAAACAGAAAGCAATGACTACTTAACCAGAACAAAACTCTAGAATAAACAGAAGAGCCATGACTTCTTAAACAGAACAAAACTGTAGCATAAACAGAAGAGCCATGGCTACTTAAACAGACCAGATCTCTAGTATAAACAGAAGAGCAATGACTACTTAAACAGAAAAAAACTCTAGCATAAACAGAAGAGCCATGGCTACTTAAACAAACCTTATCTCTAGCATAAACAGAAGAGCCATGACTACTTAACCAGAACAAATCTCTAGCATAAACAGAAGAGCAATGACTACTTAAACATAACAAAACTCTAGCATAAACAGAAGAGACATGACTACTTAAACAGACCAGATCTCTAGTATAAACAGAAGAGCCATGACTACTTAAACATAGCAAAACTCTAGCATAAACAGAAGAGTCATGACTACGTAAACAGAACGAACTCTAGCATAAACAGAAGAGCCATGACTACTTAACCAGAACAAAACTCTAGCATAAACAGAAGAACCATGACTACTTAAACAGACCAGATCTTCGACATAAACAGAACAGTCCTGACTTCACAAACACAACAGCTGTATCTTAATAAACAGAACAGACCTGACCTATAAACAGTTCGGATACTATTTCATCAACCTCGCTGGTCTGATTTCATAAACATAAACAGAACTGTCTTAATAAACACAATCGCCATGCTTTCATAAACAATTCTGCCTTCATAAACACAATAGATGTGACTTGATAAACAAACCAAATCTGTCTTACAAACAGAAGCGGTCTCACTTTACAAACAAATCACAACTAATTCGTAATGATGCGGGGATAATACCTGGCGGAGATTTCGCTTCATCCGATACTGATGTTTCACCACTGAAATGGCTGTCTAGACTAGCGTCGTTTTACGTTTATCTACGGCTGGAACTTAGCACAAACATCCGTACAAAACCCTTGGATTTAATCGCAAAATATGTGCTTTTTATAATACGGACATTAGCAGGTACGTACGCTTAATCATCATCAAGTGTAGTTTCCACAACGAAGTTTGGGTGCAATGGATTTTCAACATCTTCTGCCTCTTGATTTGGTGGTGCACTCTGCTAGAGACATATCCAACTAGTGATATTATCTTCCTATTTGTCTAATATGCGTAGGGCAAAGCTGAAAATCCCAAATCATAGAGTTAACAACAGTCTTACTATTATTGCACTGCGTGCGATTGCTGGCGAGCAGTGACCAGCACAAATCTTTATACTCATTCATGCGTAGATTGTCTAATTCTGTGCTCATTCTCAAACTCCTGCTAGTGAACAGGATGCATCCCAAGGATAGGAATGTGTTATGTAATGTTTATTGTGTAAGATGACCAATGTTTCAGAACAAGAACAAGAGCTAGGGTCCCAGGTAGATATTTTCCTTAATTGTGTATGTGTTCTGCTTACTTAAACAGAAGGTGAATTTGAAGCCCTTCAAACAGCCTTGCAGTGGAAGAACTATGCATTATGGTGCTTTTATTCAGTTCTAGCTTTGGATACATATAAAATAAATTATTCTGTTAAGGTACCCCTGGGAATTGCTCTTGCCATCCCAAAAATGTGCAACTAAGCAGGTCAATACAGCCTATTTTCGACCTTCCTGGTCTTGACTCAATCGTGTTACCCGAGTCCCTCGTCAATACATTGTTTTGGACTCATAGGAAATCATCCTTCTAAAGTAACTCTAATTGACATTTTCCGTGATTTTTATTAGTAACTTTGTGTCGACAACCAATGAAAACCATGGAAAAAGTCAACTACATTAATTTGGAAGAATGATTTCCGATTTAACCCACAGGTCTTATATTGACCATGAACACAAAGTAACGCATACCTACGCATCCAAACACACAATAAATTATCAACCATTATTCTATTTGTCAAATGGTTGATGTTCGACAAAAATAGATAGTATTTGCCCCGATGATCAGCTCAGATATTCTGTCCGTCACCTAATTCCCGTCAAGGAAAATCTCTGTAAGTCACGTTTTGTCACGACAGTGTGAAAACCATAACGGGATTTCGCACCCAGTGTCCGAGTAAGGGATGCTCCTGGGAATAATAATGACTTGAATATTACACCAGGTAATGAACGCGGTTGCGTGGAATATTTATAACGATGATGAATGGAATCTGTTTGGTACAATCAATATATCTCAGACATCTGATGTTGAAGATTTGTCATTTGGAGGCTACACAGATTTGTCACTTGGAGGATACATAGATTTGTTACTTGGAGGCTATACAGATTTGTTACTTGGATGCTACATAGATTTGTTACTTGGAGGCTACATAGATTTGTCACTTGAATGCTACATAGATTTGTTACGTGGAAGCTACATATATTTGTCACTTTGAGGCTACATGGATGTGTCACTTGGAGACTACATAGATTTGTCACTTGGAGGCTACATAGAGTTGTCACTTGGAGGCTACATAGATTTGTTACTTGGAGGCTACATAGATTTGTCACTTGGAGGCTACATAGATTTGTTACTTGGAGGCTACATAGATTTGTCAATGGGGGTATATAGATTTCGTCTGCACTTCATAACATGTTCTGATTCGCTGACAATTTTCATTATTTATGATTGTCTATTGTCTTTCCCAGGTGAATGATGGTTGATAGTATCCACACTTGCCGTTAAGCGTAGGGATGGAAGCCTCGGTTGTTGTTACAAGGCAAGATATGTCACTTTGATTGCGTTGCCCGTGTTTGTTCAACGTTATCTTAATGTTTTCTATTCACCGTTTTCTTGGTCTACCTTTGTATCTATTTCCGGACATTCTTTTGTTATATGCTCTTATTAGAATTTGGTTTAGGTTCATTCTCAGAAGGTGACCAAACCACTTGCCGCCTTTCGATATACTAAATACATGATACTATACCAACTTTTCTTTTGAGACCAACGGGAATTGAAGCAGTACGTTCTAATAGCACCGAATCCCCAGGCAACTAGAGGAAACGGGATTTTCCGTACTTGACTAACCGCATCCCCAAAAAAAGATGCGATTTTGTCAAGACATTCAAACTGTGTACTCAAGTCACTGAGAACAACCAATGGAGACAAGGACTAATGCAACTACAACGAAAGTCCCGTACAATTCTTGAAGTATCCTCAGCAACACAAACATACACCATCCGTATTCGTACTACAAGGGCCAATAGGTCTTCTTGTAAACATAAATAACATATAGACAGTACAATTTCGCGCTTGCGACGGAAGAACATTATCATTGTGCTATGTTGCATCTATGTTGGATTTCTTTGGTGTATTCCTATTCTATTATATGATGTTTCCAAGATAAGTGAATTATTTCCCATGTTTAAGTTATTGGTCACCAATTAGAATAGTGATGTTTCTCATTACCTCAGTTTATTTCTGTGTTTATCTTCATTTTAAACTCCCTGCATGTTGTGTGGAGTCTATATGTTGTAGCAGTTGTTCTTCTGATGTTGCTATTATTGCTTGAAGGTCTGCAAAAGGAAGTTCGATCATGAGGTTGTTTAAATTGTCTTCTTCATTAGTGTTGACAATTGTACATATGCAATAGATGTATATGATGAATAACAAGGGAGATAGAACACATCCTTGTCGCACTCCAGAGTTTATGTATGTCAAAAACGCCTAGACATAAATCAGGCAGTGTGACACAGGTGGGCAGTGTGACACAGGTGGGCTGTGTTCAATAGATCTGGAATTTTGGGCTGTCGTCTGGGGTGCTGGGGTTATTTTAGCCAAATTCACCGTAAGCTTGGTTTTTTTTCATGAAAACCTAGGAATTTAGACCAAAAAATAATGTAAATCTCCCGATTTTCTACAAAAATTCAGAATACTTCTCATAAATACAAAAAATTCAGTACGACATTGGTTGAATGAAATTTTGAAGTATCGGCTACTAACTACTTGCCTGATATATTTTTGTTTTATATAGTCTGGGAGCCCTATGTATTTTTTTAAGGGTGATCTGGGGTTATTTTCAAAACGTCAGTGGTAACACTGATCCCTGCGGGTTTTGTAATATATGGTTGAAAGGTGAAAAACAGCTGAGAAAACAGTGGCAAAATTAATTACTGCCTTCGAAATAAGATGCTAGAGAAGAATTTTGAGGATACTATGGACAACGAGATAAAACAAACAAGAACAGTAAGAACGTTAAACATATAAGAAGTCAAGATATACAAAAATAGGTAAAGTGTTACCAAAATAAAACATTAAACAACTTAACAACATCTCATTGTTAAGTTGTGTTATGGTTTTTTTTAGTAAAACACCTACCTATATTTGTATATCTTGACATTTTGCCCAGTGTTACCCCAGCCACCTACTTCCTATTTAGGGTTGTTACCCTACACTGGTTGATTTATCCCTTGATACATCCAAGAAGGTTGGCTACTAAATAATGTTATAATAAGAAACAGAAAAAAACTGTTAGCGGATATCCAACAAGGTGGAGAGTTCTGTAGTTGAAAGAACTGTCAAAGGATATCCGACAAGATGGAGAGTTCTGCAGTAACAAACCTGTCAGGGGATATCCAACAAGGCGGAGGGTGCTGCAGTAACAAAACTGTCAGAGGATATCCAACAAGGTGGAGAGTTCTGCAGTAACAAAACTGTCAGAGGATATCCAACAAGGGAGAGTTCTGCAGTAACAAAACTGTCAAAAGATATCGGACAAGATGAAGAGTTCTGCAGTTACAAAACTGTCAGAGGATATCCAACAAGGTGGATAGTGCTTCAGTGGCATAACCAAGAACTAATAACTAATGTACTTCATCGTAAAGTAGAAAATGTCTTTGTTGCTTTGTTTACTGTTATTTCTTGTTTATCTTAGTTTTATTCTGTGTTAGTTATTTGTTAGAACGGTAACAATAGTATACTATCCTGGTTATTGCTTGATAGCAAAACAGTTGAGATTATTTGCACATATAAATAGACATAACAGCACGGATATAAATAGACATAACAGCACGGATATAAAGAGACATAACAGCACGGATATAAAGAGACATAACAGCGTGGATATATTAATAATCGAAGATAGCGTTGGTGGTAAAAAGGGAGTATGAGTCAATTTTTAAATATGACATTGTACACGATGTGGACAACTTCTTTAATGGCTGCTAAAAACATGTGCAAGGGGGTAGCTCAGGACGATGATATGCAATGGAACAGATATATTCTTTCCCCTGAAAACTTCTCAGAATGTGCCAACATTCCCTTGCCTGCGACAGCTCATCTTGTCCAGATTTGTGAGGAGTTCAGAACATCTACAAAATAGACAGCGTTTTGTAAAGTTTATGTCACCTGAATTAGGATTAAAAGATGTCGTTCCTGTCTTGACGATACATCCATCCATAATTCACAGTGGATTATCTCTTTAACATTTTAAGTATGATATGTTACACAACAGTGTTATCTTAATCAAAATGTACATTTACGAGGATGAGTCACGACATAAACAAGTTCCGTGCCGAATCGCGTAGGCGTTCTTGAATCTCGTAAACTGTCTGCAGTATCTTGAATAAGGCATGCATTTTGAATATGACACTCTGTGATATTGAAATAATATCTTTTGATACAATACAAGAATCAGTGGACTGGTTTCTACGGAACAAATAGCTAACATAATTAAACGGAACGAAATTGCGATAAAGACGCACATACCGATGTTCTACATGTTGCGATATGAAAGCACCTGATCACTCGACACGCGCGCTGCACACTGAGTGGGAGGTGGATGGCCAGTTAATTGCGCGCAAAGCGCTAGATCGGTATTTTAAGTTACGACTTTTTAAGTTTCCGAGATAGTGCAATAGCATATGAAATTAACAAGTTGGTATGTTGTCACGTGATTTGTCCACTGATTCTTGTATTGTACCTATCTTTTAATGCTGTTATTCTCTTTTCCTTCAATCTTACCCGGTGTTATTTTCTTTCTCTCATTCTTACCCAGTATTATTATGTCACTAAAATCCATCTATCGTACCGATGTCCAAAATATAGACAGTATCTTTCTAGTAATACATGAGTGTCTCCGATGAAAGTCTTAAAAGTATGATAGACATTAGAAGAACAAAGGTATCCGCTAATATTTACTCAAATTACTTGCCCTGTACGCCCAACACACCACGGGCAAGCCATTCTCGTTAGACAAGGTATACCACACACACTATTGAATTTAACAGCGTGGGATAGAGAGAACAGAGAGCTGCTGCAGGGTGTGCAGATAACATTCCAGAGTAGAAGGTGGAACATCATCAACGTCTACATGGGAAATTGCTCCCACATTAAGCCTGGCGACTGGGAGTTCAGCAAACTTGAGCATCTCCCTGGAGAAATGCTACTGGTCTGTGGAGATTTTAATGCACGAAATGTCTCCTGGGGAAACCCAAACAACAACCATCAAAGACTGGCTTTAAATGAAGCGCTACTCGAGACTGATCTAGCTCTTCTGAACTGCATGAGCATGACTAGATTAGCAACCAAAGAAACAGACTCCGATTCCAACATTGACCTCGCACTGATCTCAGGTCATGGAGCGACAGATGCGAGATGGACAGCTCTCAAATATCATGGAAGCGACCATTTGCCATGAGCCATAAGCTTCTCGAAAGGGCGTCAAGACAGATTGATCAAGATTCACCACCCTTTTAGATATGCGCGCTCGAAAGAATCAGTGCTTAGCAGCTTGAGAAAGAAGGCTTGGGAACGCAAGTGGGTGAGACCTAAGATCCAATAAACCCCATGGTGTAATAAAGAGACAGAGGCAATATGGCTACTCAAAAAGCAAGCGATAAAGGATTGGCAACGCATTAGGAAACAAGCAAACATCACACTCAGTGATAGATTGGAGGCACGGAATGCAATGAAGAAGACAATAGTGTCTTTTAAACAAGTTGCTGAAGTAGCAAAGAAGATGTGTTGGAATAAATTCACCGAGGAGGTCACAGCGGACAAAGCATTACACAAGTTTTGGAAACTACATAGGTCAATGAAGCGGAGAACAGAATCGAAACCCAATACAAGTGTGAGGGACGACACAGGGCAGACATTGATATCAGATGATATGAAAGGTAGAGCTTTCTTTGATAGATATCTTCAACAAACTAATCAGGGTGACTTAGATCAGCGCAAAGAAATGCTGCATATCCTGACATCCATCACGGATTTTAGGGCCAAAGAAGACCAGCTTCCAGATGTTAAAGAAGTGCAACTGGCTATTAAGAATACATCCGATGGCGCTCCAGGTCCGGATGGAATCAGGTACAGCTTACTCAAGGACATTGAGGAAAATATGCTAGCTAAAATAACAGGCGATTATAATGCGAGTCTTAAAACAGGAGTAGTACCAGAGGAGTGGCTACATAGCTATCTTATACCCGTGCCAAAACCAGGCAAAGATTCTACGTACATAAAAGGTTATCGCATCATCACACTGCAGAATGTGTACGGTAAGATTCTGGAACGAATTGTGGCTAGACGCATAACCAGGGAACTAGAGATAAAAGGTGTTCCAAATAACCTAGGGGCATACAGACCTAGAGGAGACACAGTCACAAATGCAGCAGTTCTTGCATATGAAGTTTATGAAGGTTTTCAGAACAAAGAAGAATCTGCAGTTGCTGCGATAGTCCTGGAAGATGCATACAATAGAGTTAGCTACACCCATCTCATCGACATGCTAAGGGAACAAGATATCCACCCCTGGATCATACGCTGGATAGCAAATGTGCTAATCTGTAGAAAAGTCGCTCTGAGGTGTGGATCCTGGACGTCTGAGATCAGAACAATAGCACCTGGTCTGCCACAAGGATCTCCTCTGTCCCCAGTACTGTGTAATGTGTATACATTGAGAATTGCTCACTTGTAAACTCTCAGCAATTGTAGAGTTCTAACATACGCTGATGATATCCTACTATACAACATGAGCAGGAACAGAACAGATATCGATGACAGTGTACAGAATGGACTAGATCAATTGTCGATATGTTGCAGAACATACAAAGCTGTGATCAAACCCTCGAAAGCAAAGGTCGTCTGGTACTCCTTAAATAATAATCTGGTCAATGACACACTGCCAACTGTTAGTTGCATGGGCTCATTCATTGAAATAGAACAGGACCTTAAATATCTTGGGATAATCTTTGATAGAAGTCTCTCATTCAACAAGCACGTCACAAATATGATTCAGAAGGCTAGAAGAGGGATCAGTGTTATCAAGGTTATGGCGACCTTCGACATGCAGCAATGGGTACTTTTTCTGCTCCTGCAAGTGGTGGTGCTATCTGTAATAGATTATGGCCTCGGCCTACTAACTTTGTCACAGACACAAGTCGATAGATTGGAAAAGTTCAAAATGAGGCAGTTAGAGCGGTACTGGGGTGTACTAGAGATACACTCATCTCTGCTATGATATTTCTGCTTGATCTCCCCAGCATTAGAGTGCGACATCAGGTAGCACACGTTAAGTCGTAGCTTAAAGTGACAGAATACAACCACCACCCATTAGGAACCACCATCGTCTAGATGAGTCAAAGGGAAAACGAATCAAGCGTGGCAGATCATGGATGGAAGAGGCTGAAGACACACTGCGAATAGTATGTGAATTGGAAGAAATAGGAAAGGGCAGTGAATGGGTGGAGGTAGACACTGAGAAGAAATTACTGACTAAAGTAATAATACAACAAGATAAAGCGTGTCGAAAGTGGACGGCAGTGTGGGCTCAGGATACAGTGCTCGCCCAACTACACTCGAAACCACAAGACATAATTATATACACAGATGGCTCTGTTAGCAGAAACACAAATAAAAGCGGTTGGGGGTTTTGTTGCCTACAGAAATGGCGTGAAGTTGGTTGAGAAATCTTCAGCATTTTCTACTGTCACATCGAGCATGAGGATGGAGATAGAGGGAGTTACAGCAGCTCTTAATTGGTTGATAACTGATACATTAACACACGCGGTAATACTCACAGACTCTCAAAGTATGTTGCGCAAGATAGAAAAGTTCATGCTAAGAAAAGAATGGTGGGACGTATTGAACAACTCAGTTGTCCAGTGCATTACATGGATATACTGCCCTGGTCATGCTGGGGTCAGAGGAAACGAGAGATCCGACTTACTGGCAGGCAATGCGGTGATAGACGGCACATTGCTGAGAAGAGATAAAGCAGATTTAATAAAGGCAGTAATAAATTCATTTCAAGATGCAGATGATGTCAATGAGGTTGAGAACGTACACATACAAAGAATGTTAGAAATGGGAGTATTCAGAGGTGAGGGGAGGAAAAGTAATTTTTTTGGAAAGTCCCGAAGATCACACAATCAACACCTCACCGGAACTATGAATCTACATACACTGGGATGGCTGCTAGAACGGAGGGCGGAGCACTTATAGGAATGTCCAGCGTGCTGTGAAGCCAGTTTCTAATCAAGAATCAAGAATTTCCTCAAAATTGTGGTTACGGGTGTCCTGCGCATATCATCATGGTGCAGACGAACAATCTGACGTTATAATAACAGTTTAAAGACAGCCGCTCCACAGTTGGCATTCACCAAAATGTAACATTGTTCAATTATCCGTTTGGATCAGTGAAGGGAAAAACACGCATCGGTGAATGAATATCTAGAATAATGATGTGTGCCTGTCAATCAAGCTAGCAATTGACTAGACTATGTAGTTTCAAAACGGTGTCGGTAACACGGTTCGTGAAAAGTTTGTCAGAAAGATCGCACCGTCTTGAAAATCAATGAAACCAGATCAATGTTCAACTTTGTGCATGTCAATATTGAGGTGGCCATTTTTAAACTACTATCATGACGTCACATTGTTCGTCTGTACCAAGATGGCACGAGCATGGCACTCTTGAAATCATCAACAAAAGATATTGGCAGGCTACACAACAATAACATGGGTGTTCTTATTTGTATTACACTTTGAAGGTCTCACAATATTTTGTCATTGCCTTTGAAGATACCAATTCACAAATGGGATGACATTACATGTGATTAGATGACATTACATGTGATTAGATGACATTACAAGTGATTAGATGACATTACATGCGATTAGATGACCTTAGATATGATTAGATGAGATTAGGCAGAATAGACTAGAATAGACTAGGATAATGATAGATTACATTACATCAGAGTATATTAGATTACATTAAATTAGATTACAGTACATTAGATTTAATTAGATTAGATTAGATTACATTACATTAGATTAGACTAGACTAGGCTAAATTAGGCTGGATAAAATTAGATTGGAAAAGATTTGATTAGATAAGATTAGATGGATAGATAGGGTGGATGTCGGTGGGTGTGTGGATGGGTACGTGGAATTGTGGGGGTGGGATAGATAGACAGATAGACGGACGAACGGACGGATGTATGGATGGATGAATAGTCCGAAATATCCACTTCGGCAGAGTCCATTTGTTAGTAATTAGATAAACAGATAACACGTCCTGATATAGCCACAAGGAACTCTGATCTCAGATTAAAAGATGATTGATTCCCCTACTCGATAATCACATTGTCCATATTTAATCAAATATACACAATGAACCGTACCGTGGAATTCCCCTATACTGCGGAAACGTGCTCTGTTGCTGAGATTCCTAAACACTCCGCCACTAAGTTACACTTTCAGTAAGGGAAAGAGAGTTTTATCTAAAGCAAAAGGTCATTCGTCCATCACCGCCTGCTTTCCCCTCTCATTCCTGAGAAATTTATGACTAGAAAATTACACCTACCTTTCAGTTCAATTCCTAATACTAAAATGATACGTTTGGATTTCCTAACGGTAGCGGGGGAGGATAAACTCATCAACCCGCTAATATCAACGGGTTTGCTTCCATCTCATGTTGGAAAAAAATGACTCAGATTCCGAATCCACTAATTACCTACTCATCAAACAACACACATCAATCATTACAAGCACAACACAAACAAACACAACGAATAGAATCTAGCACACTCACCTGTTCTACACGTTCTGCCACAGAAATTTTCTTGTGTAAGAAAAATATCAGAACAAATCTCCTTAGACAGGAATGACAGAAATGATGAAATAAACAAACATACGGACTAAAAACTCGGATGTTTATTCATACTTCCAGCTAAACTTATTTCTGTACTTGTAAATGGGGGCTGCGCAGCGCAGTGGTTAGAGCACAGGTTTCTCGTCTAGGGTTCATTCTCCTGCTAGTCGAAAATGTTTTTTTCAGACCGCAACGGCTCCCAGGTCGACCCAGCCTCAATTTTGTCTAATATATAGTCCAATTCCAGTACAATATATAGTCCAATTCCAGTCCAATATATAGTCATGTATAGAGTGGGTTGTCTTAGCTCATCTCGTTGTCCTCATACTACACAAGAAATGAAGACTCGCCTGTGCTCCTACTACACAACAACTGATGATGCGGCAATGATGTTACCACACAACAACTGATGACTTGTCTATGCAGTTGTTAAACATTCAATAGAATGTTGGTCATGTATAGAGCGGTTTGTTTTAGGTCATCTTGGGTTCCTGATACTGCACAACAACTGATGACGCGTCTATGCTACTACTTCACAACAACTGATGACGTGTCTATGCTACTACTTCACAACAACTGATGACGTGTCTATGCTACTACTACACAACAACTGATGACGTGTCTATGCTACTACTACAAAACAACTGATAACGTGCCTGTTCTACTACACGGTTTATGTGAGAAATTATGAAAAGTCCAGTCCAATATTGGGCATACATAGAGCGGTTTGTTTTAGATCATCTTTGGTTCCCCGCAAATCATTTTGGAGTTGATTATCACATCCCATGAAGGTCATAGTGATTCAATCGTCATTCTGAGATCAGATTTGTCAAGTCACAAGAAGTAGCTTACGTTGCTAGACTGTACATCATCGCACAACGCAGTATATTTTCAGAGCTATATCGTGCTCATCTGCTGGAAGTTGTGAACGAACGCAGGAGAAAATAAGCAGTCCAACTTCAGCCAATCATTATTTGGTAGCGTAGAAAAAAAATAAGAACATATTTTATAAAAGGAGAGCAATCCCCACCACCTTTCCCTAATGATCCCCCACTATCAATAATATCCTCCCCACTCCCCAATAATATCCATCCAACTCCCCAATAATATCCTCCCCACTCCACGAAAATATCATCCCCACTCCCCAATAATATCCTCCCCACTCCTCAATAATATTCTCACCACTCCACCATAATATCCTCCCCACTCCCCGATAATATTCTCCCCACTCCCCAATAATATCCTCCTCACCCCCACTCCCCACTCCCCACTCTCCAATAATACCCTCCCCACTCCCCAATAATATCCTCCTAACTCCCGAATTCCCAAAAAACGACGTGGAGAAATATTTAAGGAAAACTTCCATCACTTTAGAAATGTGTTATCCACGGGCCTGGTGGCGCCATTACACTCCCTCCTTTATCAGCCTCTATTTATGTCTTTCTTCTAACTCCTGGTATATCATAATATTCTGTCTGTCTTACTTAACAAGGTTGATATTCTGGGCTCTCAAATACATTTCCAGCACATCGTTAGCTTTTATAATATGTTCTAATTTTCATTATCACAGCTTTCAGCATGTACTCACGTCAACCTGGCAGGTGATACAAGCATTCATTATATTTTTCTGTGTCAGGATTTTCCGAGAGGTATGCGAAATTTATTTACTGGAACCTGGAAAGTATTTTTCTTTATTTGTGTAAATAATAAGTGTTCATAAGAAACAAAAATAAAATTCAGCAACTCAAGTTAGCAAAAAATATAATTAATACAATAATATGTCATTGTCATGTGACGCATTCTTTCCAGAACGTTGTCTTCCCAATGAACTCTCTGAACCTCTCTCTGTCTTGGGCGATGTGGGTTGTATTTTCTAGCGATGTATTCATGTTATCTTTAATGTCGTCAGTCCATTGTCTCCTTGGTCTGCCCTTTCTCCTCCGCCAGGTACTCTTCCCTCCATTATTTGTCTTTCTAAACAGTAGTGTCTTTTTATATGACCAAACGGGCGTAGTTTTCTTTTTGTTATTGTGTTTAGTAACCAACACTCTGGAATATTCAATGTGTTTATAATATCTGAATTTCTGTTTTTTTTCCTTCCATGATATTCTAAGTATCTTTCTGTAGCATTTCAGCTCGAATGCGTTGATCTTCTTTGCCGCTGTTTTACTTAGAGTTCATGTTTCAAAGCCGTATGTTGCAACCGGAAAAATAAAAGTTCGTAACATAAGCACTTTCGTTATTTCAATAATATGGACTTAACAAATAAGACAGCACATTAATACTGTTTTAACAGTGTTAAAATTGAGATATTGTTCATGAAATATAACATATATTTTAATGAAACTTTAATTTGTCGTGCAGACATGTTAAATATGCGGGTTGCATGATGTCATCAATGTTGGTGTGGAACTCGGGCTGGTATCTCCGACTTCATCACCTGTGTATATTTGGACAGGACTGTGGTCCTGTTCGATATAGGAGATGACACGGCCAATCTTAGTTTCGAACCTTTGTTGTCTGGATTAAGCCCCATCTCCTCATCAAGGAGTTGGCATTCATGAGATCCAATACAGTCGATAATATGTCAAACTGCTGTAAAACTGTATAACAATAGTAATTACGTAGATCACAAGTTTTGTGGTAATGTTACGATAACTAACAGACAATTGGACTATGTGGTATGTGAACGTAAACATACGAATAACATTGTCTTGTATGTTGTTATGTGTATGTTGTCGTACTTATACCACATACAGTATCATATCAATGAGAAATAACAGCATTAAAAAAAATAATGGAAGACATAGTTGCTGGTAACACATGGAAAGGGGGGGGGGGAACAAGACGACGATACATAAACAACAGTTTGTGTAAACATGTCATTGACTTCTGCAGATCAACTCGCCCGAAATAAACATTCGATGTAGCAAAGCGAATCAAATACTGGGTTAATTATCCCCTTTAATGCAACACAAAATGCTACCAATGTCAACACAAAACATCTTATCCAAAGTATCTTCATTCTAACCCTGTGCTACCAATGTCAAACATGGTCCTTAACAACAAAACATAAGAGACAACTGGTTACAACAGAGATGAGATGTCTGAGAAAAGCCAAAGGAGTGACCAGAAGACACAGAATTAGAAACGATGTCATAAGAGAAAGAGTGTGTGTCATATCAATTCTACAATACATACAAAACCAACAGATACAATAGTTTGGTCATCTGAAAAGAATGTCGTGTGGTTCATTATTCTATAAAGCATATATGAAGAGAGGAGAAGCAGAAAGAAGAGCCAAGGGTAGACCTAGAGTACGCTGGATCGACAACATCAAAGAGACATTACACGAACACCAAATAACATTATCTGAAGCTGCCAGAAAAGCGAGAACAACAACATTGTATCTCCCTCGACACCCGTAAAGGGTAAAAGAGGAAGGAAAGAAGAAGAAGAAGAACTTGTCCAGAATCCTGAGAAATTCAAAACATTCATAAAGAATACTACGTTCTGGAAAGTACATGTCACCTGCTATGAGATGGTACTATTAATCCTTATTTCCTGAATACTCTTCATTCCTATATCTGCCCACTTCCCTTCTGCCATTATATTTCTTTTCAGTCCAGTTTTTGTTTTGTTCTCATTCCTTGCGTGTTTTTATATCGATTTGTACGACTATATGCCACCACTTCCATGCTTTCAAAGTTAATAAATTCCTTACTTATTGTATTTACAGTATTAGTTAGCTATATTATTATTATTTTTATTGTTGCTTCTCAGTTTCACTAGCAATTTTTCTTGATGAAATACAGTGGTCGAAACGTCGACTTACTTTGTTTTCACAAGCTGTGAAATCTAATTTGTGTTTTATATTTTACGACCTATTTAGAATTTTGTTCTAGAAACAGTTGGATATCACAGAAAAGTTTATTTCACTTGAATTGTAAATCTAACAGGGCATGGCTCGATCAATATACCTTAGCCCTATCCAACCAGAGCTATTATAGTTATATATTCCTATATATATATAAGTGTTATAAATGTGTGTGTATGTGTGTACGTACATACATGTGTGCGTATCATTTATATCTGCTTACTATATGATATATTGTGGACGTAGATGTCAACCATGTACCGCCACTACTTCATATCCCAGCTGCTCTCATGAATTCCCATTGTTGATTGAACTTCAGAATATTTATGAAACTGCACCTGACGTTTCGTGGTTAATCAAAAATGCCGCAAATTAGCTCATCTGTAGCAGCGTTCCCACAGATCATGATCCCAACTACACTCCAAAAATCGATGATCTCATCTTCCTGAACTGCGTAGAAAGTTTACTTTGTGAACTGACCCGACACGACACCTCATCATCGTTCCAGCGACAGCAGATTATTCTACGTTGTCTGTTCCAGTGCAAACTCTATGATCTGTGACTTTTAGAATTAATTGTTTTGTTGTAACGTAAGTTAGTTAGATTACATCATCATCAAGTGCCGTCTCCGCAACGAAGGTTGGCTGCAACGTATCTCCAACATCTCCTGTCTCTTGTCTTGGTGGTGCACTCTGCTAGACTGTAACCTGTCCATCGTGTAATGTTACTCTCCCACGTGTATCTCTGCCTACCTCTTGCTCACTTCCCTTTGACTTTACCCTCAAGTAAGGTCTTCAATAAGGTGTCATGTCTTTTAATGTGTCCAAAGTATTTTATTTGCCTGATCTTTATTTCTCTTAGTAGTTCTTTCTTCATATTAAGTGTCTTTAGCACCTCTTTATTTGTTTTCTTCTCTTATGAATATGGACTGGATAACTGGATATTAACATTCAAAAAACAAAAACCATGATAATCAGCAAAGACACAGAAGAACAGGAGATAAACATAAACATACAGGGAGAGAAACTACAACAAGTAAAACAGTATCAATATCTTGGACACATAGTCACAAATGATGGCAGATGTGAAACAGAAGTTAAAAGGAGAATAGGAATGGCTTATTAGATTTTTCAGTTTGGAAGGGAGATATATAGATAAGTATCAACTTACCTACCTATCTGCCAGTCTACTAATCTGTCAGTCTACCAATCTGTCAGTTGATAGACTGACAGATTGAGTTAGATTACAAGGACCCTCAATCAATCAATCATAATACCGAGTGGCGTAGGCGATAATGTTTCTCCACAACTGTGTGCCTGTTGTGTTGTTAATAAATTAAGTTTCTATTTTCTTATGCCACAGTGACATCCCATTCAAAAATTTCTCTTTCCGTCTTCATCTGACTCTTTTCCTCTTGACATTTTCTCTTTCCGTCTTCATCTGACTCTTTTCCTCTTGACATTTTCTATGTTTATTACTTGTTCACGTTTGATTTTTCTCATCACATGCCCTAAAAATATGGACTGACTAACTCTATACATAGATAATTTTATGGAAGAACAGAGGAAAGGACAACCTGGCAGAGGTAGGTTGACAGATTAATAGAATGTCAGATTGGTAGAATGTCAGGTGGGTAGACTGACAAATTGGTAGTCTGACAGATTAATAGACTGACAGATTCGTAGACTGACAGATTGGTAAACTGACAGATTGATAGACTGACAGAATGATAGACTGACAGACTAGTAGACTGACAGATTAGTAGACTGATAGAGTAGTAGACTGACATATTAGTAGACTGAAAGATTCGTAGACTGTCAGATTGGTAGACTGACAGATTGATAGACTGACAGATTAGTAGACTGACAGATTCGTAGACTGACAGATTGGTAGACTGACATATTGGTAAACCGACAGATTGGTAAACTGACAGATTGGTAAACTGACAGATTGGTAGACTGACAGATTGGTAGACTGACAGATTGGTAGACTGACAGATTGGTAAACTGATAGATTGGTAAACTGACAGATTGGTAGACTGACAGATCGGTAGGTAAGTTGATACTTATCTATATATCTCCCTTCAAAACTGAAAACTGTGCATTGAGCATTTCTGCGTGTTCGTGGGGTTTTTAGTGACTTGTTTTTATTTTACAAAAAAACATTTAAGAGAAAATGGGGGAGGGGGTCTTCCTGCATATAGATGAGGGTGTCTAGCTACAGGTAGATGGGTGGATCTACCAAAATGTAAATAGGGTAGGGGTCTACTGGTATGTAGATGGTAGGTAACCCCATGTAATTTGCGTAATATTAATATTTGAATTCGTGTGGGACAAAATTGGTGTGGGGTCCCTCTATTCAAACCTTACCCTCCCCTTGTCTACGGACTTATTAGTCACGGTGAGAGAGAGTTTTCGTTTGATAGTTGGTTTCGTTGGGTTGAGTTGTTGATTGGTTAGTTGGATAGATTGGGTTTTGCTTGTTTGGTTGGGTCGATTTGGTTTGGGGTGGGATGGGGTGTGAAGATGGACTAGATGGGTATGTTGCAGGGTAGGTGAGTTTTGTGTTGGGTTGTGTTGGTGGTTATATTGTGTTAGTGGATCGTTTTCTTGGGTTGAGTGGATGGTTGTATTGGGTTAAGTGGGTGATTGTGTTAGGGTGAGTGGATGGTTGGGTTGGTTGATTAGATTCTTTTTGTGGTTGGTTGGTTGTCTCGTTGGTTGGTTTGTTAGTTTTGTTGTTGTTTGTGTGGTTGATTGTTTGGTTATTTGTTTGTTTGGTTGATTGTTTGGTTATTTGTTTGTTTGTTTTAGTTGGTTAGTTGACAAGTGTAAGGGGTTCATGAATTCTTGACAGTCTATTGACAATGGTAAAGGGGTTCGTGAGTTCTCGCAGTCTATTTACAAGGGTAAGGGGGTTCGTGAGATATTGCAGTCTATTTACAAGGGTAATGTGTTGTGATTTCTTGACACACTATTGGCAAGTGTAAGGGGTTCATGAATTCTTGCAGTCTATTTACAAGGGTAAGTAGTCAAAATTTGACAAATAACTGTTGTATTTTATGAATATACTTTTTGCCTAAAGATAAAGCCTTCAAATTGAAATAGGGTCTTATGACGAATACAATCCCTTTACAGTAGCTTCTCCAGTCTACCCAGCTAAGTATGAAAACTCATGGTTCTCCATTTCTCGTCATGTTGTGTCATTGTTATCTTTATGACTGTATTAGAATGTTAGGTATCTGACACTTTGAGAGAACCGAATAAGATAGTGCTCACATTCAGATTTGATTACTCAGCGAAGTTGTTCTCTAAATGACTGCCTCGAGCATGCCAATTATATTTATAACCTTATAACAAACCAGAAGGCGGTTTTACGTTGGTAATTATATTTCTAACCTTATAACAAACCAGAAGGCGGTTTTACGTTGGTAAATTGTAATTCAACCACCAGTGGACTATGTTTAAGATTGGCCAAGGTAAGGAAGATATATTCCCATGAAACATTGATTGTTTCCTCCGGCGGTGAGATGTGCCGAGGTGACATAATCTACGCCCATGAATTACTATCTTCACCTTCAAGAATAGGCAAGAATAATGCCTAGATCAGTGTTTCTCAACATTTCAATCGTCCGTATCAAACTTTCAGATCAAATTAGTGTCCATACTCACCCCAACTCAATTGAATCTAAATAAAATAGAACAACAAGTCAGTGTTCATTAAGGCGTAATGCTAGTTAGTTTGAAAAACTTAGTGTTCTTCAAGGTTTGACGCTAGTTAGTTAGAAAAACTTGGTGTTCTTCAAGGTTTGACGCTAGTTAGAAAAACTTAGTGTTCTTCACGGCTTGACGCTAGTTAGTTAGAAAAATTTAGTGTTCTTCAAGGTTTGACGCTAGTTAGTTATAAAAACTTAGTGTTCTTCAAGGTTTGACGCTAGTTAGTTAGTTAGCTAACAAGAGATCTTCATCAATGCACACAGACACATCCATAAGGATTCCAATCGCTCCTTGAGTGTATCCGCAATTACACGACATAAGGATTCCAATCTCCCCCTGGGTGTATCCGCAATTACACGACATATGGATTCCAATCTTCCCCTGAGTGTATCCGCAATTACACGACATAAGGATTCCAATCTCCCCCTGAGTGTATCCGCAATTACACGACATATGGATTCCAATCTCCCCCTGAGTGTATCCGCAATTACACGACGATTAACTCTTTCAGTTTTCCGTTGATTGACAAACAATTCTTGCAGTCCATAATAACGTTCACGTCTGACCACGGCATATTTCAAGCCAGATCCTGTATTCTGGACATGTAAAAGGTATTGTCGTCATCATTAATTTCAGAATTACTGCCATTTATCTTACTATGTTTAGAACGAATAATTTCGATTCTGCGGTTACATTAGTCGACTTTTTTCACATTTATTGCGCCCCTACCCATCAACACTCAGTGATCCCATAGGAATCATATTTCTCAGGTTAAGTTCCATTATTCGAGACAAACTAGTGCATTCATTCATGTTAACGAATAGTTATAATAAGCTGCAATGACTAGCAACTAATGTTAAAATAAGATGCAATGACTAGCAACTAATGTTAAAATAAGATGCAATGACTAGCAACTAATGTTAAAATAAGATGCAATGACTAGCAACTAATGTTAAAATAAGATGCAATGACTAGCAACTAATGTTAAAATAAGATGCAATGACTAGCAACTAATGTTAAAATAAGATGCAATGACTAGCAACTAATGTTAAAATAAGATGCAATGACTAGCAACTAATGTTAAAATAAGATGCAATGACTAGCAACTAATGTTAAAATAAGATGCAATGACTAGCAACTAATGTTAAAATAAGATGCAATGACTAGCAACTAATGTTAA
Source organism: Meghimatium bilineatum (assembly GCA_034231615.1). Lineage (NCBI taxonomy): Eukaryota > Metazoa > Mollusca > Gastropoda > Stylommatophora > Philomycidae > Meghimatium > Meghimatium bilineatum. Next base: position 4,229,485 of record CM067304.1, read on the forward strand.
AATAAGATGCAATGACTAGCAACTAATGTTAAAATAAGATGCAATGACTAGCAACTAATGTTAAAATAAGATGCAATGACTAGCAACTAATGTTAAAATAAGATGCAATGACTAGCAACTAATGTTAAAATAAGATGCAATGACTAGCAACTAATGTTAAAATAAGATGCAATGACTAGCAACTAATGTTAAAATAAGATGCAATGACTAGCAACTAATGTTAAAATAAGATGCAATGACTAGCAACTAATGTTAAAATAAGATGCAATGACTAGCAACTAATGTTAAAATAAGATGCAATGACTAGCAACTAACGTTAAAATAAGATGCAATGACTAGCAACTAATGTTAAAATAAGATGCAATGACTAGCAACTAATGTTAAAATAAGATGCAATGACTAGCAACTAATGTTAAAATAAGATGCAATGACTAGCAACTAATGTTAAAATAAGATGCAATGACTAGCAACTAACGTTAAAATAAGATGCAATGACTAGCAACTACTGTTAAAATAAGATGCAATGACTAGCAACTAATGTTAAAATAAGATGCAATGACTAGCAACTAATGTTAAAATAAGATGCAATGACTAGCAACTAATGTTAAAATAAGATGCAATGACTAGCAACTAATGTTAAAATAAGATGCAATGACTAGCAACTAATGTTAAAATAAGATGCAATGACTAGCAACTAATGTTAAAATAAGATGCAATGACTAGCAACTAATGTTAAAATAAGATGCAATGACTAGCAACTAATGTTAAAATAAGATGCAATGACTAGCAACTAATGTTAAAATAAGATGCAATGACTAGCAACTAATGTTAAAATAAGATGCAATGACTAGCAACTAATGTTAAAATAAGATGCAATGACTAATGACTGAACATATAATTGCTGCTGACGAACACTATTTGAACATATTCCCTTACATCTTGCTGTCACTGCCAGCCACCTCTCTAGTCTGTTACACTGTAAACATCAAATGTCCGTTGGTTAAAGAGCTTGCATTGTCTTCATTGTTGAGCTCGAAAGAAGCTTCTCTCTGTGACGGGTCCTTTGCAGAACGTTGTTCTCACTGCCACACTGTAAGCATCTCGGTTCTGTGCCCAGCTTCTTCCAGTGTCATGTTCACAATGTCTTCTATATCCTGTGTCCATCGTACTCTTGGTCAGCCTCTTATTCTCCTTCGTGGGATTTTTTCCTCCATGATTAATTTTTCAAAACCATTTGTGTCATTTTATAGGTTCGAAATATGTTAGCTTGCAATTTTAACTTCGATGAACCATTTTTCTTTTATGTTCAGGCTTTGCGGACATCTGCGCGTTTTTCTGTCCATGATATTCTTACTATCTTTCTATAACATATCAATTCCAATGACTATATTTTCTTTTCCGTTGAAGATGTCGTTACCCACATCTCACAACCATCTGTTGCCACTGGAAAAATATCGTTTCTTAATAGTTGTAAATTTACTTTTTCTGTTTGCTCCTTGCTATATATTTATTTGTGGCCATCATGAATTTAGTAACATTGAATATGTCTCAGTAGTTTGTCATTGCCTTCTGAACCGGTTTGAAAGAGGCTATAAGTTCCAAATATGATTTTTAATTGTAACAATTCTTTCTCGTTTGTTGAAAGCAGCAGAAGCAAAGAATAGTAATACTGATACCTGACATACATGTTGCATGTTAAAGAGAAGGCTATGTATGTTTAAAATGTGAGATTGGTTGTTGCATTATGCAGGTAAAAATAATTTAAATCCATGCTAAAGTCGGGTGTATCATACAGGAAACGAGAATCATCGCACACAGTATGTTAACCACGACACAAATATCCCATTCTCCAGACATCATTCGTCCTCCTTTTCAGCGAACGTTCTCAGAATTATGCTGGTTATCAGTTTCTAGTTTCGAGAATTAAATGAAACGTTTACAGCTTGGATGAAATATATACGTCTTTCGGTCTATATACCCTGATCAGTAGCAGGATTTGGAGAATGAACGCAGAAATATTTTTGCTTCTTTGCACAATAGACTACGGCACATCTACTTGTAAATTCACAATAGAATTGGTGCTTCAAATCAATAGAATAAGGCGCATAGGCTTGTGAAGTCACAATAGAATAAGGCACATGGGTTTGTAAATTAACAATAGAATAAGGCACATCGGCTTGTAAAGTAACAATAGAATAAGGCGCATCGGCGTGTAACGTCACAATAGAATAAGGCACATCGGCTTGTAAAGTCACATTAGAATAAGACACATCGGCGTGTAACGTCACAATAGAATAAGGCGCATCGGCGTGTAACGTCACAATAGAATAAGGCACATCGGCTTGTAAAGTCACATTATAATAAGGCACATCGGCGTGTAACCTCACAATAGAATAAGGCACATAGGCTTGTGAAGTCACAATATAATAAGGCGCATGGTCTTGTGAAGTCACAATAGAATAAAGCACATCGTCTTGTGAAGTTTAAATGTCGAACAAATTTGAGAACCGCAGTCATATTTTTTCCCCACAAAATTGCGCAATTCAAATAAACAATTCACTGCACGTATGTTGCAGTTGTAGTTAGTCTGCGCGAGATTTAACGCATTGTGCGCCTAGAGTGAATGATAGTTGCAATGATAATTGAGGTTTGTATAAGAAAAAATTGATTTAACAATCTACCAAGGTAGTTATGCAATTTCTGTCTCGTCTTGTCTGTCATGCATAAGTTGCGGGTTTAAGAATAGAAATCAATGTAACAGAGGAAACATTTCATCAATCTAGCAGTCTGTTCTCAGGCACCAGTATATAACACCTGGGTGTCAGTGATCACGCAGTCACAAGTATATAACACCTGGATGTCACTTATGTAACGAATTTTTCACGGGTATTGTGGGTTTCCAATTGCAGATAGCTCAGATCCTAAACACCTGCTTGTTGACATGTTGATTCTGCGAATACCTACACAGCATAAAACATCATTCGGGTTATCCTGTCGACGCCCACTTCAATGGTACAGGTCATTGGAGCGCCCAGGATATTCAAGTGACAGCCATTAAGGCTTGCTTCTATGACGACAGAACCCGTCACGCGATTGAGAACCGATATATATATATATATATGAATTTTGCCCTCTTAAACGTTTAGGGATACATGAGGGCCAGTCATATGAATGATATCAGGTTTCTTCGTCATTTCTCTGTTTGTCTCGTTTTCACATCTATTTCTCTGTGCTTTTTTGTATATTTCCAGTATTGTCACATGATCTAATGTCTATCCTTCCGGTCACCTCCACATCTCGCTAGACATCTATACTCGAATTCTTAATCATCGTTTTTTTCTAAATGTATATGTGTATGTAAGATTGATAAAGACATTTTGGTTTAAACGTCGATTTGTGTGTGTGTGATTGTTTGTGTTTCTAGCTATTAGCAAAACTTCATAACCCTGTTTTAAGCTTTACCTGTTGACAGGTTGATAGTTCATTCCCAATTTTCCCTAGTCGCCAGCTACGAATTGCATGAAAAGACACGCTATTCTGTACACCCTGAACTAAAAGTTCAGCACCCATCTGCCACATGGGCGTCTTCGAACGAGGAACATGAGAAGAATTCCGGCATCGATTGCATACTAGCCAAATAATTTGACTAAGATGCAGATCTCAGCTTGTGGAATGTCCTGCTAACAGTTTCAAAGATCGTGCAGGGTTTCTGATCAACCCCTGGGAAGAATGACTTGATTTTGGATTTACAATTTAAAATGGAAGTTTCTGGCGGCGGACAGAATAAAAGTTTCAAAGACTACTTTCAGACATCTCTCATGCACTGCAGGATTCACTGAAGCTTTTGGTAAACCACAGCTATTGACCGTTCAGCCTGGTACTATCAGATGGGTGCGGCTTTTCAAAGTTTTGGACATAACAGGCAATTCAAAAGAGACACAAACCAAAGGAGACCCAGAATGTCAGATTAGAGCGGATATTAAAAGTGTTGTCGCAAGCGTGTTTTTGGGGTAAAGCTTTCGATAAAGTAGACAGACAACAACTTTGGAAAATAGTGTCACAATATAGGGTTCCACGACATCTAATCAACTTGTGCAGAAGTAATTACACAGACAGTCAATGTTCAGTTAGAACAAGTGTTGGGTTTTAAGATAAATTCCATACACAATCTGGAGTGCGACAAGGATGTGTTATATCTCCCTTGTTATTCATCACATAAACTGATTGCATATGTACAATTGCAAACACTAATGAAGAAAACAACCTAAACAACCTTCTGAGCGAACTTCTTTTTTTAGACGATTAAGCAATAATAGTAACATCAAAAGAACAACTATAATAACATTAATTAGACTCCTCACAACATGTAGGGACTTTAACATGAAGATGAACACAAATTAAAAACTGTGATAATGTCAATCGCAAAAACAGACAGAAACATCACTATTCTAATCGATGACCAACAACTTAAACAGGTGAAAGAATTCACTTATCTTGGAAACATCATATCATTGAATGGGAAAAACATCCAACGTAGATGCAATAAATCCAACGTAGATGCAACATAGCACATCAGAGTTTGGGACAGATATCTTCTATTTTCAAAAACAAATATGTGAGCATGAACACCAAATCTGCACTATATATAAAACTATCATCATACCATCACTATGCTTCCAATGTCAAACGTGGACATTAACAATAGAATCCGTAAGAAAACTTCTTGCAACAGAAATGACTTGTCTACGTCGAATCTTCGGAGTAACAATAAGACACAGATTCAGAAATGAAAACATCAGAAGACTAACAAACATAATGCCAATTCTGGATTACATCAGAAGACAACAGGTTAAGTGGTTTCCGCATACTCCCAGACTACCATCAGACAGTGCCACTCAAACAGTATTAATTACTATACAGAAACGATGGATACAAAGTCAGGGGAAGACCTTGCAAACGATGGATTACAGAAATAAGAGTAAACGAAAACAAACATATATAAAGAACACAAGAAGCCCTCTCCAGGGAACTTTTTTATCTCTCACGCTACAAGGCATAAAGGGGTATAAAGCAAACAGAAAATGTACTTGTACAGATATTTTTTTATCAATTGAAAAATACTTGTATTTATGTGTAGGCGTATATCTATTAATATGCCCTTGTGTCCATGTATCGTATCTATTTATGTTCCAATGTTTTCCTACATTTCTCTAGTTATTTGGGTCCTTTTTTCTTACTAAACTTGTCATCATATGTTTTGGTATTTAAGTGTAATATGTAATCATTTGATTAAAACCATGTGTGTGCGAATTGGTGTGTGTGTATTTGCATTCACCCTTGCTTTTCTCATCCGGTGTCTGTAATCACTCGTATGCTTTCACCAACATTTGTATTCCCTTTATATCTGTATGAGTCTGTATTCACCTGTGTCTGTATTCACCTGCGTCTCTATTTACCTGTGTCTGTATTCACCTGTGCCTCTATTCACCTGTGCCTCTATTTACCTGTGCCTCTATTCACCTGTGTCTGTATTCATACTTTCTTATATCATATCTGTTTGTTTGCTTACGTGTTAGCCTTCTCTTGGTTCTAATTTTCCTGTGTGTACACAACAAATCATGTTTATATTTACATATACCTGCATCCGTGTATTTTTATGCATACAACAATCTTCTTCTCAAATGTAACTCCATATTTGCTGAATTTGGCATGTGTATGGTATTAGAAACAACACCCACCTCTTAGTTCTCTTCTCTTTCTCCCCCATTAAATGAGTGCACACAGATTCGTCCAATGTTTTGTAAGTCGATCCATCAATCACTGCACTGTTTCAAATCCTGACATCAGCCAAGTTTCACAACTATATTTTTCTAAGATCCGAACCCAATTCTCTACATTATGACTTCTGTTCTGAGAGGAATTTCTTGGCAAGACTTCTTGAAAGATTTGAGTTTCGGTTACCACTAAAACTGTTTAACATATCCATGTCACATGACATCCGCCATATTTACCCTTAATAACATTTAGGCGATGTTGCATTTAACATAAGAACGGACACGTTAACTCTTTAACTCTTAGAAACGTTATTTATGTTATTTAGAGTCTTAGACCCACAAGAAATACCGGTAATCTTTTCAACACTAAATGTATACAACTTCTAAATAGACTGTCGCATGATGGAAACACTCATCTTCTTCTTGTACTCCTTACTGTGTGGCGTTAGTTATCATGTCTTTCCACGGGCTTCAATTGTATGTCCTCTCAATCATTTCCGATACCGATGTTCTCCCATGCCCAGATGCAACGTTGTCAAGCATATTCTATCTTCTTCTTCCCCTACTTCTCTTGCTCTTCAACGTGCCTGTTGTTACAATGTGGTCCATCTTTTCTCTTGCTCTTCAACGTGCATGTTGTTACAATGTGGTCCATCTTTTTTCTTGCTCTTCAACGTGCATGTTGTTACAATGTGGTCCATCTTTTCTCTTGCTCTTCAACGTGCCTGTTGTTACAATGTGGTCCATCTTTTCTCTTGCTCTTCAACGTGCCTGTTGTTCCAATGTGGTCCATCTTTTCTCTTGCTCTTCAACGTGCATGTTGTTACAATGTGGTCCATCTTTTCTCTTGCTCTTTAACGTGCATGTTGTTACAATGTGGTCCATCTTTCCTCTTCTCATGATTTGTCCCAGAAATTCGGAGTGTCACTTTCTGATGCGAGTCAGCAGTTCTCTTTTTGAATGATCTTCTCTCAAGATATCTAAATTGTGTGTATGTGCCATGTGACACATTCTTTCCAGGACGTAGTCTTCCCGTGAATCTCCTGAAATGTCCGCCTTCTCTGGCAAGTTGTTCCGCCTCCTCTAACGGCAAGCGCATGCATTCCTGAATAAATCTTGTCCAGCGACATCTCGGTCGACGTTTGCCTCAATTGCTTTATATCACCCCCTACAACAACACTCTTTCCATGTCATCGTGTCCATTCACATGGCCGAAAAATCCCAAATTCCCTCTTAATATTATGTTTAAAAGCCAGCCTACTTCTACGTTGATTTTGCTGAGCGCCGTCTTGGTTAGTTTTTGTTACATTATCTACGTTACGCTTGTTTTTCTTTTCATTGTGCTCTTAACATTCTTCGATAATCTTTCTCTTCCGCGTTCGTTCTCAAATTTAGCAGGATTTAGTCCCAGATAACAGAGTATGTTGTGTCATGGATTACAGCAGAATGCGATATCAGCGCCTTTCGTCATGACATCTGACTTCTGGCTCCCTGAATCCTATAAAGGATGAGACAACCAATTCAATTCGAAAACTTCATTAGGCGTGTCTTACAACATATTTGACAGGTAAACGTTTCTCTATTCTTTGCTCCCCTTTCTGGCTCCACTAAACCACCAGTAGCATACTTATTGGAAACCACACCTCTACTGCCTCTTTATAATTTTCTACTACTCTGCTTATTGTTCAAGATTCACTTCCATACATCAGAATTGTTCTTTATAACATCTAAGACTTCTCTTTCTCACCTCCATTGACAAAGATATATTATATGGGATGGTCATCATCTTGTAAAATGCTGCCTTTGTATGACGTGTTCTACATTTTATAAATACATCTTTCATGTGATGGCATCCAAACATTTTAATATGTTGACTTGCTTCATTCTTGTCATATCTAGAAAATCCCTTATGGAGATGGGATTTTAATTAAATATTACATTTGTAAAGATGGGTGGAAGACGGCCTGTGATAATTGGGCAAGACTCTGATCATTACTAACTGTCTTTGCTAACTTTATACAGATGATGACACCGCCTATAAAGACGAGAAAAGCAATCCACATCCACAATAAGTATCCATCCGTCAATCCCTAACAGTCCACCAATTCCTCTCAAATATTCTGCTTCACTTTCAATCCCTTAGTGGTCAAAATCGGCTGTTATAAATTCATTGCCGCAACGGCTGTTTTCGTCCAAGTGATACATAGTCATTTATATTTAACTACCTTACTGATTCCATGCGAATAGGCCTAGACTAGACATGCTAAATTTAGTGCTGACTTGATTACCGGTAATGGCGACTTCCAGTGTTGTTTTCCGATGGTTTCTAACAGCTGTCGCTTCCGAACTGCAAAACGTTTATTATGACCTTTATTTCTCGTCAAGACTTGGTAGAAATGGATCTACTTATGTTTCAGATAATGTTGATACGCAATTTCTTTAATGGAATTTCAGAGAACGTGATTGAATCAGACGTTGATGGGGAATTAGCTTAGTATTTAGAATTTGAAGCAGCAACTATCTTCGATTTGTAGTATAGCTCTAATTGATGATGTACACGTCCCCCTCCCTCACAATATAGACCTAGTAATAATTGAGAATAGTCAACATAGTTGATGTCAGCATTGACCACTTTCACAAGAAATCAGGTCCTGAATACGAGATTGATGGAGATCACTCTGCTTCTGATCAAGACTAGGCCCAGTTTTCACTATTCCTATGTGAGTCATTCTTTGGGGGAATTCACAGAACATCGTGTATGCAGGCATCAACATTTTCAGAAAAACTAAATCTATTTTTGAAACCTATTTCACTAGATATCTAGGGCTTTCTTTATGTGAACTATGTCTATATGTTTGAAGTAGTTAACAGTTACATAATGGTGTTGTCATGCTGTGTAAGGGAAACTGCTTTACGTCTTTCATTTGAACATTTATCAGCAAACAAATTGACACAAGTAAATGAAGCTGACAAGAAACTGGTGTTCATTTGTTTTCTTCCCTTACATGTCACATGACAAGTAAAGTTGTCTTACATGACATTCAGAAAGATATGTTCACAGATCAGTACATCTTCCATTTATCTGTTAATTGACTTTGAATCATAAACATTGATTGTAATTTGTATTTTATAATAATTTTTTTTAACAATCACTTTGATTTTTGCGTTGTTATTCCCCTTGTCCTGGGAACGAAGTCCGGAACATTTTCTGATGGACCGGGATTGAAAAGGGTTTATTAAGACTTGTTTTATTTATTTAATTCTATATTGTTTATTTTCTGACCTTTAACAATTTGATGTTTTAAACGCCGATATATACTTTCTAACCATGTTCTTGCCAATTCTCAGTCCAAGGGATGTCTAGGGAATCTTCCTGTTGTAGTGAATAGGCGTGACACACGCCAATAGAAGACTTGCGAACATAATCACAACAAGCCTTTTTACCTCATGATTTCCACTATTTCCGTGCATTTCATTTGTCGAGATTGGCAAACGGCACAGAGTATATTCATAGTGACCATGAAAAAAATGGTTGTAATAAAACTCGTCACCAATAAGTATAAGTTTCATTCTTTTCGTAGGTCTTGTGTTAACGAGAGTTGCAGATTAAGCCATTACCTCTTTTCTCAGCGCGGTACCCTAGTTGATAGTGAGCTTGCTTTCTATCACTAGGTTACAGCGCGTCAGGTTCGAAACCACGTCGAGACAACAACAAAATCCGAGTTGTGATTTCTTGCTTGACACGACCACTCCTCCAGTCGACTCAGTTGTACATGACTGCCTAGCGCATGAGTTAGGGGAAGTAGAGACATCAAGGAAGAGAATTGACCACCCGACCTAATATTTTATGTTGTTTATTACATGAAGAGTTATCTTCATCCGCGAAAGCAGGTGCCTTTACCGTATCTTACTCTCAGCAGGTAATGGGTTCAAATCTGGTTCGTGGCGGTTTTTATTAAAAGAGTAAATTTTTATGGCATCCACTGCACTTATCTGATGAAGCTGCGTAACTGCGGGCTATGAGTGGTACTCTCCGCAGGCATCCTTCCGCTTCGTTGACAGGGTCTGAGTGAGGACACATGGGGAAACCCGAGTACAGTGAAGGCAAATACACCGTCGACAATATACAACCTTTCCGTTAAATAGAAAGCAGCCTTCTAAAATGACTCATTTGACTATTCCCTTAATTTTGATTGGTCACTATTATTATACTTTATGTCGACAGCCACTGGCAATCAGGGAAATAGTCAAATGACTCATTCTTGAAAACGTTTCTAACTTTCTGGTCATCATGAGTATCTTGGGCAATACAAGAGAATACAAGAGACAGTCCAATAGTACGATGGACACAAGATATCGAAGAGCTTCTGAATTTGACAATAGAAGAGGCTGAACAGCTAGCACAGAACCGAGATGCCTACAGAGTGGCAGTGAGGACAACGTTCTGTCAAGGAGACGTTACATGATGGCATTGTTTCCAAATAGCCAACAGGTCATCTATTTCCGACGGTCATATGTCGATCCTGAAATATTTTTGAATTCTTTCTCAAACCCTTTGGAATATTGAATGCACTAATGTGTGTTTATTTTTGTGGTATTGTTGTACAGACGTTTATCGTTTGTACAATGTCGAGTTTCGAAATGGGAGTAATGGATAACAATGCATGCTGTTCTACCATGGATGTATAAAACCACCAATTGATGACATCAAGGTATGGAAGGGCTTAAATTATATACACCCGCGTCCGCACAGGAAATGACGTGAAAATGCTAACTTTATGTGCTGCTACATATTCCACCCTTCCCCACTCCCCTCACTTCCACTCCCTACAGCCGTAACATATTCTAGGATGTACTACTTTAGTGTGCTTCGAAGTGCTGGTCTCAGATTCTATTTAAAATCTCAATAACCAATACTCAAAGTAGCGCATATTTTTGCATGCGATTTTACATTGTACATGACCATATGATTTTATAATTGAAAGAAAAGAAATCATCAGAAGATAAACTAATTACAGTTATCAGAGTGTACTCCAGTCTGTGCTCCGGAGAGTGAGAGCGAGAGACGATCTAACCTGACGATATAATAGTCAGTGATGCTCAATTTGTTTTCTCTGTATAACAAGGTTTGTAAAAAGAAACGTTCTTCTGCCAATACATTTAACTAGAAGTGTACTGCACGCCACTTATCTTGGCTTGTGCCCAATACAATACAGAGCTAGCTTCACTATGGAATTTGGAATTAGTTAAATTAAGCTAATTTTATCGTGACTTGAAAGCTTGCATATGAAAGAGTTCAATGATATCTTTTTCACTAGAATCCTACACAGATAATACATATGTTTACATCAACAAACACTGACATTTTTTTTCTCAAAAAAACCATTTACAGCGAGTTATTATTTTTTATTTTTTTCTTCTTCTTCTTCAGCGTTCATTATCAAACTCCTGCTGGATCTCTCCTGCTGGATCTCTGTAGCAGTACTACTAGATCTCCAGCAGGGCGCAGTCCAGAGAATGAAAATGCGTTGTGTCGCCGTTCTATTAGCGCCAATGGCCCGACACATCCGTCTTCGGTGGAATTTTTGTAATCTGCAAATTGATAAGAAACCAACATAGTACAGTGAAATTTTGAACGGAAACTTAACATAGGTTACTGAGAAGTTGATTCAATACAAGCATGGATGGCCGTGTATGTCGTTACAGGACATCATCATCAGGTAGCATATCCTGAACATGATATAGCAGTCATCATAGCCTTTCGAAATTTCTGTCGCTTTTGAGCCACTTCCTGCTTATGTTAGTGTCATGTTCAGGTGATCTTTGATGTCTTACGTTCATCTTCTTCTTGGTCTGCCTCTTGCGCGTCTGCCTGTCATCATCCACTCCTTTATGGTCTTCTCAAGGATGCCATGACGTTTGATATAAACAAAATATTGTAGTTTTTGCGAAAGAAAACTTCACAGACAGTGGTCAGAATATAGATAATACCAATAAAATGCGTAGTCTATTTATTTGTTGAAGTACGTGTGGCTTGTCTAGTCAGAGTAGAGCTTGGAACAGGGTAATAAAGTTTTGCTAATCACTGGAAACACACATAATAACACACACAAACACCGACGCTGTGACCAAAAGACCTTTATCTAGGCTACATACCAACAAAAGTAGACTAGTAAGAACGGCACTATTAATATTCACATGGCAGAGATAAATTTGGACATCTTGTGTTGACATGTGTTTATAATATAACTTTCTGAATGCAATCCCCAACATTAGCCGCAGTAGCTCAGTTGTTAGTGCACAGACTTAATGACCAACACCTCCTAGGTCGACCAGATCGTGGTAAATGGGTACTAGTTGATCTGGAAATGTAACGGTAACATCCATGATGATGACCCCATCATTCATGTATGCCGTTGTGCATTGAAAAATATATGGGTCTATTATCGTATCTCCCATACACCTCAACTTGGGGATATATATGGCTAGTAATATCAATGTCGTAATATTCGCGGCTAGTAATATGGTTGTTTGGTTGCTGATACAGCGGTCCATGGGTTCATGCCCTTTGACCCAATGCTATTGTGTGATATATGCATGTGTTTGTGAGCTGTTGTTTTGTTCCATATCAATGTCGTAATATTCGTGACGTAATATCAAGCAAGATCACACGTACATCCCGTTAAACAATCACAAACTTGAAGTAGTTAACGTCTTCAAATATCTCGGGTCGCAAATACGTGATGATGGCAACTCGAGGAAATGATATGAAGATAAGACTCGAGATGGCGATGGCTGCTATAGCAAGGTTGACATGTTGTGGAAAAGTCACATCAGTATTACAATGAAGATCAATCTATTCAGATCACTGCTAGTGCTAAGTATACTTTTGTACGGATATAAATGTTAGACACGCAATGCAGTGACGGAAAGAATGATTCAGACTTGAATACAAGTGCGAAAGACGTTTGTTATAATTACTTCTATAGAACACAAGACAAATATATTCGTGCGGCAGCAAATAAACAAACTTGCAGGATATCGAGAACTACATTTGGCAGTGGTGAAAAGGCGTAAACTAGTTTAGTCTGGACATGTAACGAGACACGACTCGCTTTCTAAAACTATGGTTTAAGGAACTGTCGTGGGTGGAAGAAAAACAGTCGGTGAATAAATTTCCGGACTGACAACATCAAAGAATGGTACGAGCATGATTGTTCTTCACTTCTTCATTTTCGCAGTATAACATGTCTACACTTGACAAATGCTGTTGAAAGTTTGTCACAGATACCAAACAGCGTTCTGTAGATATCTGTCCCTGTGGACCAGTGCTTCTCGTTTAACTGGTTTCGTGTAAAGCAGTATTGTAGGATATGTTCGTGGTCTGTGTTGTCTGCCCACATGGACTCAGAGATGTGGAAATAATCTTAGTTTATGCTGAGGATAATAACTTGCTTAGCTCTGTCAGGATAGTGGTAGATGTCTTTTTGGTTGTTGACTTTCTTTCTAGTTTTGATGAGGGTCCTCTTTTCCTGGTTAGTGATTTCTTAGTCTTTTTGTTCCTGTGTGGCTCCATCTTATGACAGTCTGTCTGCCTCTTCATTTCCTAGTATGCCACAGTGGGATGGTACCCACTGTAGTACTATCCTACTGTGGATGTTCACTTCTCGTAATGCTTCTTTCAGGTCTGGTAGCTTACCGCTGTCAAAGGTTTGTAAGACAGAAATTGCAGCAGTAATAAACACCACTTGTTGAACATTAACTTGTGTTTCTAATTTTTCCGCAGCAATATTTAGAGAATGTACTTCCGCAGCAATATTTAGAGAATGTACTTCCGCAGCAATATTTAGAGAATGTACTTCCGCAGCAATATTTAGAGAATGTACTTCCGCAGCAATATTTAGAGAATGTACTGCCGCAGAGTATTTGGGACAGAAGATTCACGAAGTTGAACATGCGGGTTAATGAGAACAGCTGGGTTAATGGGTGAGCATGTGGACAGCCGTATGTGCTGATGTCTCCAGTATGACAACCATGAGACTCTAGATCGATAATAATCGAGACTGCAGTAAAAGCTTATAACCAATTCAGTACTTACGCATAACACAAGGGAGTGAGCTTTACTGTTTACAAACAAATTAACAGACTAAGGGAACGACAAAAATATAAATGACAGTAAACAAAACAGACTAAATCAACGCTTCAACCTTAAGGTCTTTCTAAAAATGAATACAGGACAAACAGAGAACAGACAATACATATAAATATAAGAGAAAAGAGTAAAATCACAAAGACTAGACTGTTTAACAACTTCGGAATACAAGATAACAATTACGTAAGTACACAAATACCACACGTAGTCTAATAGAGATGACAATTAAAAACATGAAGAAATAAGAACGAAATAAACAAACTATGTTTGACAATAAATATAATGACAAAACAACAGAAATGTCAACACAATATGCCCACTTCCTCACACAACAGTCCCACTCTAAATGAGAGAATGATTTTTATTACGACCAAATAGCTTAAGGGCAATCAATCTATCAATCAAGTGTCATGTCGAAAGTCGTAGGCGATCATGTTTCTCCGCGACTCTCTGTCTCTTGTGTTGTCAATAAGCTCGGTTGGTGAGCTTCTACCGTTCCACGATACAAGCCCATCTAGAAACTTTTCTTTTTGTCGTCTCCTATCTCTTCTCCCTTTGATCTTTCCAGTGGTTATTAAGTGTTCAAACTGTATTCATCTCAGCACATGCCCTAGAAACCTTGACTGTCTGCCTCTAATGTTTAATATGATTTATCGCTTACGCCAGCATCAATGAGAACCTCTGCATTAGTTTTCTTGGCTGTCCATGGTATTTTCATCATTCTTCTCAGAAACCACATTTCTGTAGCCTCCAATTCACGTTGAATTTTCTTGTTTATAGTCCATGCTTCACATCCATAAAAAAGAATTGGTTCGATATAACATCTCAGCACTCGAATTCGGGTCTGCATTGATAGACTTCCATTGCAAAAAATGGTTCTCATTTTTTGGAATGCTGATTTGGCTTGTGCTGTTCGGCTCTTTATCTCACTTGAGCATCTACCTTCTGATGTTAACAGGGTGACAAGATATTTCAATTTTTCAACTTGTGCTAATTTTGTGTTATTAATTATTATGTTGCACCTTAGTGGTGTATGTCTCTTTGATACAACCATTATTTCTGTTTTCTTCTTGTTTGAACTGAGGCCTTTGTTTTCACTTTCCTTAACTACTTTATCTAATAGGGCTTGCAGTTCTTGTTCGTTTCCTGCGATCAGTACTGTGTCATCAGCATATCTCAAGTTATTTATATTGTAACCTCCCACTTTTATTCCGGACATATCTTCTATATTTCGCATAATGTATTCTGTATACAGGGAGAAAAGGTCCGATGACATTACACAACCTTGCCTGACACCCATTTCTATATTGTATTATAATACGGTTTTCAAGTGCCTACCTAATGCTACAAATGTTATTGACATACACGGGGTAGTTTTATATTGATTACCAGTATCGCGAGCTTCACTATTCGCTAAACCCTTTATTGCCTTTCAGCATCAGTGGTAGAACAGTCTTCTGGAGTGCTGAGTGCTCTCTTGTGTGCTGAGTATAATGTGAAATGTGTCGCCTCTTTTGTTTCGGTTGTCCATCGTCTTTGTGGTCGGACTCTAGATCTACCTTCACTGTATCTGTGAAGCATAGCTTGCTGTGGTATGCTGTCTGATGGTAGTTTGCTGATGTGTGCAAACCATTTGATCTGTTTCTTAATATATTCCAAGATTGGGGTGGTGTCACTATTTCTTGATGGTTGTAAATCTCTGATATAACCAAACTGAACTAACGTTTGCGGTTGAAAAAAGCGCACCTCGCCATATTTTACTTAACTTACCAAGCAAGAGTTATCGCAATTGGAACAAGATTTGATTGCAATGTCCAGGATATCAATGGAACCAAGACAATTAACACCATTAAACTGCATAGCAACATGAATAGAAGATATGGTTAATGGAGTAAAGATGGGAATAGAAGATATAGTTAATGGCGTGAAGATGTTCTCTGTCCAATTATGGGTCTTATTGTTAATAATATTTTTATGATTATTTTTATCAATGGCGTGGAAAAGGTAAAATTACATTTGTTAACCCAATCAGGAACTTTCCTCTGTCCGTCTCTGTGGCGAAGTGTTACAGACCCTCTGTGATGCCAAGGTAACGAGTTCGATTCTCACCTTAGGCAATTGTGCATCACGAGTGATCAGAAAGAAATGGCAAACTGTTGTACGTATTTATATTGCCTAGAAAATCACTACAGCTATAAAATTCTGGTTTGTTGACTACTGATTGAATAGGATACGCTGCAAAAACAAACAAAAAATAACTTTGCTGCGATAAATGCTTCCGAAGGCTCATCCTCAAATTACTGAGAGGGAATCAATACTTGTCAATAAAAGGGTGGGTGTATTGTTGCACCCGAGATTAGTAGCGCTGCAGTTTGCTGTACATACTATAGGGGGTTTGACGTCGGTCTGACTGTACACCACACTATGATCTCCGCTGTAATGAAGCCTGCTAAAGACCCATTCGTGTTGAGAATGAATTCCAAATCTGTAGTTAAGGGGGGAGGGGCAGATTGTAAATTGAAGCACACCCCCCACCAACGTACACACACACACACCATAAAATCAAAATTTCATCTAGGAATGTATCCAAAAGAAATGTAAAACTATTCACATAGCAATTTTTCTTTTGTTGCAAAATGATTATAAAATCACACTGCTTATAAAAACGAACAAGCGGATTTTTTGTAGGTAAAATCCACCACATTAATATATATATATATATTAATATAATATATATATTATATATATATATATATATATATATATATATATATATATATATATATATGGCCCTCATATCTTAAGCACCACTTGAAGGTTATAAGTCACAACAAGGTTTTCTCTAGATTATAAGATTGTCCTACCCTTAGTTTATGCATACAATATAGGTATCATTACATGTAACGATAATTTGGTCACGCTCAATAGTAGTAGTAGACAACATTGAGACGATAGTGTTAATGTTGTGTTTTAAGAAATATACCACCGAAAAGATCAAGGATAGAAGAGACAGAGGAAGACAAAGAGTGAAATTTCTGGATGTGTTGTCACTGTGACATAAAAAGACGTCACAAACTGAACTTATTTACAACACACGAGACAGAGAATTGTGGAGAAGCATGATCGTGTACGCCACTCGGCATAGCACTTGATCGATTGATTGATTGACTAAATAACTGATTGATTGATTGGTTGGTTGATTGATTGATTGATTGATTGATTGACTTTATGTGAAAACGGTCAAAACGTCAAGCAGTGAAGGGTAACTGAGAAAAGGTTAGCATGTTGTGCGAGCAGCGCTGATAAACTAGCGCAAGGTACAATCTGCACTACTAGCGAGATCGCTACAAACTGTTGAAATTAACGCATACATTGTGACGAAGTCTTGTGTGCAGGGCCATTGACGCAAAATATACTACACGATGCATTTCCATTCTCTAATTTTACATCCTGCTGGAAATCCAATAGAACCATTGTCCTGCTACCTACAAGAGATCTAGTAGGACAATTGTTCTGCTACCTACAAGAGATCTAGTAGGACAATTGTTCTGCTACCTACAAGAGATCTAGTAGGACAATTGTTCTGCTACCTACAAGAGATCTAGTAGGACCATTGTCCTGCTACCTACAAGAGATCTAGTATGACAATTGTTCTGCTACACGACATTTAGTAGGATATTGTCCTGGTACAAGAGATCTAGTATGACCATTGTTCTACTAGAATATTTCGAGTAGGACCATTGCTAGTCTACAAGATATCTAGTAGTATCAATGTCCTTTACAAGAGAGCTAGTAGGATCATTGTCCTTCTACAAGAGATCTAGTAGGACCATTGTCTTTCTACAAGAGACCTAGTAGGACCATTGTACTTCTACAAGAGATCTAGTAGGACCATTGTCATGCAAGAGGAGATCTAGTAAGACAAGTGATCCTAGAGATCTAGTAGGACCATTGTCCTGCTACAAAAGATCTAGTAGGACTATTGTCCTGCTACACGAGAAATGAAGTTGGCGTGAGAGAACGGATCCTAAATACCCGGTAATGATAAATGTGGCAGAGACGCTATTAAAGTAAATATTTTCTTGATGAAAGGAATAATAATGATCGCGCTACAATTGTTAATTATAACTTTCTCACGAGAAATAAGTTTAACAATGTATGTTACATAGTTTCAAAAATAAATCACATTAACGTTACAAATCACAATAACTTCACAAGTCGTGTTAACTTCATAAACTGCATTAACTTCACGAATCACGTTAATTTCACAAATTTCATTTTCACAAATTTCATTAACTTTAAAGCAACTTACATTTCTCACCAGAATGAGTACTTGATTTCGGTTTGTGAGTACACCCAGTAGCTTCCTGTTCACTATTTTATGTATTCAATCATACATATACTCTCCTATTTACAGACATAATATAACCAAACTTGAATCTAGTTGATATCAAGAGATCCTCCATTTTATAAATCAACGTACGCACACTTTGCTTCTGAGCATAAAATTGCTACCGAAAGTGAGATAAGACAACAGGTCTCCGCTTGCATCGACTGGAAGCCTCCAAACACCTCTCACCATTCTTCTCCGCCAAAGCTCTAAGCCTTACTGCTGTATGCGTGCAGTAGTTTGGATAAAACTTATTCCACATACCTGGCTTTCCGATCTGGTTTGACGTACTTTTTACGGGCAAGTGAACTGAGCGCGAATTCAAGTCTGTCTCTTGTCCAGATTGTAATGTATTGTAAAACATGGTTTATATTCGAAAGCGTTTGGTTTGTTTAATTGTTTGCCTTCTGTGTAGGTTGTTTATTTTATTTGTGTAGATAGTTGATTTTGTTTAGATTGTGTGCGTCTTTTTTGGTTGAGCTTTCTTTTCATAGTTTTTTTTTTAATGCGTGCATTGTGTACTTGAATAGATTGCTTTTTTGTTTTTCTTGTTTATGTAAACTGTTTGCTTATTTGGTGATGTGTGTTTTTGTTTGTTTAGATTGCATGTTTGTTTTGGTATTTGTGTATATTGTTTTGTTTGTGTCCGTTATTTTGTTCAGATTATTTATGTGGCAGACGATTTGTTTGTTAAATTTATTTCCTCTATGAGTGTCTTTTTTGTCGTGTATTTATTTGCTTATGTATTTCGTTGATTTGTTTCTTTTGTGTGTTTGTTTAGTTTTCTCAATCATTTGGTTGTTTATTTGTACTCATGTAACACAGAAACTTGTACTGTAACAAACGTCTGCTCTAAGCGGAGAGACTTCCCGGCGCACCTCATCAGTGAGTACAGCTAGGGGTTTTTAGCTCTTTACGTTCACGATGCAGAATCACGATTCCCAAAATAATTCCAGCGAGAACTGTCTCACTAATTAATTATTTACACGTGTAGATTTTCAATTGCACAAACCAAAATCTGATCCACGCATGCACAAAGCACCTTAGAGGGAACATAGACGGTAACATGTAGGCTAATAAATAAATGTAGAACACACATTTGTATAAAAATAAGCAATAAATAATCATGTTTGAGATATATTTGTTTCAGTGTAGCAACGATATATTTTCCTTACTTTATCCTGTGTTCTGTCTGTATAACGAAACGGCTGTAGATGAAACACAGGGTATATTATGTTTACGCTTGGAGGTGAGCTTCGGTGCAGGGGCAACAACCTGATACATGGACGGTAGAACACAAGAGTATTTGTCTCAGATTTGGAACATACATTTTGTATTTGAGAACATTCCAGGGGCGTAGCGTGAGTTCTGGTAGGATGGTTATGGATGTAACAATTCAATATTTGTATGTATACGCTAACGGTGGAATGTGTTTAAGAATAATGGCAACGCTGGTTTCATATGTATCAGGTTGGATAATGAATTATGTCTTTCTTCAATATCTTGGTGTCATTCTTCTTCTTCTGTGTTCGTACGCAGACACCTGTAGATTAGCAGGATTCCAGAAAACGGAATGTGTTGTGTCATGGTTTACAGATTATTTGAGATACCTGCACATTTCGGCTTGACATATAAGAGACAGCATGGCTTTTGGGTCATTACATCCCGTACGGGATGAGGCAACCAACTCCCCTTTCAAAACACTCCTTAGTCGCCTTCTACGACATTCGTGGCAGGTAATATACTACAAATATTTGCTACACTTTCAGGCCTTACTCACACGCGGGGTCTAGGACAGAGTAAGTAATGAAGGAATGTGGAGACCAGGATAAAAACAGACCAGGATAAGATAACAAAGCCATCCCATGGTGGCCAATGAAAGAATATGAGATGGATATGGAGACGAACAGACCAGGTTAAGAACAGACCAGGTTAAGAACAGACCAGGCTAAGAACAGACCAGGTTATGAACAGACCAGGTTATTAACAGACCAGGTTAAGAACAGACCAGGTTAAGACCAGGGTACGGTAAAAAAAAGCCATTGATATGTCTTCAGTTGAGGGGGGGGGGACCAAAAGAAAACATTTCTTCCATTCCATCGCAAATCCCTCTTTTTCATTAGATTTTTGATGACTTTAATCCAAAAAATCGTTAAGGGAGGTGGGCTTACTAAACTTCTGGCTAAGGGAGATGGGCTTACTAAATTTCTGGCTAAGGGAGATGGGCTTACTAAACTTCTGGTTAAGGGAGATGGACTTACTAAACTTCTGGCTACGATCCTAATACTATATGTCACGTTCTGATTTCCTTAGGGAGAGAAGGAGGTTGGCGAAATCCCCCCCCCCACATATCTACGGGATTGTCTGGTAGACACCCAGATTTAGGATAGTGCTGGATTAATCATACGCACACACAAAAAGTTGTAAAATAACATCGATTGAATTTACATACCTGTGCAGAGTGTGTGTATGTGTGTGTATGCGTGGGTAGATGGGTGGGTGGTTGTGTGTGTGTGTGGGGGTGTGGGTGTGCGTGTGTGTATGTGCAACTATTATGTATTAATGTATGACTCAGAAAAATGGACACTAAACAAACAATTAGAAAATAGAATAGATGCCTTTGAGATGTGGATATGTAGAAGAATAGTGAGAATATCATGGAAAGAGAAGAAAACAAACAAAGAGGTGCTAAGGACACTTAATATGAAGAAAGAACTACTAAGGGAAATAAAGACCAGGCAAATAAAATACTTTGGATACATTAAAAGACATGACACCCTATTGAAGACCTTACTTGAGGGTAAAGTCAAAGGGAAGCGAGCAAGAGGTAGGCAGAGATGCAAGTGGGAGAGTAACATCACAAGATGGACAGGTTACAGTCTGGCAGAGTGCACCACCATAACAAGATACAAGGGATGTTGGAGGTCTGTTGCTGCCAACCTTCGTTGCGAAGACGGCACTTGATGATGAGTCATTTTATGTTGGTGATTGTGGTTTTCTTATTTCTTGTGGTGTTAATAACTTCTGTTAGAGATTTATTTTTGTGTCACAGTGATAACCCATCACGAAATTTCTCTCTCTGTCTTCCTCTATCTCTTCTGCCCTTCATCTTTCCGGTGGTTACTAAATATTCACGTTAATAGGCATTTATGCATTAATTTGGCTTTTACAAAGATGGGGAAGGGTGCGACGAGAGGGAGGGGTTACAAAAAATCTTTGGTAACTTCGTTTTCGTTGGAGTTCTGATGACCTTCTATGGGGAAATAAGTAAACGGTTTGGGTATATTTCACTACCTTGTTTGCCCAGATTCCTAGTTCTAAATAGCATGTTTCGACTTCCGAACACCCCGCCTCGAGCTACATGGATTGCAGACAAATTGCCGCAAAATCAAGTGTCACATCAAGTACATTAGACGTTTCGAATAAAAAAAACCTTCACAAGAACGTAAAGCAACAGGAGAACATAAATATATCAATAAGGATGGCAAGATACATATCCACGCGGTAATACACACACGGTACGATCAAATAAAAACATTAAAATAAATCTAAATAATTTCAGAGGAAGATATGATAAGAAAAAGATATAGTGTACACAGAGTGGTATGCAGAGTACTAGGTTCAGTACACGATCAATGAGAGATTAAAGAGGTTACGTCTTCGGGGGTGCTGAGTAAAGCCTGAGGTAAACCTTAATGGAAGGAATAAAGGAGAAATGCGGAGAGATCGCGAACATACAAAGAAATGTAAAGCAAAGCAGTCCAAATGGTAAACTCAAAGATATGTTACAGCGTGGAAAACAGTTTGTATAAGAGTGAAATAAACAAATAAGAGTTACTTGTAACATGGCTGCTTATCCAAAATTTATCGCCCTGATTTCATACCTAGTCATTCTCTGCAGGTATTTTTTGTTCCCTGTTATTTATTGCATACAAGTTTTCCAAACGTTTAAGCATCTATGAACCGCTTGTTTGTCTAATTTCTTGGCAGAATGTTAGTTTGGGAGTTTGTTACTGGTCTTGTTACCTCATGCACATCTCAGCCAAATCGTGTATCATTTCTAAGCACATATTTCGATTACGTCATTGCAGAATGTTGATTTTGACTTGTCAAACAAGCAAGGGAAGGCAATTGGGGATCAACAAGAGAAGTATATACAGCTTTACCACTCAACATTTTGAAAAGGTCCCGGTTTCGAAAATAAAATCAAAGGAGTTATAAGGCTGATTATATAGATTTGCGGGTTCTTTATTGGAATGCGTTCCTACATATTTGATTATTTCCCTTGGCTATGTTTATCAGTGTATGTTTATCATTTATAAGGGGTGGGGGTATACTTTGCGGTTATAGAATACTGTATCAATTCAAGATTATTGAATAATGATTCCACTGGAGAATATAGGCCTAATACTGTATCCAGTGTTCAATTTTATTGCTGACTCCCATTTCCCCCCCCTTCAGCTCCAGTTTTGTTGTTTCAATCCCCAGGAATTATAAATCATTAGCTTTTACATCCTGTGTGCACTGGAGAGTGGGGTAGCTTCTACGGAGCTTGATTTTGTACCCAGAAGACATCATCTCTCAGTGGTATACAACAGAAATCATCAACTCTCAGCAGTGTACAACAGAAATCATCAACTCTCAGCAGTGTACAACAAAAGTCACAAACTTTCATTGGTGTACAATGATTTGAGTAGACGCCTCCTACTCAGAGGGGGGGGGAGGTTGTGGTGCTCTACCTTTCCGCAAAATGCAAAGTTGGAGGCATGGGCTTCAGCCCCTATGCTAAGCATCCCTTCCTGTCAGGTGTCAATAGGAACCCAGCTCTGATCCATTGTCACGGATATGGGTGGAGTAGCCAGTAATGCATTCCCCGCCATCCAAGGTGGCAATTGACAAGGGGATTCTGGCCTGATTCTGGGTTCTCTCAGTGAATTGTCACGTCTTGCTTTTCACCACATCACATGTTTGGACATGTATGCAGACATGATTCCTTGTCAAAAACAATACTGCAGGGAACCGTCGAAAGGGAGGGGGGGTGGGAGAATCAGAGAAATGCAAATAAGACATGGACAGACAACATCAAGGAATGCACAGGCAGACAAGACATAGACAGACAACATCAAGGAATGACAGGCAGACAAGACATGGACAGACAACATCAAGGAATGACAGGCAGACGAGACATAGACAGACAACATCAAGGAATGCACAGGCAGACAAGACATGGACAGACAACATCAAGGAATGCACAGGCAGACAAGACATGGAAGACAACATCAAGGAATGCACAGGCAGACAAGACATGAATAGACAACATCAAGGAATGCACAGGACAAACAGGATTTTTCATCACTCATCTGCATAGGTGAAGATAGAAATCGTTGGAGGACTCTGCTGAAGCATCCAATGTGGTACCCCTACAGCCCTGGCGGGTTACGGGTGTACAGATTGATAGATATGATACCCGTTCATAGTTCGGGCACCAAGTACACATTGACAGGAACTCATCAAGTTCAGGAGTGGAACTCATCTGACTCCACCAGCGGGATGTGTAACTCTGGTTAAACTGAATGTTGCGCCACACAACAAAATGTAATTGTACGTGAAATGTTACTATCATCTCAGTACATCTTATTGTATTGACAGTTTTATGTGTTTATTTCTTGTTCGTTGTTGTTTCATCATAAAATTCCCTATTGTACTGTAATGTGGGGAAAAGACCTTGTTCCGCTGTTGCTGTTTTTTGTTTTGGTTATTTCTCATAGACATTATTTTTGCTATTTATTATATTAGTAATCAGTGACACAATAATACTTTATCATAGTTGTTACTATAACAATAATAATCATAAAACCCATAACATTTCCGGGTCGTCACATTGGGACATGTGATGCAGACCTGACCGGGACTCTGAGTCTACATACACTAGGATGTCTGCTGGAACGGAGGGCGGAGCACACCCCCGCGTGCTGTGAAGCCAGTTTCTAATCAAGAATCCATAAGAAGATGCATAACGATCTCCACGCATTATTATCCCATACCACCCTGTCCAGTTCTTACTATTATCCAGTCATGTCTTCTTCTGGCCACCTCATCTTCTTCCACCCCCCACCGTACCTTGAAGAACTTCTTTTGTCATCGAGAAATATCTCATCACGTATCTGTAGCACCGAAGTTTCACAATTGTTAAACAGTGGTTCTTGTTGGTCCACTAATACTTGCTCACTATATCGGCATCTCTATTGTCTTTCCCCAGGTGGTTTGTTATCCACTCTTGTTAAGCTTAGGGGGTGATTGGAGCTCGAGCTTGTGCTTCAAGATCAGATGTGTTGCATTGGCTGTGCTGTGACCGTGTTTGTTCAAGATGTCCTTGATGATTTCTATCCATCTTTTCCGTGGTCTTCCTCTGGTTTTGTACCCTGATCTCATTCGGTTATATGCCTTCATGGGTAACTTGTCGTGATGCATTCTCATAATGTGACCAAACCACTTGATCTGCTGCCTTTCTATGTATTATATGCAAGGTGTTATACCTATTCTCTCCTTAATGTCTTGATTTCGTAATCTGTCACGCGTGGTGACCCCTGCAGCTTTCCTCAAGCATTTCATCTCACACGTCAATACCATCTCCCACCTCACCTACATCAATTAAAAAACCCATCCTGTAAATGACGTGGTGACAGTAAGAGCATGCAACCTTCCTGTAACTCTCTAACAGGGAAAATGCAGTATTGGTATTGAAAGTTATTTTGTTTTTATCTACAGAAAGTGTACAACAGGTTTAATATTGCCCCATGTCCATCAGATATGCCAATGGAGAGGCCTTCAGATCTTCCACATACTGCCCCATGGTCATAAAATGTATAACAAAAGCTGATCACCAATTTATAAATGTAATATGTCCACTATAGACTAGAACAAGAGAGGATTGTACACGGTTTCCTGGTCTTGTTTCTACACAAAAATGGAAATTTTAGTTTGTTTTGCCAAGACTCTTAATTGTTGGGCCATGAGATATGTTGAAACAGCATTAAATTCTTGAGTTAAAACAGCAAATTGAATTCTTCAGTTCAATCAGTATTGAATTCTTGAGTTGAAACAGCATTGAATACTTGAGTTGAAACAGCAAATTGAATTCTTCAGTTCAATCAGTATTGAATTCTTCAGTTGAAACAGCATTGAATTCTTGAGTTGAAACAGCAAATTGAATTCTTCAGTTCAATCAGTATTGAATTCTTGAGTTGAAACAGCATTGAATTCTTGAGTTGAAACAGCAGATTGAATTCTTCAGTTCAATCAGTATTGAATTCTTCAGTTGAAACAGCATTGAATTCTTGAGTTGAAACAGCATTGAATTCTTGAGTTGAAACAGCAAATTGAATTCTTCAGTTCAAACAGCATTGAATTCTTGAGTTGAAACATCAAATTGAATTCTTCAGTTCAAACAGCATTGAATTCTTCAGTTGAAACAGCAAATTGAATTCTTCAGTTGAAACAGCATTGAATTCTTGAGTTGAAACAGCAAATTGAATTCTTCAGTTCAAACAGCATTGAATTCTTGAGTTTTTATGTGCCACAAATTGCGCTATTTAGCTTTTTTATTTTGTAAAAAATTTGTAAGCATTACAAAAGGGAAAAAAAAGAATTTTTGAATAAAATGAAAAATTACATATTAATAAAGTAATATTGGATCATAGCAAGTTGCTAAAATATAGCTTATTTATTTTTGCATATAACGTGCCACCACACCTTCTTCTATAAAAAAAAGGAAGTTGTGAGTATTCTGGGTGAAAGAAATTTCTAGAGAGACTCCTCTATTCCATATAGGAAATAAGAGCATCAATGCTCGTAATCCCTGGGAACAGAAACAAACAAACAACCTGTTTAAGAGCTCTTTATGTGGCACAAGCATGATCATCGCAGAACACCCACGATAACAGAACATTCCCTCGGGAATCGATGAAAGACACTATTTTCAAAACACTTCATTTAAATCCTCTATTAAATAGTCACCAATTCTTCCTAAAGAAATTATGAACATCAGATGCCAAGACTAAGGTTACAGATACCACTGTCCTTGACATAATAACTGAATTTCACAAGTGGATGTAACACATGGTCATATCAATTGTAATGGACAAACAAAAATGTTCACTAATTTATTTAGAAATCGTGATGGAAATGATTTCAAAGGTTTCCAGATAATTACAGGAAATAGAATTCTCTAATTTGGTAAAACCTAAAACTATTTGGGGATCGCCAGGTCGCTATTTTCAATTCTACTGGTAAAAGTTAATACACTGTAGTACCGGTATTATTTACTGTGATTATAAACATTTTTAAGATATGAATGAATGAAGAAGGTTTCAATGAAAAAGGTTTACTCACGTCTTTGTGAAGTCTTTTGAAAAGTGTTATAAACTATGAAAATGTGTTATAAGAGAATGTGCTATAAAAGGATTCTACTGTAGAAAGTTTCAACTGATGTGGTACAGTGGAATCCCTCTATAGCACATCCTTTTATAACACATTTTCCTATGAAAAAAAACACTTTACAAAATCCCCAATTATATTTATTCTTTACTGCTTGTACTGTAGGTCTATATAATGAATTTCTGTTATTACATACATATTTCTGTTATTACATACATATTTATTATTCTATACGTATTTCTGTTATTACATATATATTTCTGTTATTACATACATATTTCTGTTATTACATACATATTTCTGTTATTACATACATATTTATTATTCTATACGTATTTCTGTTATTACATACATATTTCTGTTATTACATACATATTTATTATTCTATACGTATTTCTGTTATTACATACATATTTATTATTCTATACGTATTTCTGTTATTACATACATATTTCTGTTATTACATACATATTTCTGTTATTACATACATATTTATTATTCTATACGTATTTCTGTTATTACATACATATTTCTGTTATTACATACATATTTCTGTTATTACATACATATTTATTATTCTATACGTATTTCTGTTATTACATACATATTTCTGTTATTACATACGTATTTCTGTTATTACATACATATTTCTGTTATTACATACATATTTATTATTCTATACGTATTTCTGTTATTACATATATATTTCGTAGGTCCGAAGCAAGTTGTTATAATGGGATCTGGTCATACAGTATTGGGTATGCTGAAAAATCGCTGTCATTCTTCTTCATCATTTATTCTCAAACTCCCACCAGTTCTCTCTTGTAGCAGGACAATGATCCTACTAGACTTTCAGCAGGATGTAGTCCAGAGAAAGGAAATGTGTTGTGTTACTGTTTTATTTGCAGCAAATGCCCGATACACCCGTCTTTGGTGGGCTATCTTTCAATTAAATCATTTACGAAGTTTGAGACAAAAGCCCACGGAACAGAGAACAAGAAACCATCATCAAGGCAAAGAATTTCAATATGACAAATTTTAATTTTATATCAATAAGATAATAAAACAACAATACACTATATGGAGAAACTTCAATGGTGCCAAAGTTTTTGTGCACTGCTCATCAAGCTGCCTTATGTAATAGAAATAAAACCCAGACATTCTTCTTCTTCTGCGATCATTACTCAGTCAGGTTGGGACTCCGGATTCTATGATATAGGCTGCTGTCTGTTTTAGAGTGTCTACTGTACCATACAGTTTCTCTTCAACACTGATTGGGGTGGGCCATGTCTTGTTTCTCAGGTCTGCATACTGGGGACATTCTTGTAGGATATGTTCTGCTGTCATATTCGCAAGGCTGCAATGGCAGAGCCCAGTTGTACCTATTTTGAATTTGGTGTACAAATGATGTCTCATTTTGTTGTGACCAGTTCTAAGGCGCAGCAGGATAACCTGGTCTCTTCTGGACAGTTGGTAATATCCGTCATCTGCATTATATTTGCGGTGGTCTTCTTTCCACTTTTTGTTATAGTTGCCTTTAATGATGGTCTTCACTTCTTCCTAACTGACTAGATAGTCTTCTTGAGGTAACCTCCCTCCTTCTTTGGCCAGTCTATCTGCAACTTCATTCCCTTCAATGTTACAGTGTGACGGTATCCACTGGATCACTACTCTTTGGAAATTATTGTACAACTGAACTAGAACTGCCCTCAATTCATTCAGTTCGGTGTTCCTGTGTAGCTTCAGTGCTGTTATGACAGAGAGTGCATCTGTTAGTAGTACAATATTCCTGTGCACTTGTTCTTTGTGTTGTAAGATAGTTTCTGCTGCTTTCTTGAGAGCTTCCATTTCTGCTTTAAAATTGGTTGAGAGCTTGCCTGTAGCTATGGCTAGAGTAACATCTTTCCCGTATTTTAGCCTGAGGGTCACTCCTCCACCTCCATTTTCTATTGCATTTGTAGCCGAGCCATCTGTATAGGCATGAGTCCATACATCTTGTGGGTAATTAACTGCGATGTGTTGTTCTGTGATACGCTTTCTCTCCAAGTCTGTCTTTTCTTTTTGAGTTCCTTTCTTTTCTATACCTTCTATTTGTTCTTTTAGTTGTGGAAGTCTGTATGCCCAAGGGGGGATGATACTTACTGGTTGAATGGGCCTTGGTTTCGCTTGTCCTATAGTTGGTGCCTTTTGTATCAGTTTCTTTGCATTTGCTGAGAAGTTGCTCCTCTCCAGCCTGCTTTTGCCATAGCCATTAATTCTTTGGTGCATAGGATGATTCAGGAGTCTCTTGTATTTTTCTGCTTGTTGAACTACTTTCATGTCTCTTCTATCTTCCATTGACTGAAGGCCAGTTATTGTTTCTAATGTATTTATGGGTGTAGATTTCATAGATGCAGTGATAATACGTGTAGCTTGATTCTGGGTTTTGTTTATTTTGTTGAATTGCGGTTTAGATGATGTGGCCCAGGCTGTGATGCCATACTCTAGTACTGGCCTAACTCTACCTGTGTATAGTCTTTTCAAGATTTTGCTGTCCGCTCCCCAGTTTGTGCCTGCTATCTTTTTCATTATTGCCATACTATTTCTGGCTCGTTTCTCTGCCATTTCTGTCTGTTTTGCCCATGCCATTCTAGAGTCAAGGGTAATTCCGAAGTATGTTGGGTTCTACTCTAGTGGGAGTACGTGATTGTTTATTTTTAGTGTTGTTTTCTGTACCTTGTTGGATAGGGTGAATATTGTGTGTGTGGTTTTCTTTTTATTAATGGTAAGCAGCCATTTCTTGGTCCAGCTTTCTAGTTTGTGCAGTGCCCCTTGCATTCTATTTTTTGCAACTGCTATTGTCACCCCTCCTGTCCACAAGGCCAGGTCATCTGCATACATTGCAGAGTGTACCCCAGTTGGTATGCCCTCCATAATATAATTTATGTAAATTAAGAAGAGTGCAGGGGATAGTACACCTCCTTGCGTGACACCTTGTTCTAGTATTCTCTTCCTGCTACGTTTTCCCTGTACGTGCACTCTAGCTGTTCTTTTTTCCATATAGTTGCATATCCAGTTATATAAGTGTCCTCTGATTCCTAGTCTAAGGAGCTTGTTCTTGAGTCCATCTTTCCAAACTTTGTCAACTGCCTTCTCCATGTCAACCCACACTGCAAGCGTGTGTTTTTTTTCTTGGTATGCGTCTTCAATCTCTTGGGCTATGTAGGCGACCTAGTCTTTTGTTGATTTGTGTTGTCGGATGCCGCTCTGTTGTGCTATTATGAGTTGTTTTCCTTCCAAGTGCCACATGAGTCTTCTGTTGACCATTTTCTCCATTAATTTGCCCATACAGCTGAGGAGACTGACAGGTCTATAACTACTTGGGTCGAGTTTGTCTTTGCTTTGCTTTAAAATGGGAACCATGATAGCTTCTTTCCATGCCGTGGGCACCTGTCCTGTTCTCCAGCTAGTATTTACTATGTTTAGAAGTTTTCTCTTTGCTCTAGGCCCCAGTTTCATAAGCATCTCATTGGTAACCCCATCTTTACCTGGTGACTTCTTGAGTTTGAGGTTCTGTAGTACTTCTTCTAGCTCAGTTTCCGTAAATGTTGTCAACATTTGCTCTTCTATCCCCATAGGCATATCCTTTAGTTCATGGATTTCATTCTTGACTTCTTTTTTTCTTTCTTATGGTATGTTTATCTGGCTCACAGTTGCATAATTGTTAATGAAAATGTTTGCTGCTGCTTTTCCCGTGTGCATTTTGTTATTATATTCAAGTGTTATTGGAGGTCGGCTACTGTTTTCATCACTCAATGCCTTGGCAAGTTTCCAGAGTTTGTTTCCATCTTTGTCCATGTTAAGGCTCTCGGTTTTTTCGATCCATCTCCTCCTTGCTGATGTTTTTACCTCTCTCTTGTATTTAGCTGAGGCTGCCTTGGGAGCTATATTGCTTTCTTTAGTCTGTTCTGTTTCTGCGAATTCTCTGGCCATATTCAGGTCTTCTTCAAGCTTTTGTATTTCTTTGGAACAGTACGGTTTGTAGTTTTTTCTTGCCCCTCTTGGTATTGCTTCTTTTGCTGCCCTAAGTATTGCCTCAGTTAGCTTTTCCATCATGTTCTTAATTTTTTTTTTTTGATGGGTGTTGATAGGCTCACTATATGCGTCTGAGAGTTTTGCAAATTTGTCCCAGTCTGCTCTCTTATAGTTCCAGCGGGGAAGAGGTTTCTGCTCTTCCTGTGTGTAGTTAAGGTTGATAGTGAGTTTTATTGGTTTGTGGTCACTGTCCCCTAGCTGGTTCATAACTATTCTACATATTTTATGGGATTAATCGCCAGTGGCAAACGCTAAATCTGGGGTTGATGTTGATTTCCATCTCCTTGAGTAGAAAGTTGGAGGATCATCCTGTGCATTCAACAGAAATAGATTGTTATCGATTTCCCATTCTTCCACTTCTTCTCCTCTTGAGTCAGTTTGCTGGTAACCCCACCTTTCAGAGTGGCTGTTAAAGTCGCCCACTACAATACAGTGTGTGTCTGTAATATCCATTGTTTCTAATTTAAGGGCTCTTCCTACTGGGCTGTATATGTTATAAATTCTGATGGACTGGTTGTCTATGTACACATCTGTTCCTATAATCTCTGATTCTCCTATTGTATTTATTTCTATCTGCTTTGCTGGAATGGTGTTGCGTATCAGTGTAAGTACCCCTCCCTTATGCCCTTCTCTGTCCTGTCTGAATGTTTGGTAGCCCCTGATAGAGAATCTATGGTTTAGGTTAAGATGGGTTTCTTGTATACAAGCCACATCAATCTTGTCGTTATCCAGTCTAGCTGTTAGTGCCTGCTTTTTGTGGTAAATGCCTTCCGCATTCCAATGCAGTATGTTTAGTCCTTTTGTCTGTCGTGTGGTTTGACCAGTCATATTTTCCCGCTGTTCCCATTTCCTGGTCTTCCAAAATGGGCCAGGGTGACCACCAGTAGCTTGGGGTGGGCCCCTTTGAGGCATGGGGCCCGGCACTCTACCTGCCTGGTGGGACTCCTCAGGCAGGGCACCATACCTAGAATCCAGTGTCTCAATCTGCATGAGTGTATATGAGGTACGTTGCACTTTGTTATGCGCCATATGGCCAAGTGCATCCGATTTCCGCCAGCTATTTTTTTCAGGTTTGCTTTCCTTAGATGGTCTACCCTCCCGGGATCATGAGCACCATCTGTCCAGGCTTTGTGTAGAATTTTCCATCTCCTAGGTGGCCTGTCTTTCTGGACTCTTGGGCGCCACCTGCCCAGCAGTTAGGGGAATTTCTAAGTTTTCCTGCCTTTTTCCTTTATGGGATGAAGCTGATTGGGGCCTAAGGAGGGTTTTACTGACTTCTCCCTTTGTATGTTTCAAAAAATAGTTTCCTATATTCCCCTATTTTAAAGGTCCCCCCCCCAACCCTGGGGACGCGCATGATGGGGTCAATGACCCCAGCTGTTGGCTTGACTTATAGCGGATCATACTCGCTTGATGCTGCCCGTCACGAGACACATGGGGTATTTGAGTGGAGATATAAGTGCCATCTGATATCCCACCCCGTCCTGTTGGGCAACATCGCCAGTTTGTCCACGACTGCTTATTCGTCCAGAAATCTGGATTATTCGTCCAGACATCTGTCTTATATTGCAGCCAACCACCAGATATGGAGGCTCCATATCCAGAGGCTATTCCACGATCCGCAACCTGTGGACGCGCCTGGTAGGGGATGGTCGCCCCCCCCCCAGGAAACCCAGATATGAGAACAAATGACTAATGACTTAAGTCTTTGCAATCTTCTTTCTTCTGTGTCCATTCTTAAAACATTATTTTAAAGGAGTAGAGGACTGCCTTCATTGTACTCAGGTTTCTCTATGTGCACTATGTCCATCCCAACAAAGCAGCACATCATCTACAAAGTTCACATTGATAACACACATAACTCCGTATCTTCATGAGATAATCCTGAGGGTTCTCCCAAAATAATTCACTTTGTAAACAAGATATGATGACTCAGATATGAAATGACCTCTTGAGCAGAAGACAGATGGGTTAACTACTGCGCCAGTAGTAATCAGTAACAATAATACATTATCATCGTTGTTATTGCTTCTTATCTTTGTTATTGTGGTACTCTCCATCTTGTCGGATATTCTCTGACAGTGTGGTTATTATTCATCCAAAAAACAAAAGAACTGTCTGTGTAGATATTAATGGTTGGTTTGTGGTCCAACAGCCTATGTGCTCAAGTCAATACCATTAAGTGGTACATATTATTCTATTTATCTGGCCTCACCAGTCTGGCAACTGTGGAATCCCACCAGTGTGGCAACTGTGGGATGGACTTCTAGTTTAAGGTTCAACTAATATGGTAAATGTCTTCTTTCCAGGCATATTGTAGGAGGCGGTTATGGAAAGTAAGGGGATAGGTTAACCACCTGTCATCTGTGAAAAAATCATCATTGTCACTCCAATGTCTTGTCTCATTTCTAACTTTTGTCTTCTGTCACATGATTCCCATCATGTCACAGATTCCATCACATGTCAAAGATTCCATCACATGTCAAAGATTCCATCACATGTCAAATTCCGTCACATGATTCCATCACAAGTCACATGAATCTGTCACATGATTCGCATCAATGATAAAGATATACAGGTAAGTGAATATTGCACCTTTGTAGTACCATCCAGGGCTGGTCATCTACAAAGTACCATCCAGGGCTGGACATCTACAAAGTATCCTCCAGGGCTGGACATCTACAAAGTATCCTCCAGGGCTGGACATCTACAAAGTATCCTCCAGGGCTGGACATCTACAAAGTATCCTCCAGGGCTGGACATCTACAAAGTATCCTCCAGGGCTGGACATCTACAAAGTATCCTCCAGGGCTGGACATCTACAAAGTATCCTCCAGGGCTGGACATCTACAAAGTATCCTCCAGGGCTGGACATCTACAAAGTATCCTCCAGGGCTGGACATCTACAAAGTATCCTCCAGGGCTGGACATCTACAAAGTATCCTCCAGGGCTGGACATCTACAAGGTACCATCCAGGGCTGGTCATCTACAAGGTACCATCCAGGGCTGGTCATCTACAAAGTACCATCCAGGGCTGGACATCTACAAGGTACCATCCAGGGCTGGTCATCTACAAGGTACCATCCAGGGCTGGACATTTACAAAGTATCCTCCAGGGCTGGACATCTACAAAGTATCCTCCAGGGCTGGACATCTACAAAGTATCCTCCAGGGCTGGACATCTACAAAGTATCATCCAGGGCTGGCCATCTACAAAGTATCATCCAGGGCTGGTCATCTACAAAGTATCCTCCAGGGCTGGCCATCTACAAAGTATCATCCAGGGCTGGACATCTACAAAGTATCCTCCAGGGCTGGACATCTACAAAGTACCATCCAGGGCTGGTCATCTACAAAGTACCATCCAGGGCTGGTCATCTACAAAGTATCCTCCAGGGCTGGACATCTACAAAGTATCCTCCAGGGCTGGACATCTACAAAGTATCAACCAGGGCTGGACATCTACATAGTATTAACCAGGGTTGGACATCTACAAAGTATCCTCCAGGGCTGGACATCTACAAAGTATCAACCAGGGCTGGACATCTACAAAGTATCAACCAGGGCTGGACATCTACATAGTATTAACCAGGGTTGGACATCTACAAAGTATTAACCAGGGTTGGACATCTACACAGATGATGGTCAACAGATGTCTATCTATGGTGTGTACATTCTGCACGCTGGAGGGGTGTCTTGTGATTTTATTGATGCTACGAATGTATATGAATGTATTTGTTTGTGAGTTCATTCTCAAACTCCCACTATTTCTCATTGCAGGATGGTTGTACTAGATTTCAAAGAGAATTAATGTGGAGAAAATGGAGATGTGCTGTATAACCATTTTATTTCGCCCAACACATATGACTTTGGCAGTATACTAATATATAAATTGGGTCAGAGAGCATAAAGAACAGCTTGTTGGATCAGCAACAAACCAATACATCAACAAGCCAATACATCACAAACAAATACATCAATACATCACAAACAAATACATCAATACATCACAAACAAATACATCAACAAGTAGATACATTAAAAAACCAATACATCAACATACAAAAAAAAAGTTGTTGTGTGGGTAGGGGATGTAAACCTATTGTAGAGCGAAATGGAAATAACAAATTTTTGTTTTAGATGAATGCTGAGTACCAGAGATTGTGCAGGAATTGAACTCTCCATGCTCAAAATCTAGGCCTACAGAAAAAAAAATGTTCTCACATACTGCACAATCAGTGTTTTCATATGATAGCTGGTCAAACTGCTGTCTGATTTGTACATAAAATGAAAATCATAGAGGGAATGTACAGGACACAAGTCTCCCTTGGTTATATTAGGGTGTAAGACCATTTAAATATAAGAGAGATTGCAGTTCATGTTATACTGTCACAATTATATTCAAAGTTAGTAACCAGCAAAATGTATACAAATGCATAGATGTGCAAGGATGTTTTCATGTATGCATTAATACAACACTCACACACACACACACTTGACCATATTGAGGTCAATACCCCCAAACCCCTCCCTCCCCCAAAGCAAATCATAACATGGCTTTGTAAAAGAAGTTTTAAAAAAGGTGGGCCAAATGTCAAAAAACCTCCCATCCCCTAGCGATTATTCCCAAAAAGGTCATATTTGTTTCATCAAACTGCAGAAATGTCAAGAAAACACACAATATAATATAGAAGGAGGGAGGGAGAATTCATTAATAAAGAAAAAAACAGGATTTCAACCAGGTTTGCTCAGATGGCACCTACTCGCTTCACAACATGAGTCACCACATTTTCCACCTTCGATGGATGCGGTGTGGTTAAAGACTAAAAACATTTTGCGGGGCGAGTGGGTGCCGTCTGAGTGGACTTGTTATATATCCTGCTCATTGCTTTATGAAACAAAAATGCATGAATGTCCTATTTGTCCTTCTTACGGTAAACCTCCCCCCTTCCTTAAGGGAAATGTATCTACAGCCCAGATGCCATGTACTCCTATGGACTGTGTGATAAAAAGTAGCCAACGTTGACGATGATAATGACGAAGACAAAGATGATGATAATAAAACTCCAAGTGAATATGATGTTTTCACTCCAGTTCCCTGTGCCACAAGGCGGAGATTGACTTTCAAACTTTAAAAGTAGTTTCTCTGGCATT
This sequence comes from Meghimatium bilineatum, assembly GCA_034231615.1. Taxonomy (NCBI): domain Eukaryota; kingdom Metazoa; phylum Mollusca; class Gastropoda; order Stylommatophora; family Philomycidae; genus Meghimatium; species Meghimatium bilineatum. The sequence goes on from CM067304.1 coordinate 4,265,466, forward strand.
CTTTTTTTGATGTGTAAGTTTTTCAGAGATTTTGCACGTTCAAAATAATACCTGTTTGATGCATACAGTACAATGCCACGTGCTGGGCAGTCCTCTACACCAGAGAAATCTTTTCTATGACTGTCTGGCAACCCTGATGCAAGCTGCAGATAAAAGAGTTGATTCGCACCTAGCAGCTCATGCATGGGTGTTTAGCAGCCTTATCAGAGTGGATATAGTGGGTGTAGTACTCAATCCCCATGTCGTACCTCCTCAGTTGCTTCTTAAGACATGCAGAAGTGTTACTGCTTCTTCTGTTCATTTGTTCTCAAACTCCAGCAGAATAGCAGGATGTAGTCTGAAGAATGGAATATGCTGTATCATGGTTTACAGCTGTGCTGTGATATCTGTGCCATTTGTCCTGACACATCCGACTCCAGGATAGCTCCTAGATCACTTTGACCCTCCATGGGTTTAGACAGCCACCCCATAATCTCTTTTGCCATCTCTTCCGGCATGCATGAAAGGTAGTGATCCTATTTTTTTCTCCTCTTGTCAGGCTCTGGCAGAACACAGGTGGGCAAACAGTAATACTACCAAATGGTTAGTCTTTTAAGTGAAAAAAATGTCTGCATATAGAATCACTTGCCCGCCGTCAAGCAGCCTCAGGTTTCAAGTTCTCGTTATTTGTAGTTTTAAATAGAAATTACTCATGTGGTTCACTCAACCACCCAGGAAATACAGTACCAGGACTTATGCTCTGAAAAGATTGAGGAATGTTGTAATCACTACTGAATGAGGTAGATGATACTGGTCTGGAAGTTTTTTGATCAACCACTAACTCAGCTTCCGAGCTGGTGAAACTGTGATGTGATGCTTCTTCCTAATTCAGCATAGCTTTTACCTTTACACATAGACTTTCCTGGAATATGAGACTTGTAGTGAAATAATTTTACAAGAGAGATCTGATGGGCGGTTGAGAATGTTGTGTGCAAGACAGATCTGATGGGAGGTTGAGAATGTTGTGTGCAAGAGAGATCTGATGGGAGGTTGAGAATGTTGTGTGCAAGAGAGATCTGATGGGAGGTTGAGAATGTTGTGTGCAAGAGAGATCTGATGGGAGGTTGAAAAGGTTGTGTGCAAGAGAGATCTGATGAGAGGTTGAGAATGAAAGCACACACAAAAGTGGCCAGTTTTGTTCTTGACGCGTGGTACAGTAGGCAGAGGTCTAAAATATGTCCTGATATGTCCCAGTTGAGTAAGATACGTCCCAGGTGTGTAAAATATGTCCCAAGGATCTAGACACAGAAACATCAAACAACACACATATGTACACATTCCAGACATTAAGAGTTTTGTGAACTTTCTAGTTGAAAATTCCTATGGACTGTATGTTCCTGTGGATTGCTATTATCCACCGGATCACTTGTACGCTCTATATAGTCCACATTTCCTTGACTGTCCACTAGCACAATTGTTGTTGTTCTGTGAAAATAGAAATCAGTATTAGTGTCGATACACAATATATACAATCTATTAGTGACAAATGTTCAGTAAGTTCTTCTGTGTTCGGCATGTTGTGGTCATGCTAGATTGTCAGGCCTGTGCCTAGAGAAAAGTTCACTGTCTTCTGTGGGTCAGAGTAGCTGCCTCGTAACTTTTGCCTCCAAGCTGCACCCTTTGACCAGGCTTTCTGTCTGTGCTCTTTGTTTCCAATGACCTGTTGTTTAGCAGAGGCACTGGTCATTTGTGTGGGTCCTTTAAAGGCAGGGGTCCTGCCCATTCCTCCTCAGTTTTAGCTGATTAGCCATGCCATGATGACAGGGTGGATTGTAGCATGGCAGCATTTCTGTAATACCTTGCGTGCACCAATTTGTTCCAGTATCTCCACTATCGCTGACTAACAACACCATCTTTACAAGGCGCCGTTGTGTTTTTCTGTTTAGGATGCTCTCAAAGCCTTCCCATGGCACCTGCAAGGCAGCAATTGTCTGTTAAACATGCAGTTAGTAAAGTACGGAAAAACCAATTTACTCAGGTAGCATGGCAATTCGGTATCGTTAGAACGGATTGGTTCAATTTCCCTTAGTCTCAAGAATCAGTTACCAACCCTGCACTTAACGGCAAATGTGGATATTCTGACCATCATCCACCTGGGAATAGACAACAGACAGAACAGATTAAAGGCAAGAGAGAAAGATGACAGTATGAGAAAATATTTGATAGATTAACATCGTAGCTTGACAATGAGGCAACAACAATCCTGATACAAGATACTAGAGTTTGAGAGTTGTGGAGATCGGTAATCACCTATGCCAGCCGGTACAGAATATGATGATGATGGCCAGATGACTAACTGAATATGACTGCTAAGTACATTACTCAGTGTGTTCTCCACACAGGAGCAGACATTACTAAGTGTGTTCTCCACATAGGAGTAGACATTACTAAGTGTGTTCTCCACATGGGAGTAGACATTACTAAGTGTGTTCTCCACACGGGAGTAGACATTACTTAGTGTGTTCTCCACACGGGAGTAGACATTACTAAGTGTGTTCTCCACACGGGAGTAGACATTACTAAGTGTGTTCTCCACACAGAAGTACATTACTAAGTGTGTTCTCCACACGGGAGTAGACATTACTAAGTGTGTTCTCCACATGGGAGTAGACATTACTAAGTGTGTTCTCCACACGGGAGTAGACATTACTAAGTGTGTTCTCCACACAGGAGTAGACATTACTAAGTGTGTTCTCCACACGGGAGTAGACATTACTAAGTGTGTTCTCCACACGGGAGTAGACATTACTAAGTGTGTTCTCCACACGGGAGTAGACATTACTAAGTGTATTCTCCACACGGGTGTTACCGCAGCCTCTCTACCTTCATCTATTTATTAGAATTTCTCTGACATTCCGTTTAGTTATCAAATCTCTAACCTTGAACCATACTTGGTTTCTGGAGACCAGACACTGATAGCGGATTGCTGATTCATTCTGGATGGATTATAACCAGCTGTCACTGCTGCCTTCTCAAGAACTGGATCTGGAAGGAGCCTGCGGATAGATTTATTATCCAAGTTGATTGTTCTCTTCATTTTTCAAGCATTTTCACAGAATTAAATTATAAATAAGTACATATGTCTAACAAAAACTACTACTGATCAATAAGAAATAATGAAAATAATTGTAATAAAGAATAGATACAACATAGACTGACGTTTCGGCATATTACCTTCATCAGAACAATAAAGATATAATAATATATTATTATTGAATTGAAAATATATATAAAGTTGGCAGCATATCTTATTCAGGATTCAGCGATCAACATTGCATTTTTCTGACTGTAGTGATTTTCTAGAAAAGATGTAGTCTAGTTGATAATGAGATTCCTGACCATCACCAGTTTACAGCGTGACAGGTTTGAAACCACATTCGGATTTTTTTTAATATGGATTGATTTATCGCCTGACACGATCAATTCCTCCAATCTACATCACCATCTTTAAAAATCTGTATAAAATCGAACTCGAGAGAGCATTGAAACTTTCTATGTGTCGTGATGAATGTTTGTACTTTCTGAATGAATTTGAAAGCCACAGAGTTATTTCAAGTGCAAAATCCTACTTATTGTAATGCTAGGCCTAGATTTACATTAATTTCTATATATCACACAATATTACCATAGAAAAATCTGATTTATTCATGATTAAGACTCATAAAAGACATCCATAGAATATCCATAGAATACAGTCTATGGATGTCATTTATATTTCATGGGGGCCACCATTTTGGAATAATGTACTATTCCTGGTGAGCTATTTATAGTAGCACTATCGTTACAAGTGCTATATTTCTGAAGCATGATAACGTTTCGACGATCGTCGAAACTGGCCAGTAAAGTGTTATATCGCAATTATAATTAGAACTTCAACAGAAAAATATTTTTATTAAATACTCACGATGTCCTGTCTGACATAAGACCCATAAGTTTGTCTATCAAATGTTCTTTGCTAGAAACTGTTGGGTACTGTGATACTATTTGTCCAAACATATCCTTGCCTTTTACTGCCTTCTGGAAGGGGTACTCTAACGGTGAGTTGGAAACACCTACAAATGCTGCAGATGTAAGAATGCTACAAATGTACATACATTACATAACAATTTTCATTTTACTTGACACATTCAGCGGTGCTGATTACTTGACACATTCAGCGGTGCTGATTACTTGACACATTCAGCGGTGCTGATTACTTGACATATTCAGTGGTGCTGATTACTTGACACATTCAGCGGTGCTGATTACTTGACACATTCAGCGGTGCTGATTACTTGACACATTCAGCGGTGCTGATTACTTGACATATTCAGCGGTGCTGATTACTTGACACATTCAGCGGTGCTGATTACTTGACACATTCAGTGGTGCTGATTACTTGACACATTCAGTGGTGCTGATTACTTGGCACATTTATTGGTGCTGATTACTTGACACATTCAGTGGTGCTCATTACTTGACACATTCAGTGGTGCTGATTACTTGGCACATTTATTGGTGCTGATTACTTGACACATTCAGTGGTGCTCATTACTTGACACATTCAGTGTTACTGATTACTTCACACATTCATTGGTGCTGATTACTTGACACATTCATTGGTGCTGATTACTTGACACATTCAGCGGTGCTGATTACTTGACACATTCAGCAGTGCTCATTACTTGACACATTCAGTGGTGCTCATTACTTGACACATTCAGTGGTGCTGATTACCTGACACATTCAGTGTTACTGATTACTTGACACATTCAGTGGTGCTGATTACTTGACACATTCAGTGGTGCTGATTACTTGACACATTCAGCGGTGCTGATTACTTGACACATTCAGTGGTGCTGATTACTTGACACATTCAGTGGTGCTGATTACTTGACACATTCAGTGGTGCTGATTACTTGACACATTCAGTGGTGCTGATTGACAGAACTTAATTTTTGGAATTTCAAGTAGCAGACTGGTCAGTATTCAAGATTCTATTTCTAGATGATGTGTCCTTTGCAGAATATTTTCCTCACTGACACTCTGTAAGTCACGCAGGCAGCCCTGCTTCTTTAAGTATCATATTCCAAAGATCTTCTATATTGTGTGTCAGTCTTACACTGCCTCTTTTCTGGAACCTTTCCCTTAATGTTTTCCGTGAATGTGTTCATTATCAAACTCCCATTGGAACTCTCTTGCAGCACAACTACAGTCCTACTACATTTCCATAAAGATATAGTCTAGAGAATGGAATGCATTGTGTTAGAACCAATGTCACAACATATCCGACTTCGGCAGTGGGAACTAATACGTTCAGTGTTATGTATCACTTGTACTGAATGGTGGACATCAGTAATGCAGTAGTATTGCCAGTAGGTCAGTCATATGAGAGAACTAGTTCCCATACTTAGACCAGCCATACAAGAGAACTACCGGTAGTTTTCATACTTAGGCCAGCCATACGAGAGAACTAGTTTTCATACTTAGGCCAGCCATACGAGAGAACTAGTTCCCATACTACATGCTGGCCACCATCTTAATGCTTGCCATGATCTAACCAGCTTGATATTTTTGCCACTGTTTTCATCACTACCAACACAGCTGTAGACTCTCTTGCTTCACGATTAATCGTTCGAACCAATTGTGTATTTTTATATATCTAAAATATATTAGCTTGTGTTTTTTAGTCTTGATGAGCCAAACTTCTTTTATGTTCACGTCTTTATGGGCCTTTTCATTTGATCAGGTATATGCCCATGATATTTTTTAGATCCGACTAAAAAATTTCAAATGCCGATATTTTCTTATTCATTGTGGTTGTCATTGTTCACATCTCACAGCCATATATTATCACTATAAAAATAGACCAATAGCTATAAATTTGTTTTCCTGCCATATATTGTCATATGTGGTGTCATAATGACCAGTCTTTGGGAAGCTCTATAAAAATAAGACTTTCGAACACTAAATATATGAAGTAAATACATGGACAAAACAGTCAGTTTAATTCTATTTTGCACCCATCTATTGCTATACCTGAAAGGGGCACACAGAATAGCACTACATTACCTACCACTCATCCAACTTCACCATGGCCTGTGCATGACTTTGACCTCGACCAATCACCAAATAAGACCTAACAGAGCAGAATCACAACACAGCAGAATCGACATTCTATCGTGATGTTTTTTATTATTGCTGTGATTTTCTGTGGTCACTATTTATATACTTTGTGTCACCGGGGTGCTGCCTGACAATGCCGAACAATGAAACGCACTGCAATATCAAAATCACGAGCCAAAATGCCTATTTTAATTCTATTGGTAGGTTTTCTATTGGCGAGTCACACTTTGACCCTCCATGGTATGGGACAGTCAACTCCACTACAAAATCTCCTTTGTTGCCTCTTACAACGTGCATGGCAGGTAACAGTGTTGCTATTCTTTGCTGCCCTATCAGACCCCACAATACACGGGTTATATTTGAAATATATAAGAACGATATTATTAACTCTCTCCATTGATCGACTTGTCAGATGTAGATAAGACACCGTAGTCACTTCTTAATACTTGATTCTAGATTAGAAACTGGCCTCACAGCACGTGGGAGTTTCCCATAAGTGCTCCTCCCTCTGTTCCAGCAGCCATTCAACTCGATGGTGTTTCGAGTCTAATGCCGCTGAAACAGACATTGACATCAGGGCACAACTCTGGCCCTTGCGACAGGTTTCTTTGTTGTTCCGTCCACTCACGCCATACCCGAAACTAGTTCAAGCACAACGTCGGCATGTCAGAACATGGTAACTGTTATCGAAGGTTACGACTACGGGATTGTAAAGATGACGTGCCATGAAGCTTCTATAAGAAGTTAACCTCAATATAAAGGCATGTCATCTACTAAGGTTTTCTGTTGCATGGATGGTTTGTCTAGTGAGCCATTAGTGAGACCCACAGATGCAACCGCATTCGCCACTTAGATTCATGTGCTGCATGCAATCACTTCATAGTACACGCACGGCCAGTCACATAACCGATTTATTTACACCTCTTTCCAACCCTGACAACCCTTGGACAGATGACCTGAAGAAGACATGGTTGGATAATAGCAAAGATGGGACACTGTGTGAAGTTTCCAAACTCATCAGGATGGTAGAGGATAGAGATGCGTGGAGATCTTTCTGAAACAAATGTCTCAATGTGACACCCTTACGACCCTGATGGGTTAGATTATTATTATTATTAACTCTTTGGACGGAGGGCTGCCTAGTGTGCTGGGAAGTTCATTATGTTAATTAACTTAGATAAATGTGTGAACTTACTATTCGAAGGCAGGCTTCTGACTTTAACACATGACAAGTAGCTGCCACTGTTGCTTACAAAGACAGGCTTAGCTGTTAAGGAGTCCTCTTGTTTGCTGAGGTAGAAAGAAAAAAATTAGGAACAGAAGCTTACAAAACACAATAATGAGGCTCGGCTGAAAATTAATGCACAGTTGAACAAAATGGACATAAAAAAACAGCATACACAGCAGTATTGCTACAATTTTAATCACATTTTTCCACTAATAATAATAATAATAATAATAGCAATAATAACAATAATAATAGTAATAATAATAGTAATAATTACAGTAGTAGTAATAATAATAATAAAAATAATAATAATAATAAAACCCCATAACCCACGTCAGGGTCATAGGGGTATCACATTGAGACATTTGATGCAAAAACATCTCCACACATCTCTTCCCTCTACCATCATGATGAATTTGGAAACTTCACACCCTGTCCAGTCCTTGATATTATCCAGCCATGTATTCTGGTCACCTCATCTTCTTCAACCCTCCATCGTACCTTGAAGAACTTCTTTCTTCATTGAGGAATGTCTCACCATGTGTTTGTACTGCCAATTTGTAAGAAGTTTCACAATCGCTAACAGTGGTTTTTGTTGACCAGATAGGGATGGGTTTAATGAGAGTTAACCTGTAGAATCCCCAAGTCAAGATTTTTCAATGTGTTAACTCTTTCAATAGGTGCCCGATGTCAAAATATGTCAACGTTGAGATAGCTAGCCATTTGTAGTCATGGACAAAAATCTCCCATGTTAATTTCCCTTCCTTATTTTATAATAATTATTAAATAGAGTGATTTCCCTTGATTTTTCCGCAGCAATATATAAGCCTAGTAGTACTTCATTCCACCTTTTCACAATTGCAAGCCGAACTGTGTAGACCTAACTTCAGCTACACCATGTTATGAGAAATAGAGACTTATGAAAACTAAACTCTATGTCATGGGAAATAGAGACTTATGAAAACTAAACTCTATGTTATAAAAAAGACACCCTTCAAAACTAAACATGTTATAAGAAGACAAACCAGAAAACTAAACTCATGTTATAAAAAGACACCTATTAAAACTCAACCCTATGATATAAAAAGACACCCTTGGAAATTAAACTCATTATAAAATGACACCACTAAAAACTATACTCCATGATATAAAAAAGCACCCTTAAAATCTAAACTTGCTATAAAAAATACATTTCTGGAGACGAAACTCCATGTTTTGTAGAAACAAAAAAATATAAGAACTTCTACTCACCCAAGGTCAAATAAAACCAAATTAAATCCATTGTATTTATCTTTGTCTTGCAAAATTTTGTGAGCATATTCATTGATGTCTGTTTTTCCACTGATATAATCTGCCACAAGATAACCTAAATAAGGAAAACAAATTGGGGAATAGAAGAAGAACATTATGAATTGCTTCAGAATGGTAGAAATAGAGCTTCACACTAGCAACTATTGTGTTTATTCTTCTGCATTTGTTCTCACAATCCTGCATATTAGCAGGATAAAGTCCGGAGAACATAATACGTTGCATGCTGGTTTACAGCTAAGCTGTGATATCTGTGCATTTTGGTCTGACACATCCAACTTCAGCATGGCCTCTAGGAAACTTTGACCCTATATGGGAAGAGACAGCCAACTCCACCCACAAAAACCTACTTAGTCACCTCTTATGACATGCATGGCTGGTGGGAGAGTGGCTATTCCTTGCTCCCCTTTTAGACCTGAGCAATGCACGTTTGATACTAACAATGAGATTCTGTACTCAGTTTTTCCCTATTAAATGTCCTAAATTGAATCGCACATGAGGTGGTGATGGTGTTTCATGATGATTCATGTTTGCTGATGAGATAATTAACTCATGATGGCAGTGGTAACCATGATGACGAAGAACCGTGAAGGAATATGGGCATATTACTTATCTTCCATATGACCAGACAGTGGGGGTTTCACTTTCAACTCTCAGCTGACATTTCTTTGGCATTATTTTTTAATGGGGAAGTTTGTTACAGTATTTGCAAATCTCTGGCGACTGTGTCACTCAGTGTGGTTGCACCAGGAAATGTCTTGAGCTGAACGGTCTTCTTGGGGAGGGTGGGGGGGGATTTTCTTGCAATCTCATGCCATACTTCAGATATATAGGTTTATTTTGCCTCAGCAATCCAAATTTATGTCTCCATCAATTAGTTAGTTAGCTAGTTAAATTGAATGTGGTTTGGTTTAGTTTAGTTTGGTTTAGTTGTTTAATTTTGTTTAGTTGTGTAGTTTAGTTTAATTTGCTTTGGTGTAGCTTAGTTGTTTAGTTTTGTTAGTTGTTTAGTTTAGTTTAGTTTTAGTTAGCTTTAATTAGTTAGTGAGTCAAAACAAGAAATGGAAAACACTGTCCAATTTATACAAGAAACAACACTGCAGATATAGACATTATTAGCGAACGGAAGAAGAAGAAGTTAGTGAGTTTATTCTTTTAGTTCGGTTAGTCAGTTACTTCGGTTATTTAGATCAGTTAGTTAGGTCAGTCAGTCAACCAGTAAGTTAGTTAATTGTCAGATCATAATCACTGCACTCCAGAAACATCCATAGGTGCTGTATGGATCTCATCTTGAGTGTATCCACCATTACACAATGACTGAAAGTTTCAGATTTTTGTTGGTTGTCATTTTTGTTGGTTGTCATTTTTGTTGGTTGTCATTTTTGTTGGTTGTCATTTTTGTTGGTTGTTATTTTTGTTGGTTGTCATTTTTGTTGGTTGACAAACATTTCTCTATGCTCCCACAGTAGTAGCACTCATTTCTAGCAATGCCACATTTCAATCCCAGTTCCTTTATTCTGGACTTGGAAAAAAAAATCATCACCTTCATTAATTTCATTTACCTGTGTTGTTTCTAGTAAGGAGCTCAAAATGTCTGCATGATCCATCGCTCATCTGCCAGACATAGTGGTACCAGTCAGCTGATCCACTATCTTGTTGGCTTGAACACCCACATGACCAATGAATGGACCACCTTCCAACTTCAACAAGCTTCATTACAGCAGAGATAAGGGAGTGTTGTATATCCCCTCACTTAAGATTTTTTATAAGGGTTGATTCCCTCAGTCTAAGGCACTGCTGTGCTAACCCGTTCCGCAGTGGGTGAATAAGTACAACAGAAGACACAAGTAAGAAAAAGAAACGAAAAAAAATCACTGGTTTTTGAGATATTAAATGGCAAGTATTTTGAAATGAACTATCTCTTTCTCTCACCTCTGCCTAACTTTGATGGATTCAAATGTCCAAGTATATTAAGTAATACTCCAATTTTTCCGGACTTACTCATGCCTAACCAGGTGCCACCAACTCGACCAGGTTCCTGGTCCAGTCCTGAAAAAAGAGATAACTCAAGGTATCAATTCACTGTAAAATTGAAAACAGTATTCAAGTATTTAAGAACTGACGTCATTGCACTTTGAGCAGAGCCATAGATGCTCAATCTCTTTTAACAAATGGTGAAGAGTATGTCTGCTTAATGTATCTGTCGATCACTGATTTTTCATGCATCTATTTTGACATATCTCTCCCCGCTCATGCCATGATTGATTTCAAATTCTTGCAATCTCTATACAACAGATTCATCTAGTAAGTTGTCATACTTGAATAGGCGATCCAGTATTCCCTTCAAGATCTCACCTTTATCATTAGTCAAAGTACCTACTACAGGCAGCCAGTGTGTCAGTTCGCTCATTTCCATGTCCTCCAGCACAGTCTGGACAGTACATCCAAAGTTCCTAAGGGCAGAGGAATCTATGGTGAACCATTCACTTTTTGACATTTCAAAGTTTGGACTGACTGTGAGTCAAAAACAATAACAGTCCTGTTCAGCACAGTTTTTGAGAGCCATCGTAAGGTTTTTGTCCCCAACTCCATTCGCATACTGAAAGTTCTTGCCACATTAGACAATAATTTAAAGATAGTTTGAAAATAAATGTCTTAGAAAACTCTTCAATATTGGTTGGGAAGAATTCAAGTCAAACAAGCAAATAAGAGAAGACACCAAACAGCCATATGTTTCTACAGCAATAAGAAGAAAACAATGGACTTTTATCTGACATGTACTTTAAAATTAATGAAAACAGACTGCCACTACAAGCATTAAAATGGGTATCAGATGGCTAAAGGAAAACAAGAATACCAAGAGAGACTCTTCGCAGAAGAACCATTAAAGAGAGTATGACTATTAGTCTCAACAAAACAACATGCAAGATCTACGAAGAGTAACATCACATCGCTCAAACTGGAGAGCTCTGGTTTCTGCCCTATGCACAGTGTTCAGCATTGAAGGAACATAGATAGTTTGTTATAATGAATTAGAAGTCATCAAAAATGTTGTTAATGAACAGCATTTGTAAGACGGATGACATTACAGAATACTTATTGTGGCATTGTGGGAATGTACATTCAAGAATAATGTTGCATTGTGGGAATGTACATTCAAGAATAATGTTGCATTGTGGGAATGTACATTCAAGAATAATGCTGCATTGTGGGAATGTACATTCAAGAATAATGTTGCATTGTGGGAATGTACATTCAAGCGTAATGACTTCCATAAATAAGGCTGGGTACTTATTTTCATCATGAAACAATTGTGCTAAAAATATAGGACAGGTCACATAGAGCATCTAAATATAGGATAGGTCACAAAGAACATCTAAATATGTCATAAACTGATTATTAATTCACATTTTCTGTTACCTTTTTTCATATTTTTTTAAAATTTATTTTCTACTGATATTTTCAGTGTTACGACTTTTCTCATACATCATCAAGCATCATGTGTCATGTCATCCTGAATCCTTCCTGCCCACTGTAGCTATGTTCTCTCTGTCTCATCAGTTTGTCTCTTTTTGATAGTATTCCTTAACTGTGTCTGTATTATACAGTAAAAAGTGTCTTTCAGTACCGTCTCATTAGTTTCAGTACCTCCTCATTAGTTTCAGTACCTCCTCATTAGTTTCAGCACCTTCTCATTAGTCTTTCTAGCTATCCATGGTACTCTCTACTTTCTTTTATAGGACTACATTTTTGTTGCACTATCCTGTTTATTTAATGTCCAAGATTGACATCTGTATGTTAGAATCAATGTTACGTTGCTCTAAAGAACTCTCTGCCTCACATATAAGGCAGGATCATATTATGCAGTATATTCTACATTTTCAGAACGAGGCTGCCTTTGTCTGCCATATTGTTTTCTAATTAACAATATAAAATATCATTTGTGTGATATTGTCATCCTCCATGCATGTGACAAGATGCAACTAAGGATATTTAAGGATGGATATCCTTTCCTGTAGGTCAAAATTAACCAAAAGTCTAGCTGAAAACAGATGTAACATGTCACAGAAGTAAACCATGACAGTGTTTTCAGTTCTGTGGACTACATACTGCTAATAAATAGGAGTTTGAGAACAAATATTAAATACATTCTTAGGTTGTAGCATTTACTAATCATCATATCTGGAAGATGCAGTTGTAATGTTAAGTCTTTCACTCACTGACCAGCAGATCCAGGTTTCGGGTCCACTCATTATTTGTGATTTGAAATAGAAATTACTCGAGGTTTACCCTGCCACCAAGAAGTTGAATAATAGGATCATGCTCTAGGAAGGTTGAGGAATAGTGCCATCACTACTAAGCAAGTGCGATAGGCAATGTTAGTCAGGCAGTATCTGGTCAACCACTGATTAGGCAACCCAATGATGAGTAATCAAATCTATGGTGAGCTAGAGAAGGGTATACGATCTCAAGGTGGCCAAAGGAAGCGCTACAATGACTCGTTAAAGTACTCACTGAAAGACTTTGAAATAGACCATGATACATGGGAAGAACTTGCACAAAATAGATCTACATGGCATTCTAAAATAAAATAGAGCGCATCATCTTGTGAAAAGAAGAGAAATGCAGCAGCTCAACAGCGGAGAGCAGCTAGAAAGTCACGGATAGACCAAGATCCGTCTACAGTCGTCATTCCATGTCCGAACTGTCCAAGGACATTTACAGCTCGAATAGGGCTCATTAGCCATCTACGAACTCATAATCAAGGACATAACTAAAACTGAATTTTCAAAAGTGGATGTAACAAATGGTCATCATCACTTGTGATGGACGAACAACAAACAACAGGCAACCCGAGCACTGTGGAAGCCATGTGATATGACTCTGGTTTATAACTCAAATTACCTTTACTTTTATATTTGTCATATGACTTTAGCACAAATATTTTAGCTGTCTGTTGAGAGATATGATTAGATGATTTTACAACAAGTCTTCGGGCTGTCTGCAGAGACCTGATGTGATGACTCTACCACCCATTCTTGAACTGTCTGCAGAGAGACAAGACTTGATGACTTTACCACCTGTCTTTGTAATGTCTGTAGAGAGTACCAGATGAATCATCACTACTTTTCAGACTGCCTAAACTAATCAGGCCTAGGGATTAGATCAAAAAACATGGAATAGTCGCAAATATATCTATAAATTAAAACGTTATGGAAACTATGGACACAAGTTCATAAATGATGCTTTATGATACAATCAATAGTTAGTTAGTTAGTCATTGGATCATCGTCACTGCACTCTGGACAAGTCCATAGGTGCACAGATGTCGCCTTGAGTGTAGCCGCCATTACACGTTTACTGACGGTCCCAGTACGTAGTTGATTGACCAGCATTCTTTCTTGCCCACGAAACCGTTTCTTTCTAGCAACACCACATTTCAAACCAAATTCCTTTATTCTAGTCATGGAACAAGAGTCATTGTCACTTATACAGTCATTTTTGCATGCGTTTTCCCGTAGGGCGTTCAAAATGTCTGCTCGATCCATCGCTCCACCAACAGCCATAGTAGCAGCGTGTGTGGCCAACCTATCTGCTCTCTCATTACCCCTGACTCCTGCATGTCCCGACACATAAATGAAAGTCACTTTACACATACAGGAATTCTGCATCCAGCCACTGTTCCCGAATGTATCCCACCTGAACTTTCACAATCATGCTCATCAGCACAATCAATAAACTAATGAAGAATACATTCATTTTAAACTCACCACTTATACACTTTTCGTGTTGCCCCCAAAAGCTTGCTTCTTTGGTTGGTCTGCGCCATTCTTCATCTCTATTGTTTGCCAAAACCAACCAATAACCATCTGGGCGACATATCTCACTTTGACAGAAAAACAGAATGCACATCACAAGTTTTGATACCTCCTGTACTATAAACGGTATTACTTCGACCAAAGTTCTAGCTGCGACACGGCTAGTAAGTCAATTATTCATGTTATTATAGTCTTACATAGATATAAAATATCAATCCATGTCGATATCCGATATTTTCTGATTGTCAAACTTTTCTTTCTCTGAATTGAATATGAAGAGTTCAGAGTCTCAGAACAACTCTGAAGTTCAACTCATGACATGTTTGAATCAAACTAAATTAAACTTGATTGAAGTTAACTTGTAAAATCACGTCAGAAGGTCAAATTACAAGAATAATGTCAGTCAGTGATTGAAACCAAGTTTTACGGTCATTCGTAGGGCAAATGAATGTTCGTTAGAACGATTAAAATATTTAAAGACAGTTCTCAGACCTACTTTCAATTTTTCAATGCAAGATACCATTGCAATGTTGTGTAAAGATCATAGGTCAAGGGTGAAATTATGTGCGGGGAGTGTGCATTATAAAATACCGTTGATGCTATTAGTATTTGTATGCATTTCGTCCGTCTCCTTGGAAGCGTGGTACAGTACGTATCAAGGTACCGAGTTCGAACCCACCACATGCAACTGTGCATTTGGAACGTTAAGAAAGCAAAGGCAAACTATTAAACCTTAAATACTGCAAAGGAAATCAAAGAAAATTATGGGTCGATGGCTCTATCCGGTAGGATAATAGGGCCTATACCCCTACTACCAATTTGTATGTTTACACATTGTAACAACAGGCAAGTTGAACAGCAAGGGGGTAGGGGAGACCATGGTGATTGACAACCTGACATTGTGATATGGGAGGACATCGGAATCGGAAATGATTGACATCACATGAAATAGAAGACTGTGGAAAGACAAGATAACCAACGCCACAAGGAATTGACCATAAGAAGAAATGATTGACAGCACATGAAATAGAAGACTGTGGAAAGACAAGATAACCAACGCCACAAGGAATTGACCATAAAAAGAAATGATTGACAGCACATGAAATAGAAGACTTTGGAAAGACAAGATAACCAACGCCACAAGGAATTGACCATAAAAAGAAATGATTGACAGCACATGAAATAGAAGACTTTGGAAAGACAAGATAACCAACGCCACAAGGAAAGGACCATAGGAAGAAATGATTGACAACACATGAAATAGAAGGCTGTGGAAAAGCAAGATAACCAACACCACAAGGAATGGACCATAAGAAGTAGAAGAATGTTGTTTTACATGGGAAATAAGAAACATGTCTGATATGTGCACCAGAGTCGACGCTATGAATTTTGGCGCCATGGGCAAACTCAATATTCCCCTTTTTACATAAAATAAATGTATTTTGGTTGTGATGCTTCATTTGCCTTCTGATGCAAGATGTGACAGTGATGGTTCCCCCTCCTCCCCCCCCCCCCCCAGTAGACAAGTTTTCAGCATATCCACCAACTTTCCTTAGTCGCCTCCTAAGACTTGCATGAAAGGAAGACAGTTACCCTATTTTTCTCAGCCGGAACTAGAAGTCCAGGGCCCAGTTACTACACGTTCAATATGGTAAAATAAAAAGTAATTTTTATGCCGATGTTCGCTCTTGTAAACTGTGTAAACAGCATGGTTCTTTCCAGGACTAAACAGCATGGTTCTTTCCAGAAAAACTGTAATATTGTTGCCATATTAAACCAGTGACAGTTTGCTTCTTCTTCTTCAGCTTTAATTCTCAAACTCCCACTGGATCTCTCTTATAGCAGAAGAATAGTCCAACTAGATTTCCAGCAGGATGTAATCCAGAAAATGGAAATGCGTTATGTAGCCGTTGTAGCCGTTGTGCGCCAATGGTCCAGCACATTTGTCTTCGGCGGAGATGACAGCTTACATAAGACGATAATGGAAGAGATGATGCCAGATGCCAAGGAGACAAACAAGAGGCAGAACAAGAAGAAGATGGACGCAAAACATCAAATACCACCTGAATATGACGGTAACAGAAGCAGAAAGACTGGCTCAAGAACGAGAGAAGTTTCGAAAGTCTGTGATTATACTGCTACATCCTGTTCAGGATATGCTTCCTGATGATGGCGCTCTTTTCAAGAGCTAGCATTGATCCAGTTAGATCCTTCTTCTTCTTCACCGTTCTTCAGTCAGACATCAGGTTACAGCACCATTAGCTTCAATGAATTGTGTGATTAGCTTTAGGTCATCCATGGAACCCCTCAAGTCTGGAAGTAGTGCCGTCTCAGTAGGCCATATTTTCTCACTCTCTTATCCAGTTAGATTATATCAGAGTTAATAACCATAAATTGAATGCCCGGGGGACTGCAATAAAACCATGTACCGTAAAGTATATGTCACTATATACGTAAGTAAAGATTATCTTTCAAGCATTTGATGTGTTCTGGGAAATACAGTGTTAGGAGGCATGCATTTTTTGTAATGACCAACTTCATACCTAGGAATGATGTAGTCAGCATCAATCCACCGACTTTACTTTCTAAGAGAACTGGTGTGGACGCTGGTAAGGGCGTTCCAGTGCAATTTGTTTTAATTGTTTTAACACTTTTTAGTTTTGTTACTGCGGCACTCTCACTTCGGTAGATATCCTCTGACACTTTGGTGATTAATTTACCTGGAGAGCGACAGTCCATTGTATCAACATTTAAATCTATCCCCCCCCCCCCATCTCCCTATTTTTGAAAAACTGTGAATATTTCAGGGACCTGCTTAATTATTTCTTACACTTAATCCCACACCCCCCGCGCTTCATAAAATCATTTCTCTCCACCCCATGTCATAATATTTCTGATTTTTCTAGAAATATTTCTAATTCAACAATTTAATTGGTGGAGATAGAAGAAAACGAACACAAAGTGAGAGGTTCTGACAACACTTGGTATAAAAAAGAACTATGGAAATAAAGATCAAACAAATGACGTATTTTTGACACCTGGCCTTTTTGAAGACATTACATTGAGGAGAAAATTTCAAAAGAAAAAATAGTGACAGCAGAAATGACATGTCTAAGAAGAATGCTCGGTGTGCCATTAAGAAAGAAAATTAAAAACGATAACATCAGCCAAATAACCAAAACAATACCAGTATTGGAACACATCAAAATACAACTGATCAAGTGGTTATCACACGCTTCACAGACTACCAACAGACATCATGTCACAGATGGCCATGACACATAGACATCACGATTATAAAACCATAGGCAGACCATGTAATAGATGGGTCACAGAAATCAAAGAAACCACAGGAACAAGCTTACAAACATCCCACAGGAAGGTCATCACCAGAGAACTCTTCTACCCCTGATGCCGCAAGGCAAACAAGGTCCACAGTATAGATAGACTATGCGGGTATAGTCGAGGGGATGCGAGCAAGAGGTAAACAAGTGGGAGGGAAAGATATTATCACAAGATTGACAGCTTGCATTTTAGCAGAGTGCACAACTAAACCAAGAAACAGAGGATGTTGGAGAGCTGTAACAGCTAACTTTCATTGCGAAGACGGCACCGCATAATAATGATTATAATCCAATCCAATATTAAATCATGTTGGCATAGGCGATTTCCGGTAAACATCCAAACAAAGTTGTATACGAAAGTACGAGTAGAATCACATTCACGTAAATTCAAACATTGATATAGTTTTACATGGCATCAACTGTTTAAATAACAGTGAGGAACCATTCCAGTGACTATATTGTAATTCTGTATATTATACTGCATATATTTAATCTACTGATACTGTGTATTCGAAGTAGTGTTTGAGTTTGGCTGAGGAAATACAAAACGAAAACAAGTTGCAGCAAGTAGGCCTAGTAATATTGAGTTGATTGATGAGAACGATAAAGACCATTTCATTTGCATTATCCTGCACATTTACTTGTTTGGTGTATATAAGAGAGATGTTAATGAAATGAGTCTATTTGTAACCTGTTGTAGTTGTTCTTTCCTTGTTGATGTTATTGCTTGATCTTCTGCAAAAAAGAAGTTTGCCCAGGAGGTTGTTTAATGTTTAGGTTGTCTTTTTCATTGACATTAGCAGTGTTGGCACTGGCAATTTTAAAATCTGAAAATTATAAAAATAAGATAAAAAGTTGCGTTTTGCCTTTGCGAACACAGAATTATATATTTTATGGTATTTTATTATATTTAATAGCTATATATATAATCTATTTTTGTTTTGTAATATGCTAATAGCTGCAATTTTTTAATATTCATTAGTTGTACGTGCTTCTGAAAATTACAGAAATGGGATCAACAGATGTATCTTGTCTGTGAAAAAGAAAATATATAATTTGTGTGTTGTATTATTGAAAATAATTAAGGTATTTCAGAAATTATCACCTCAGCACTATTTTGTGGTCACAAGTTTAATTTATATTTTCCAATATGTTTCATGTAAATTATTTTTTATGTTACATTAATTCATAAAAAAGTTCATTCATATTTTCAGGATTGATGTACAGACTTTATTGAGGTATCATTGCAATGCAATTTTTAACCTTTAGCACACTGTAAACAAAGAAAAAAAAAAAACTTTCCTCCTGCTGCTGGATTATGTTTTGATAATGTTACGTAATAAGTGGTGACTGTTTTGAAAACATTATAACATTTTTGTTGTTAGAGATATTTAAATAATATTTATACATATAAATAAAGAATTGAATTCTGCATATATTGGTTTAAGTTTTGATTGTGTGTGTGTGTGTGGTACAAGACATGTGAGAAAGTCGTAAAGACCATTTTTCACCAAAAAACTAACAAATTATAACAAATCGTCCATTGCTATGTCTTTTCAAGTGATCATATCACAGCAATGGAAGATTTTTGTTGCGTCTTTCTCTTATTTCTTCCATATTATTAAACATATTATTTCTGAACAATGCTGCTCCTGTACGCAGGTTCTGCCTCCAGACATCCTAAGTTTCAGCAGTGTTTTCCCAGTTATTGGATTCTATATGGAAGCCTTTTATTGAGGATTTACAGATGTCTTTATATCTCCGCATTGGTCTACAGTGGGCTCGATTACCTTCAGCCAGTTCCCCAAATAGTACTTGTTTTGGGATGCGGAAGTTTGACATTATGCGGAAGTGATCCAGCCAACGCAATCTATTTATATTGAGTGTTTCCATGGCAGATGGTAGCTAAGGCAGCGCAGCTCTTTCATGTTGGTGACTTTGTCATGCCATTTAATGTTTAAAATCTTGCGGAGACATCTTAAATGAAAAATGTTAAGTCTCATGTTTGGTGTAGGTAGTCCATGTTTCAGATTCATAGTATAGTGTACTCAACATGAATGTTTGATAGATCTGTATCTTTTTTTTCAATTTTAGCTGATGGTTTTTGCAAGCTCTCTTTGACAGTCCGCCAGAAATGGTAGCCAGTTGTCTATGCAAGCATTTATTTCTTTTTTCAGTGGAAGGGTGGATGTAATTGTGGATCCTTGGTAGCAAATGTTGACTTGCTTTATATGGGTGTTGTTTAAGGTGATCCTAGGTAGCAAATGTTGTTGACTTGCTTTATATGGGTGTTGTTTAAGGTGATCCTAGGTAGCAAAAGTTGTTGACTTGCTTTATATGGGTGTTGTTTAAGGTGATGTTTGTTGGTACTGTATATCCCTGACACATTGCCATAGTTTTAGTAATGCTTATTGTTATAGAGAACAGCTCGCAGGCCTTTGTCATGTTGTCAATTTGGGACTGCAAGGTGAACTCACTGTGTATCACTATTGCAGCATCATCGATGCAGAGTTCTCTGATGAGTATTCCTGATGTTTTCTGATGGTCTCACCAATAGTCCACTAGAAAAACTACCCATGCATCAAAAAACCTTATTAGATGACATGTCGGTATATTGAGGCTCTCTTCTCATGGAAGCTTTACAGCACATACTCTATACAATTATGCTGTTCATGCTTGTTATGGGTGGGAGGGCGGTTAATGCTTTGTTATTTGTATATATGCATGCACCTTCATTTGGTTACATGTTTGGAGACATAGACAAGCTCAGCATAACCAGTAGGCAATTTATGGTGGGGAATGAGCACAGTGAACTGGACTGCAGTGACTCGCAGCAGTGCATAGTTAGACACCTACTTTCTTGGTGGTGTTATTTTTGTGGTCCAGCATGGGTAAAACATCCACAGACTTCCCAGCACAGTAATTGGGTCAAAGGGCATGGGCCTAATGACAACTGGATCAGCAACCAATCAACCAAAAATTCATGTGAATAAACAAAGAATAATAAAGCATGCCCTCAATGGGAAAGAGCAGGGGAAATAGAAAGAGGTTAATTAAATAAAAATAACATTGAAGAGAGGCTAGAATGAAAGACATTGTCTTCCTTGCTGAAGTCATGAAGAGATGCAGTTGTGAAACCTACTGTAGGGTTCTATGCGAGACCCACTATGGGCTCTATGTGAGACCCACTATGGGCTCTTGTAAGGAAAGGTCAGTGTAAGCTGAGTTATGAGCCAATGTCATAGCATATGGTGTCCCATAAATCTGACAGTCTGATATAACCAAAATAGACTTCTGTCTTAGGTTGAAAGAGTCGTGCCTCAGCTAAGAGGCTTTAATCCCCCATTTAACAAACAAACAAAGTATTCTGCTGTCTTGTCAGTGGCTGAACAAAAAACACTAGAATAGCATTGCATATCACACTTACTCAGTAATGATAGTGCAATTCTTCAACTTTCAAAAAGATTGAACCCTGGTAACCTACTTCCTTGTGACTTAATTTATGGCTTAAAAATGGCTTAAACCATGGGGATTAATTTTATTTTAAATCACGAGTAATGAGGAAACTTGAAACCCGTGTTTACTAGTCGGTGGGGAAGTGACTTAACATGCTTGATGTGTCTAACAACACCCGCGGAATAATTATGATGGTGATACCGGCTATTTAAAAAAAAAATTATTATAAATATTATTAAATATCTGAATTACAATGGTCATGTTGTTTAAACTGACTGTTTTGCAGGTCAGAAATGGAGTTTGGAGATCTAGATGGTCGATCTGAAGAGAAATCAAAAGTTGAAGTACAGAAAGAACATCCAGATCAAGTCAGTGCAAAGATGCAAGTGACAGTTGAACAGTATAACCTCAAACAATGTCAGTTACCAGAATGTCTACAAGAAACCTCGATAAATGGAGTGGGTGTCATAGGAGATTTAATTGAAGTAGACAATAGTAGTGCTGATATTATTGAGGATATTAATGTAGGAATCAATGCTGGTGACAGGATTGAAACTGGAATTGTGAGAGAAGTTGATGACAGGGAGGAAGTTTGTGATGGCAGCAATGAAGATAGACAACAGCAGAATGGTCATTTTAATTTTCAGGAAAATTTAAAACAATCGCAGATGGCAGAAGATGAAGATGATCGTTTTATTAATAATACTACAGAGAATGTTCCTGTTGAGAACAGAGTTAATTTCGGTTCCGTTTTAGTTCTACCCACAAACGTTGAAGCAGGATTACAAGAAGTAAATGAGCTTGAGAAGGGTGCTGATCTATTCATGACAAAGGGTAAGTATATTTGCAATGTTTATTTATGATTCTCATTAACATTTCTTTACTACATAATCATGAAGTCTGCCACTTATACCCACCTACCATACAGATACAAGTCTGTCACTTATACCCACCTACCATACAGCTACAAGTCTGTCACTTATACCCACCTACCATACAGCTACAAGTCTGTCACTTATACCCACCTACCATACAGCTACAAGTCTGTCACTTATACCCACCTACCATACAGCTACAAGTCTGTCACTTATACCCACCTACCATACATCTACAAGTCTGTCACTTATACCCACCTACCATACAGCTACAAGTCTGTCACTTATACCCACCTACCATACAGCTACAAGTCTGTCACTTATACCCACCTACCATACAGCTACAAGTCTGCCACTTATACCCACCTACCATACAGCTAAAGCCAATAAATCCTGTTTTTATAGTTTTTTTATTCTTCTGAATTTATTGCGACAGGATAAGTGAACTCTTACATAGATATTGAGTTGAAGTCTGCTATAGAGCAGGGAAGTGGCAGTGGATAAGGGGTTGATATTGCATAGAGGATTGACTTTATTGTGCGTTACCCCATATTTACCCCGTCCGTCTAGCGAAGCATCATGCCACTCATGAAGAGCATCACTCATATCACATGAATATGTTGCTTCAAGTGAATACCAGGATCTGTCCAGAAATAATATGGGGGAGGGGGGGGGGTGATCAGAGAAGTATGTCACTTTTTATGACAAAGGGGGAGTGGGGTGACATTGACATTAGCATGTTTTTTTAAATATGTCAATTAAATTGTTTGAATTTGATTGTTTCCAAAAATGTAAACAAAAATATGCTCTTTCCTTGCTAACAAAATTGTAGGGGGGGGGGGGGTTGTACATAATTAAGAGAGAGGAGGGGGGGGGGGGTCCCTGAAATTATAGGCTGTATTGGCTAAATTTCACTTTATAAACAAAACATCACGAGCAGGATTTAACCCACAACCTCTTGAACACAGAGCAACCTGCTTAACCACTATGTTACGGAGATCACCAGTACCAGTGTATGTAGTCTGGTAGCAATAACTAAAGACTGAGACTTTCCCAGTGCACTGGGTATCTAGTCTGGTAGCAATAGCTATCTGTTTGCTTTATATCGCTTTATGTATTCCAGATTCTATTTGC
Organism: Meghimatium bilineatum; assembly: GCA_034231615.1. NCBI lineage: Eukaryota > Metazoa > Mollusca > Gastropoda > Stylommatophora > Philomycidae > Meghimatium > Meghimatium bilineatum. The sequence goes on from CM067304.1 coordinate 4,288,774, forward strand.
TTTATATATTCCAGATTCTGTTCGCTTTATACCCCTTTATGTATTCTATATTGATGGTTAAAAAACGTGTATCCTGTTTTTGTTTATCTTCATAGAAAACTCTCAGAATTGTGGCGATGGAGGAGACTGTGAGAGCACATTGTTACATCTAAGTGAAGCTGACGTCATGATAAGAGAAGATGGAGTGAATACAAACCAGATGTTACTGATGTCCTCTGTGTCAGATGAGATCGATAAAAGTCAAGCTGCATTGGCACATAACAACTGGGATGATGTTTACATCAAAGGCCATTCTGGAACAGATGAGATCGAGTTGCTTCAGAGTCAGTTTCCTGCTCTGGACAATGTTGACTTTGAAACAGATGATGAAGGGCTTGACGGAAATAGATATTCTGGAAGAGAGAGGATTGATGATGATGATGCTGTTCAAAATATCGCAGACAAAGTTGAGGAAGGTTTGCTGGATGGCAGTGATAGTGAATATACACAACACAGTGTCAAGGATGATGGTGAGTAACCTGTTTGTGCTTATGTGTAACTAATAATAGAGAGAGACACATGCCTTGCTCACACCCTCATATGTACATACACACATAACTACACATGTTCTATCGACTTAGAATTATTGTGGTTTACGTGTACACACACAAACACACACAGACAAAAAAGAAATGTATATTCCCACATTGCTGTAAGTTCTCCAGAAATTTCTATCTAATAATTGAATGATAATGTGTGTGATCATTCAGATGGAAGGAACTGTGAGCAGTCGCTGTATCAGTTAAGTTATTACACAATTTTATTCTCATATATCACCATTATCTGCTCATATTCTCTTCCTGCTGTTTGCTCTTCCTCGTCTATTCCTGCCTTTTTTGGCCTCTTTCTCTCTCCTCTCTCTCTCTCTCCCACCGTATTCCTCGTACCATCTTTGCTCTTCCCTTACATTATGATTTCTTGTCTGTAGCATTCATTCTGTGTTGCCACTTTTGAGGTATTTTTAATTTACTTTTAATTTACTTGCTACCATATCTTTTCCTTTGTCCATCTCACTTTCTTCAGTCTACTTTCTCCTCACACTGATTACTTTTTTCTGTCTGCAGCAGCCAAGCACGAAACCAAACATCATAACACGGTCAACAACGCATTTCTAACAGACAGCGTTGGCTATGCTGATAACGATGGCAGTAGAGTTTCTGCTGTGGACAGCCATGAGTCATTGCATAAAGATTATCCAATCAACATTCGAAACTATGGCGTCTGCAGAGAAGTGAGGCTATGCTTATAATTTCTCATACATGCATGTAATTTTAGCAATTGAATATTATAGTGTTGCAATTATTTGTAACTTTTAACAGAATGTGGTTATTTGTAATTTTCTTTAACAGAATGTGGTTATTTGTAATTTTCTTTAACAGAATGTGGTTATTTGTTATTTTCTTTAACAGAATTTAGTATTTGTAATTTTCTTTAACAGAATTTAGTATTTGTAATTTTCTTTAACAGAATTTAGTATTTGTAATTTTCTTTAACAGAATTTAGTATTTGTAATTTTCTTTAACAGAATTTAGTATTTGTAATTTTCTTTAACAGAATTTAGTATTTGTAATTTTCTTTAACAGAATATAGTTATTTGTTCTATCTTAATAATTACTCTCTGTTTAATGTATGTCCTTTATTTCATCTTGCATGTGGTCATTATGCAAAAAGTAACTAGTTGAGTAGTATCTCTCATGAATTAAAAGTAAATGAACTTCACTGACCAGCAATGCAGAGTGTACTTATCTCCAATTACCTCCCAGGGTGTCTGCAAATCTTTTAGACATCAACATTGCTGTCTTTAAAAATCTGTATAAAATCAAACTCAAGTGAGAGAGCGTTGAATATTTCTATGTGTCATAATGAATGTTTGCATGTTCTGAATGAACTTGAAGCTCGAGAGTTATTTCAAGTGCCAAATCCTACTTTTTATAATGCTAGACCTAGATTTACATGACTGTCTGTATATCACACAATCTCACTTTCCAAAAATACGATTCCTTCATGATTAATGCTCATAAACGACATCTAGAAACAATTTCATGGGTGACGTCATTTTAGAAAAAGGGGCTATCCTAGGAGAGTTATTTTTAGTAACACTATCGCTATGGTTGCCATATTTCAAAGTATCATAACAGTTTTGACAATTGTCAAAGTTGGTCACCAAGTTTTTGATATTGAAAAATTCTAAGTACTTTCTTTAACAGAATGTAGTTATTAATTATTATCACATCAGAATTTTTATTAAACAGAGTTTGTAGTTGTTACATCAAGCTCTATCATGCATCTACCATGGAGACACTTTCATAAAATATCTGCGATAGCTGGGTTATATCTGCAGAATTTCAGAAAACATGTTTTCAAACAAGTACAACTTTTTAAAAAAATAATTTCTGAACAGCAAGGAATCCATAGCCGACCACTTCTGAGGTACAACGGTATATGAAAATCCTCATTTAAAGATTACTTTATCGAGTCTAAGAATTATGAAGTGCTGACTGCTAATAACACTCCCTGGAAACAAACTCTATACACAGGGGCAAGGCCATGAGGTAAATTATAATGAAAAAGATGGAGGACAAACGAGAAAACTGTGACACGATGACACTGAAGGTTAATTCATGAGAGATACTACTCAACTAGTTACTTTTTGCATAATGACCACATGCAAGATGAAATAAAGGACATACATTAAACAGAGAGTAATTATTGGCTGTTTATAACCCACTCGTAGCTTGTCAACACTTTGTAGATATGTGTTTAGAACACTCAATTAAGATTGGGTGTCATTAACTAAGGGCCTTATCATTGATGATGATAAAGTAATCCCTTCAGCTGTGAGCAGACAACTTTTGACAGACCATAGCTTTTCTGATAAAAGCATAGGTTTTTTTCAGTTGAGTAACTGAGGTGACACAGGAACTTGTGTATGGTTTGTTGTGACATAAGGCATGGTTGTATTACAGGGCGTATGGATGTATGAGTAGTCCCTGAAGGGAGGCAGTCCAGTGTTATAGTATCTCAGGCTTATCAGTCCCTGCCAGGAGTGTAGCATCTCAGACTTATCACTCCCTGCCAGGAGTGTAGTATCTCAGGCTTATCACTCCCTGCCAGGAGTGTAGTATCTCAGACTTATCACTTCCTGCCAGGAGTGTAGTATCTCAGACTTATCACTCCCTGCCAGGGGTGTAGTATCTCAGACTTATCACTCCATGCCAGGAGTGTATTATCTCAAGACTTATCACTCCCTGCCAGGAGTGTGGTATCTCAGGCTTATCACTCCCTACCAGGAGTGTAGTATATACTTGTGGGATAACTAGTTCATCATTTTTCTGTCAGATCTGTTGATACATCTACAGTGTTGGCACACCTAGGAGTCTACAACAAAATAACAAAAGTGCAATGTCTACTGGTCTGCCTCTATTCATCATTCATGGGGAACATTTGACGGAAGGTAAAAGTAAGAAATGCTGTGACAAAGATGATTCTTTTTACAGGTGACAGGTTGTCAGTCTATCCCCTTAACTTTCCTTAGTTGCCTCCTATGACATGCATGGAAAGAAGACAATGGCTTTATTCTTTCTACTCTGAACTGGAAGTCTAGTCTCTGGTTGCACCCTGAACTAGAAGTCCATTTCCTGGTTGCCACACAGGTGGTCCTTATTAATATACCTAAAGAAAAGATTCCATCAATATTACATAGAGCCACTTCTGTTATATGGATTCTTCAGAAGAATACTAACAATCCCATGAACAGCCACAGAAGGTACTAAGAGAGATTGCCACCAAAAACAAGTTAGAACAACATCAGAAAAAAAGGTTTATTGGTCACATCATGAGAAGAGGAGGTTTATAATACAATGTAACAACAGACAAAATTGAAGGAACAAGAGACAGAGGACATCAAAGAGAGAAGATACTGCATAGTTTGACTTCATGGCATGGTAGAAAGTCAACTGTGAAACTGATACAATAGAACTTTAGATAGCATGCTGTGAATTCAATGATCATCCACGCTACCCAGAATGCTACATGATGATGATGATGTCATTAGCTTTTTTCAGAAATGCATGTAGCATTTTACAATTTTTTACTACAATTTTTACATTAGCATAATGACTTACTTCCTGTTAGCCATGTTTGACACTTTTCATTTTAGCTGGAGCCTGGTATTCAGGAATGTCTTATTCTGGAGACTGGAGAACATGTCATCTGTTTCACTAAACCAAAGTCTCCCCCAGATGAACCCCCAGGTTCTCATGAAGAAGCAGATGCAAACAAATCCATGACAGAGATTCAGTCAGATCATATAGATAACAAATTCAGATGCACAGATGATAAATCATTAATTGTTCATTCGGATAATATCCAACTGGAAACTTCATTATCCGGCTTGTCCAGTAATGTGGAAAAATTTGCTTACATCTCACTTCAAGAAGGTATGTGCACAATTTGTTTTTCTTATTTTGTGTTTCTCCTTACTTCTGCAAGTTAGCAGAGTGTAGAACAGGGAACAAAGTGTATTTCACTGGGTTTTTTTTTTTACATCATGGCTGAATATATGTGCCTTTTGACACATCTGATCTCAGCATTATATTTTTGAGTAATAAGAAATGAAGAAATTAGTAGATGAGTTGGTATAATGTCATGTATTGAACATATTTAAAGACAAAATGATTCGGTAACCATATGAGAATGAATCCAAACCAAATACCAATAACAGCAGAAAATTAGAGCCAAATATAGACCAAGAAAACGGTGGATAAAAATATCAAGATAACCTTGAACAAACATACACTCAACGCAACCAAGGCAACACATCTGGCCTTGGAAAGACATCTGAGGATCCCACCGCTGAGCTTAATGGTAGATGTTGATATGACCAACCATCATTCACCTGAGGAAAGACAATAGATAGCATCTTGAAACTTCTACTGATTGGAGTAACAAGCCCCCCCCCCCCCCCCCCCCCCGCCTAAACCCTCTGTTTTTGTCTCTTATGAAATGCATAGACTACGAAATGGAATTGCATTGTATTGCAGTTTTATTTGCACCAAAGGTTCAACACATTCTACTTCTGTGTGTTAACTAATACTTTCAGTATTTTACCTCTTACAATCTCTGAATTTTACCTATTTTACCTCTTACAACTTACTGTAACCATATCGATGGTAGGCCAGCCATACAAGAGAACTGGTTCCTGTACTGTATACTAGACACCAACCTAAACGCTAATCACACTCAAACAATTTCGCTGCGTAGGTATTGCTAATGACATAGCCATATACACAACCGCCTGGCATATCGTTAATGACATAGCCACATACACACTCGCCTGGCATATCGCTAATGACATAGCCACATACACACCCGCCTGGCATATCGCTAATGACATAGCCACATACACACCCGCCTGGCATATCGCTAATGACATAGCCACATACACACATCAGTCTGGCTATTTTGAAAGTGTATTATTTGTACATATTTTCTTGTTTTAAATGATACAAATGTAAGAATAAAGTAATTTTGGGTTCGTAGAATTGCTTCTTTTGTAACTGTTGTCATAATACAACCAAGAAACACACCGCATCCTAATTTTCTGTAAGCAATTATTAGAATTATAACAATCTGTATGCTTCCACGACCTGGAAGAAGAGCAAAGAATAGCAACACTGTTACCTGCCCAGATTGTCATAAAGACGACTAAGCAGGTCTTTGGATTGAGTCGGCTTTCCCATCTCACTAATTGACTCAGAGGTCATGACTCAGAGGTCAAATTGACTCAGAGGTCATGCTGAACTCAAATGTGTCAGGCCAAAAGGAACAGATATCACAGCTAAATTTAAACCATAGCACAGCACATTCCATTCTCTGGACTACAGCCTACTAATCTGCAGGAGTTTTAGAACAAATTCAGAAGAAGAACTTTTTATTGTATTTCATTGAATTCATGTGATTATGTTTGCAGTTGTTTACTTCCTTATTAAAAAAATCAATCAGGCTACAAAGAATTATCAAAACAAATTCAGAAATGACTTATGCTCAACAAACAGCAATACATAATGAATACCTGCAGAGAAATCGATGAACAGACAAGGAAATTGCAAGAATGTGTTCAATGCTAATAAGAATGTTAAACAAAATAACTTGAAGTCCGCACTTCGAGTTCTAAAAGACAAAAAAGGGAATACACTAACAGAGAAAACATATTCTACACAGATGGAAGGAATTATTGTCAAGAAATGTATCACGGAAGAAAACACAGTCACCAAATGAGAGAATCAATGAATTAGAACAAGAACCAGAATCTACAATGGAAGAGGTCAGATATTCAAACAGAAATCTGAAAAAAAAGGAAAATCTCCAGACAACGACGGAGTAACATTAGAGATGATACAAGCTGGTGGAGATTCCAGTGTTCAAATATACCAGACTTTATGCTTCAAGATATGGAAAAGCGGAATATGGCCGGAAGAATGGAAAATGTCAGTATACATACCTTTGCTAAAGAAAGGAGACCTTCAACTATGTACCAACTAAAGAACAGTAGCACTAATTAGTCAAACCAGAAAAATACTACTGCAGATCGTAATGAAAAGAATACACTGCAAATTAGAAACAGAAATTCATAAAGTTCAAGCCAGTTTTCAAGCAAGAAAATGAGGCTCCTCCACAATGAAGCTGAGGAAATCCACCCAGAAGAAAAGGGTTTATATTATGTTCCAACAACTGATACAGCAGGAGATGCACAGGGACCCTGTTGCAAGCATCCTCCAAATCAATCATGGGAACTCTCATAAATACCATCAGAAAAGAAAACCACATACATTTTGTCTCTCTATTTGGTCAATATCCTCCAAGTGTAGACGGAAGAAGATGCAACCTTGTGGATGGTTGCCAAAAGTAAATCAACTCAGCAGTAATTTAATATCACCATCATGGATAGTTTTATAAGTTAATTTAGAAGTTTGGCAATATTTTTGCTTAAAATCTGGCCATAATAAGTTTGAATTATCTGTCAACCTTTTGTTATTTCTGACCGCAGGAAGCAACACGCTATTGCACTTGGTTTTCTGTTTCATTTTAAGTTTAAGCGAGCGTCTCTGACATTTTATTTCATATGCATAATTCTTCCAACTCTGCATGAAAATTTGAATATCACGGTAAATGTCATACTTAGAGCGGGTTAGAGTTTCTGTGTTGCAATAGTTAGAGCACTGACGTTCCAACCATGTTGTCCTGGATTGAATCCTAGTTTAACAGATTTCAAAATCATAAATGGCGACTCATGGCGACTAACCTATACAGTACTAGTTTCTGCTCAATGGAGCATATTGTTGTTGTTGTGAGCACACATTTGATCAAGATTGGCAGAAGTTTTGTGATAACTGTTACATCCTGTCCATGATATGTTGATGACCTGATGATGATGATGACCCATTTTATAATTGATGTTTTTCTTTTAATTTTTGGGTGACAGAGAAGAGAACACATTCAAACAAGTCTAGTCGAGATAATCAAGACAGGTAATTGAGTTCATTTACACAAAATAAACTTTGTGAGTATTTCCTAATACAATCATAAGTCTTGACTAAAATCACATATTTTTTTTAGGGATGCTGTGTGGCAGAATACAGAAAACAAGTTGACTCAAGTTGCAAGGCGATTAGGTAGCAGCTGAAAAGACCCATGTCAAATCCTATTGCAGCCTTATGATTTTTTTTTCTATAATAATTAACCCTTGGTACTTCTATATTATATTTGTGTTGCCTGAAGAATTTTGATCTTGAATTGTTGGCCATAATTTTTCAGATCTGGTAGACTTATATGGACATCGCCTGATGATGACTTTTTTGATAGATATGCCCTTGTTCTTTCTTATAGTCTGTATATGGTACCATTGCATTTTTTATCCGTTCTATCTCATCTATTCATCTTTCACTCCTTGTGGAGCATATGTCCTACACAAATCTCTACTACATTGACCTATCTCTATTCATCGCTTTCAGCTATTTCCACTCTTGTGTGTATCTGTATAACTCTTTCGTCCATGCACGTTGTGTTCTTCCTCCTTTCCTCTTTCCCTATAGGTCCCAGTGCAATGCCTGTCTTATAACTTTCTGTATTTCTTAGTGACTTCCTATCAACTTTCAACACCTTTTCTTGGGTTTTATCTCTGCTGATTCCTGTTCAGTTTATTGGTGATCTTACCATTTCAGACATTCTATTCTACACAGACATCCATTGATGACAATTCGTGTTCTTTTTGGTTGTCCCTTTTTTGTTTATTTTTCCTCCATGTTTCTGCGCCATAACAATAATAACAATGTAATACTTGAGTACCGCAGAAGACAGATGTTTCTGACCATTTTCGCAAATAAAATAGAGACACATCACATTTCTATTCTGTGGACTACATCCTGTCGGAAATCTAGCATGACCATTGTCCTACTACAAGAGAAACCCAGTGGGAGTTTGAGAATGCACACAGCAGAAGATGAAGGATATTTGAGTTCAATATTATTAATGTTGCATTTGATTTAACATCTTGTGCACCAACATGTTGCCAGGGTCAGAAAGGAGGTGGGGGGGGAAGAATAGCAACACTGTTTACCTTCCATGCAATAGCGTAAGAGGCAGCTAAGAAATGGGTTGCAGTTGACTGGCCCGTCTCTTATAGAGTCAATTTCACCCAGAAGCCATGCTGAAATAGGATGTGTCAGACCTAAAGATGCAAATATTGCAGCACATCTGTAAACAATGATGCCACACGTTCCCTTTTCCGAACTACTAGTATGTATGATATTAGTATGTTTCCTGATATTTCCATGTTTCCATATTTTTCCTGATGTATCTATATGTTTCCTGATATTTCCATAATTTCCTGATGCCATAAAATAACCTCTAACTTTCCATATTTTGATTTCATGTCCCCCCCCCCCACTCAGTCTATGTTGCTGCTGCAAAGGTACATGACCCTACCTCCCTAGGGCTGTTTCATTAGCTGGATTTATTCTTATAATTATGGTTTGTTTTTTCTGTGTGTATATTCACATGTGAATGAAAATAACAGCAAATAAAACAAAGTGTTACAGAAGAAGTTACAGAAAACAACATTGGAAGAAAAACTCTATATAACTCTGTACGAGTTACAAAAACACAGTCAAGTTTATAAAAGAGACAATTTCAGACATGAACACATTCCAGGCACATAGAAGAAGTAGCAGAATCTGCTAGGGGTTTTTCTGTTACATGGTGGCTGGTCTGATGGGTCAGCGGTGAGAGCTTCTGCATACAGATCAATAACATACATTTTTTTGTTTGCTTCATAGATAATTAGACCACTTTTTTTTGGCAGATTCGTCATACTTCAGCCTGACATAACAGCAAACATTACAAAAGAGGATAGTGTGACGTCTGGGTCCGAAACAAATTATAATAATAACAGCAATCGCAGATACTTACTCGCAGAGGAAAATGTGAATCAAAATGCCAATTCCCGCCCACATTTGGGGAGAGAACAGCAAAGAGGTGACAACCATAATAGATCATCACATCAAACAAGTGACAGGTTAGAGAATAGATATTCTTGTAGAGATTTTATCTGATTTAAAATACTTATCTTAAATATAACATTAAGCTACAGATAATGCTAATTTTACAGATAACTTATTTTGTAGAGATTTTATTTCTTGCTGATAGTTCTCATCTTGTAAGGAATTCTTATCTTACAGATGATCCTTATCTTACAGATGATCCTTATCTTACAGATGATCCTTATCTTACAGATGATTCTTATCTTACAGATGATTCTTATCTTACAGATGATCCTTATCTTACAGAAAATTGTGTAAGGAATTCTTATCTTACAGATGATTCTTATCTTACAGATGATTCTTATCTTACAGATGATCCTTATCTTACAGATGATCCTTATCTTACAGATGATTCTTATCTTACAGATGATCCATATCTTACAGATGATTCTTATCTTACAGATGATCCTTATCTTAGAGATGATCCTTATCTTACAGATGATTCTTATCTTACAGATGATCCATATCTTACAGATGATCCATATCTTACAGATGATTCTTATCTTACAGATGATCCTTATCTTACAGAAAATTGTGTAAGGAATTCTTATCTTACAGATGATTCTTATCTTACAGATGATTCTTATCTTACAGATGATCCTTATCTTACAGATGATCCTTATCTTACAGATGATCCTTATCTTACAGATGATTCTTATCTTACAGATGATCCATATCTTACAGATGATTCTTATCTTACAGATGATCCTTATCTTACAGATGATCCTTATCTTAGAGATGATCCTTATCTTACAGATGATCCTTATCTTACAGATGATCCTTATCTTACAGAAAACTTTGTAGGGAGTTCTCATCTTACATAAAACTGTGTAGGGAATTTTTATCTTACAGAAAACTGTGTAGGGAATTTTCCTCTTACAGCTAATTCAATTCTTGCAGATATATCATTCAAAAACTCTAATCATGAAAATAATAGCCATCTTGTGTTATAATAACTATTTAATTATATATAATTCTATTTTATATTTAAAAAAATTTTTGCCAAACAATTTAGATAATTCTTATTAGAGACAAAATTTATTGTAACCTTTGCCGCGCCCCCGGCAAGTGGACTGACCGACGGCTTAAATATCTTATTACAGACAAAATGTATCTTAACCTTTATCTCTTCCCTGGCAAGTGGCCCCCATGGCGAGTGAACTCACCGACAGTTTACGAGGTTCACAACACTCCCGATAACATTTATATTAATCACAAGCACTCATCTGTTGCTGTGCATTGATTTAGCAATAGGAACAACTTCATGTTTAATGTGACCTGAATCCTAGCTAGCTATTCGATTTGACTTCCTTTTCCATCATTGTTTTAGCATGATAGTAGATTAGGGGAGATATAATTTTAAATCCTAATGATTTGTCCACATCGGCAAATCGGTGCCATCAGTGTGAATTGGGTTTTTATAGTTTTGGCTTTTTGAGTTTTCAGTAAAATTGTTTTGAATTGTGATTCTGATGATGAATTCTTGGGAATTAGTTTGTATTCAAAGTAGATGTACGCTTGTAACATGATGGTTTCGTTATGTAAAGGCAATAAACCTAATGTACTGACGTGATTGCCGGCAAGATTAGGGCCTATCTCCAGAGAACAATTTTACGGCAAGGTAAGTTAAATCTACATGTTTTATTTATTTCCCCAGTTATATTATGTTTGTTTGGTTATGAAACAATATATATATAATAGAATTGAGTGTGATATCAGAGTTGTCACTTCCAAAAACAATGTAAGTAATTTTTTAATAATATATTTCATTTTGTTTGAATTTTCACCCCCTTACCCATTTTTACAACGTCCTCACATCTCTCGTACGATGCATCAATCAATCAAGTGCCATGCTGAATGGCATAGACAATCATGTTTCTCCACAACTCTCTCTTGTGTTGTCAATAAGCTTGGTTGGTGAACTTCTCCCGTGCCACAATACTAGTCCATCTAGTAACTTTTCTCTTTATCCTCCCCTATCTCTTCTCTCCTTGATCTTTTCAGTCATTATTAAGCGTTCAAGCTGTGTTCTTCTCAGCACATGCCTTGACTGTCTCCTCCTAATGTTTGATATGATTGATCTTTTTATGCCAGTATCAATGAGAACATCAGCATTAGTTTTAGCTGTCCATGGTATTTTCATCATTCTTCTCAGAAACCACATTTCTGTAGCCTCTAATTCGCTTTGAATTTTTTTGTTTACATTCCATGTTCTGCTCATTTCCTGTTTTATATTCTATAATAATGTTTTATATCATATTATAATGTTTTATATATATATTATATTATTTGTGTCCATGCATACACATACACAACTTAGACCAACATATGCAGTATATTATTATAAAATCTCTAAAAACAAAAAAGTTATTGCACTTTCCAAACAGTAACACCCATGTTTGTGTGGGATTTTTTTTGTGTGGCCAAAAATGTCTTTACCACTTTCTCAAATCTCTCATACCACACATTAAAAAAAAGCAAATTACACACATATTTACAGTATGCAATTCTTTATTTACATTTGCAAAAATTAATTCAACATCTATAAAAACAAAACATTTATTGATTTTTGAAAACACACACACCAAAAATAACAAAAGTTTTCAAAAAAGAATTTGGTGGCAGGGGAAAGATTGCGGATTTTTAAACTGGCTGTCGAAAGCTTAAGATGGCACCTATCTGCTATCTGCGACACTAATGACAATTTCTCACAAATAATTATTGTTTGTATAAAGTTTTATTTCTGTTATAGTTAGGTAATCTTAGTTCTGTCCTAATTTATTTTGTTTCATCATTATTTACTTCCTGAATTTAGATCCTACCAGACCGAAAGTGATAACCACACAAAATCGTACGACCGCTATTTCCCAGCTTCAGCGGATCACAGTCGGTCAGGGTCGAAGAGTTACCTACAGTCTTCCTCCAGGGAAAGTTCCTACTATGATAGCAGGGGTCATAGGTCACAGAAAGATGCTTCATTTTCTAGGTATTTATTTTTGATGTATTTCGAGTTTGATGAGTCTGAAATTCTTGAATAAGCCAGTCTCAAAGAGTTTCAGCATCATGTCCTGGGAATCCATCTTTCAGAATTTCTCAATTAACACGGCAACACCTTCAAATTTTTGAAGCCATGCTGTAATTGGATGTGTCAGGCCGAAAGGTAAAGATATCGCAGACAGCCTATTCTATTCTCTGGACTATATCCTGGTAATTTTAAGGAGTTTGAGAATGAATGTAGAAGGGGAAGAAACTCCTGCATGATGCAGACCAGAGAACAGAATGTGTTGTGTCATGATTTACAATGTGACTGCGATATCTGCACCTTGCGACACTTACAGACCTATCCTTCATAGGGAACTAGAGTGTTGTATGGTGCAACCCCTCGCTTGCCCTCCTTATGAAAATGGAACAGGAGATTCCCCACTCTATATTAAAAACCTCCGTGAGACAATAGTGAAAGATGAAAACTTGCATGGTTTGGACTTGTATGCCGACATATAATCCTTGTAAATACTGCAGGGAACTGTCAAAAATTGAAGAAACAGAGGAGGACAAATAAAGACATAGACAGACATCAAAGACATTAAGAACAAGATTATTCATCACTCTCTTTCATTGTTAAATATAGAAATTGCTCGAGGACTCGGTGTGGTGATGCATCCAATATGGTGCCCCTACGACTGATGGGTATAGGTTTATAGATAGTTAGATAGGCAGGCAGACAGACAGATTAAAAGCTTTTAGAGATTTTCCAAAACAGACATAAAAAACCACAAGGGAAGTTTAAAGCATTTTAAAATTATTATAGTAAATCCTCATTCCTTCATTCAGCCAAGTCCTTGCATTGACCCTGTGCAATTAGGATTTAAAACCTGTTAGAAAAGTAGGGGTTCTCCCACCCACTTGGAAATAGCACCCGTCATTTAGCAATGTGAATCAAGTATGAAAAATAGGATAGTTAACCCCTCACACACACCCCCCCCCCCTTCACCTTCTTGGCAGAATCATTTCTAGGGTCCTAAATGTGAGTAAGATTGTAGAGTTTTACCAGCGAGTCTTGTGAGCATCATCATACTCTTATCTTCTCAATTTTGCTGGTCAAGCTGGAGAACTTATAGGTTCTGCCAGAGTGTGTGGTTCATGACAATAGAAAACTTGTGATTGTAATTGCTTAGTTGAATTAGTACTGAATTTGTATTGAATTAGTACTGAATTTGTATTGATTAGTTGAAATAGTACTCAATTTTTTTGCGAATGTTTAAATCCTGTAGGTCTAAAGATTCCAGCTCGATTGACTCATCACAAATTTCAAGCCGATACACCAACATTGAAAGGGGTGATTCCAGAATATTAGCATCCAAATCTGAGCCTGCGACTATCCCTAAATTTAAGACATTACAAGATCAACAGGTTGGTCTGGGGTGTTGTCTTCTTTTGTGATGTTTCTCTGTGTTGATTTTTTTGTATTTATAATTTGTGTGTGTGTGTTTGTTCTCATATTCCCATTGGATCACTCTTGTAGCAGGACAATATTCCAACTAATTTCCAGTAGGATATAGTCAATGGAATGGACAATGCACCTTGACGCAGTATTTTCTCCAGTGGCTTGAGACATCTAACTTCAGCATGGTAATTAATGCATTCATTGTTTTTCCACTTCCACTAAGTCTGTAGTCATATTGCTAGTAGACTAGCAGTACAAGAGAACTGGTTCATATAGTGTACACTACAACACCAACTACACTGTCACTGGACAGCAAACTAAATGCTAATCACAGTCAAAAATGCTAGACATAGAAATCAGAATCAACATAGCCACCAGACACCCACCGTGCACTTTATGTTATCACTGAAAATACGTTTTTTCAAATATAAATCAGTGATGAAGAAATTTGTGATAGCTTTGTTCATTTGTGATACTTCTTTGTTACTGGATTTATCAATAATGTACTGCATGTGAAAGGTCTCACCAGTAGCCCATCAGACTGACGACCATGTACAAGATCTAAAGGTTTCACAAGACTGTTCACCATGTACAAAATCTGAAGGTTTCACCAGACTGACCACCATTTAGAAGGTCTCGCCATTAGCCCACCAACTGACCACCATGCAGAATTATTGGTGGCCCACCATAGTTCTGCTACTAGAGGGTTCCAGTGGGAGTTTAAGAATGACCACTTACAAGAAAGTATGTTTCTATCATCTGAAAGGGAAGCAAGGAATAATAATAGTATGGCCTGATATTTATGGTCAAAGAAGGGCTGGGCATGCAGATTCACTGGCTTTCCAGATTCATTTACCGTCCATATCCATTAGCCATCCATATTCATTGCCCATCCAGATTCAATGGCAATCAAGATTCATTGATCTTCCAGAGTCATTCCATCCAGAGCCATTGACCATACAGAGTCATTGGCTATTTAGAGTCATTGGCTATCCATATACATTAGCAATCCAGATTCATTAGCAATCCAGATTCATCGGCCATCCAGATTGATACCCATGCAATCCTGTATTCAGTCAAAATGACCCACACTGTTTTGCTGAAATTACATGTGTTGAAGTGTAGATATTGCAGACAGACTGTAAACCACAGTACAATGGATTCTGCTTTTCACACTATATTCTGGCAACCAACAGAAGTCTGACAATTATGTGGAGACATAAAATGAGTAACATTTTTCAGGTGTAAAATTGTATAAATATTTCTTAGCCAGGATGTTACATTAAAATATAGACCCTGACCTGTGATGTATTCAGTTACAACCTTCATAATCTCTCAACTCCATGTATTAGGTTAGGTATTATCATTATCTTCTTCACACATCAGACATGTCTATAGATGCTTCAGGAACTCTCTCAGGGTATGACGGCTGATGGTTCCAGTTCTTTGTTGGTTCACTGCTCTTTTTTAAATCTTTGTCAGGGGGTTCTCTACAGGCTATGCCAATTCACACATTCTTGATATTGACTCATGCTCATTCATCTCAAAATCCTCTAATAGTGCTGACTCACAAAGAGTACTTAGTATGTCTGCTCTGTCCATAGGTTGACCATCTGTTTAGATGGCAAGGCTAGCTGATAGGTCTGCCCGTTCACTTCCCTCCTCACCCGCGTGTCTGGGGACAAAGATAAGAGTGATTCTCCATGTGTTCCTACATCTTCCGCATTTCATTTTTCTCAGCTGGTTCCATGTTATTGATTTTACTAGGACAAGTATGATTGACGTTTTTCTCCGCTGGCTCCATGTTATTGATTTTACTAGTACAAGTATGATTGACATTTTTCCAGGTAAATTGGCTGGAGATGTTCAAAATGATAGAACAACAACATAGGACAGAGCTGCAGTCCCAGTATTTGGAGCACCAGAAAGTTCTTCAAGAGATGCAGAAAAACATGGAAAAGGAGCTTCTGAAACAGCAGGATACTTTGAAACAGAGGTTGTTTACGCACAAGGAGGTAAGGGTTACATAGAAGCTGTGGTCTTATTAAAAAAAATAGTTTTGTAATTTGTAGCATATCCTATTTGGAATGTAGCCATCAACCCGGCATTTTTTTGGCTGTAGTGATTTTATAGGCAATATAAATGTGTTCAGTAGTTTGCTGAACGGTTTGAATATACAATTTTCGGGGGGGGGGGGGAGAGATGATCGAACATGGTACCTTGGCTGTCACAGACGCATACTGTACCACAGAGCTAGTCTCATATGGTTTTGTGTAATATCCAATACTTGAAGATTTGGTAGCACATTTTTTGTTATCTACCTGGGTGTTGCTGCAGCCCACAAAGGGGAACACAGAATAGTAAAATTATTGTCTACCATGAACCAGGGTTATAAATAGTTTCATATGAGTGTTCAGCTGTCTAGTCAGTGGTTGACCAGAAACATAAGTGTTCAGCTGTCTAATCAGTGGTTGACCAAGTGCTCAACTGTCTAGTCAGTGGTTGACCAGAAACATAAGTGTTCAGCTGTCTAGTCAGTGGTTGACCAGAAACATAAGTGTTCAGCTGTCTAATCAATGGTTGACCAAGTGCTCAACTGTCTAGTCAGTGGTTGATAAGAAACATGAGAGTTCAGCTATCTAGTCAGTGGTTGACTAGAAACAATCTGACTAGCATTAGCATTGCCTCCCCACACTTGATGAGTATTGATGTTACCTTTCAACAGCCTTCTTCCAATAGCATGAACCCTGGTATCCTACTCCCATATGGCTGGGTGAACCATAGAAGTAATTTTTATTTCTTATTCTTCAGCGCTCATTCTCAAACTTCTGCTGGATCTCTCTTGAAGCAGGATCAAAGTCCTACTAGATTTCCAGACAATGTAAATGCATTGTGTCACCGTTTTATTTGCACCAATGGTCTGACACGTCCACCTTCAGAAGAATTTTTATTTCAAGTCACGAAAAATGAGTGAACTTGAAAATCAGGTCTGCTGGTCGTTTGGTGAATGTCTTAACATTACACAACCGCTGCTCCCTGCCAAGTATGTTATAACTTGCAACTAAGGAGGTTTAGGTAACTCCAAAAAGTTATTTTAAAAGTGATTATGTTTTAGTCCAAAAAAGTCTACTCATTGCAGTCAAGCTGTAAACTATGATGTAACACATTCCATTCCCAGATATAAATATATATAAACACATTCCCAGATATAAATATATATATAAACACATTCCCAGATATAAATATATATAAACATTCCCAGATATAAATATATATAAACACATTCCCAGATATAAATATATATAAACACATTCCCAGATATAAATATATATAAACACATTCCAAGATATAAATATATATAAACATTCCCAGATATAAATATATATAAACACATTCCAAGATATAAATATATATAAACACATTCCCAGATATAAATATATATAAACACATTCCCAGATATAAATATATATAAACAGAAACAAAAATTGAAACAGAGTTAAGCAGAAATATATATTTGTATAATTATGTTTCTGTTTGTTGAAGAAGCTGTTTCACTTGGTTTCTGTTTTCTCCTATTAAGATGCTCAAAGAGTTGTCACCAGGTCGGCAGGCAGGACACAATGTCAACCAGTACCTGACACAAAATGTTAACCTGACACAAAATGAGGTAGACAATTCCAGTATGAGTAGTCAGAAATCTCCATTAAACAGCAGCACAAGTCACATCACACTTCAAGGGATTCCGGTTGCGTTGAGGAACCCTCCTCCCGTCACACGATACCAAGATACTCGTGATCACAGTAAGTGTGAATATAATCACTTCTCGTTACACAGCATCATCACGATGCCCATGCACATACTGATTATACACATAACGGCTTCTAGTACTAGATAAATGGAACACCCTATATGGAACAAAACAACAGCTCACCAACATATGCATATATCACACAACAACATTACGTAAAAGGGCATGAGCCCATATACCAATGTACCTCTGGACCAGCAACCAACCAAGCATGGTCAGTTAAATTCAAGTATTAAAAGTTTTGACAAGAATAGTGCGCTGCAGGTGATAAAGAGACAACAACAAAAGAAGAAATTAAACAGAATTCACTCATCTCAATATCTTCATTTCTGTTCACACTGCAACAGAATTCACTTATTTCAGAACCTCCATGCTTGTTCACACTGCAACAGAATTCACTTATTTCAGAACCTCCATGCTTGTTCACGCTGCAACAGAATTCACTTATTTCAGAACCTCCATGCTTGTTCATGCTGCAACAGAATTCACTTATTTCAGAACCTCCATGCTTGTTCACACTGCAACAGAATTCACTTATTTCAGAACCTCCATGCTTGTTCATGCTGCAACAGAATTCACTTATTTCAGAACCTCCATGCTTGTTCACACTGCAACAGAATTCACTTATTTCAGAACCTCCATGCTTGTTCACACTGCAACAGATATTTTCAAGTCAGGATTGAACTTCTCAGGCATCTATAAACTTACAAACAACAAACCTAGTGAACTTCTCAGCCATCTATAAACTTACAAACAACAAACCTAGTGAACTTCTCAGCCATCTATAAACTTACAAACAACAAACCTAGTGAACTTCTCAGCCATCTATAAACTTACAAACAACAAACCTAGTGAACTTCTCAGCCATCTATAAACTTACAAACAACAAACCTAGTGAACTTCTTCTGTGCTCTAGAATCAGCCTTTCGATACCATCATGTCACTTTAAGTGTCAAAAATACTGTAGCTTCCTTCTTATGATGGTATTTAGAAGCCAGCCTTCATTTAGTTTCAGTAATTTCAAAACTTCAATGTTCTTCTTTTTCTCTGTTCATGATATTCGCAGGATAATTCTGTAGCACATCATTTCAAATGAATTTATTCTTTTGGATATTGTCTTGTTTAAAGTCCAAGTCTCGCATTCATATGTTGCCACTGGGAAAACACATGATCTTAAAAGGGTTAATTTAGTGTCATTATTATTACTTTGCCATATCTTTCACATTTGTGTTAACTTGAGTGTTGCAATTGCGACTCTTCTTCTAATCTATACTGAACAATCTCCAGAACTGTATATATTTGCTCCCAGATATTTGAATATGATATATATATATATATATATATATATAATTCACATATATCATATTCACATATATGTATGTACAAAATCAAATGTTTTACCATTAATTCCATAAAATTGCTAAAACATATTGTTATCAATGAACAGGAACATCAGATGAACTTCCTGTGAAACGTTCTTTGGAGACTGAGTATTCATCCCCAGGCAGACCTGCAGATACATCTCTCAGTCTTTCATCCCACATGTCAGTGGACAGAGACAAGCAGCTTAGGGGTGGAGTTTATAGTAGCCCCATGCCGTTAGCAAAAGTTAAACATAAGGTCAGTATAATCTTGTCCTGGCTGTTGTCTAGTTAGACTGAGAATGTAACTATAATACTTCAAGTCTAATTTCTTGTGAAGAGATCACAAGACACAGATTGAAACTGTCTTGTATACTCTTATTTGTATATTTTTTTTTATACCTTATCATCTCATAGTCTATGCGTACATTGTAAAGCTAATCGACATTGTGTTTTACATAAGTACTATTTTTACAAATAATCAAAGGCAGATAGCTTCAATAAAAAAATATACACAAACCAATAGCAAATTTTTTATGTAAGTATTATTAATAGTTTCACTTATGATTGATTGATTTTATTGTAATTCTTTATTCAATAAATGTACCAGTAGTGGTAGTATATAAATTGTTGTATTTGATTTCTTCAGTGCCATAGCTCTCGTAACACTAATTCTGTTCACTGGAGTCATGATTCTCAAGCTAGAGACGGAAATTCTCTGGGATCGACTGATGTATCACTCACTGAATCGGATGAAACACTCTCACCAAGGTAATATGTCACTTTAGATACATTGTCTTACGAATGTATATTTTTACTAGGTGTGATTTTTTCAATCGTAAATTGTATTGATTAGAACTGAAATATATTTTACTTATTGTTATTTGTCTAAACTATTTGTACCTTGTTATTTTCATTTTTTAAAGTTTTTTATGACTTTTTTTCAAGTTTTTTTTAAATTGCTATTATTTTTGTCCAATTATTTTATTTCTTGTTTTTCTTACATACAGAAGAATCCACTTAAGTTGAACTTCGTTTAGACCGTAATTCATTAAGTCGAACTGATAATGTTAGTCCCTCCCATTTTGTCTTCTTTATGTTTGTATTAAAATTCCTGTTCAGTCGATTTCGATCAACTCGAGTATTGTGATAAGTAGAAACTAAAAGTGAATTCCGACTATATAAATGTTGATGTTAAGTCGAACTGTCATGAAAGAACAATTTTTTAGTTGGCCTGGAAAACGTGTAATCTAACACCTACGATTATGATATTACTCTACATATTCTCCACTTTTGCGAGACCTTCAGACATAAATTATTGCACAAACTCATGCCTATTCTCCCATACTATTCATTGGCCATCTGTGTATAGCGTGTGTCCCTAGTCAATGAAAAATTATGGTTGAAGCAGCATATGGCCTGAGATCGTGGCATAGTCGTAGGCTTAATATTATTTGCCGTGATAACAACAATGGTGGCTGGCCGTCGAACGCTTAGGCCTACTATTTTAACATTAAAACGAAAGATTGAGTTATTGGAAGAAGTTGAACATAGAGTGAAGAAGAAGGTGGATATAGTTAGAGAATATGGTTTTAGAAGATCCTCGACTCCTTCTGGCAAAGCATAAAGACCGCTACAGAAAATTGTTTTCCGAATGTCAGATCAACAGTGACAAACAGTGAGCCCGAACATCCATGTCCGATTTTATTGATACCGCACTTTTAAAATGATTAACTGAGCTGTGGGAACATTTATTGCCATTAAGAAGGCTATAGAAAGACATTTTACACGAGCCACGAAGCAAAACAAAATTACAGACTTGTTTTGTTTAATTAATTTATACATTTTTATATGATTGCAATGTTCAAGAAATAATGAAATATTTCCACATTTCTTATATTGTATTGCTACATGTAGGCCTATTTACTGTATTTGTAAACTTATAGTGTTTCCTAAGTGGTACAATTATTGCACTCAACGCTGTTGCATGGTACACTGTAATAAAGTTTATTCTCAGTGCAGTCTGGATAAGTAGAATTCCTGATAAGTAGAACAATTTCCTTAGTTCCATACAAGTTCTATTGATCCGGGCTCCACTGTATTTGTGTTGTTGTTTGTTAGCATTAGTTCTCAAACTCCCACTGGATCTCTCTTCTATCAAGACAATGGTCGTACTGGATTTCCAACAGGATGTAGTCCAGAGATTGTTAACAATCTTGAAACTTTGTAAACTCCAGTGGTACGGGTGATGAGACATTCCTTGATGACTTGTCCTCAAGGTACAGTGGAGGGTGGAAGAATACAAGGTAGAAAGAAGAAGAAGACATGGTTGGATAATATCAAGGACTGGACAGGGTGTGAGGTTTTCAAACTCATCAGGATGATAGAGGATAGAGATTGGTGGAAGTACCACAACTCTGTAAACTTTCAGCTTAGTCTGTTGGTTATGGATGGATATATAGATAGATTGGTGAGACATACAAATGGAAAGAAATTGTTATCTCCTTTGTGTGTTCTAAACAAGTTTATGTAGGTCGCTATGAGAAATGTTCCGTATTTTCATACTATATTTGTATCTGCGATAAATTTGTGTAGTTTGTAAACACGACTGGGATTTTTTTCTGTTGGAGGATAAATTTAAAAATCCACCCATTATATCATGGTGACAACAAGGGCATGCAGCCATTATCACACAGCTCCTTCGTGCAACTTCTTAACAGGAAAACATGCAGTAATTATAAATATTCTTATTTTTTTTAAATTGAGATAATCACTATTAACTATTAAGAGCTTGGACATTAGCTTCCTGTCTTGGCAACACGGCCATGTGTACATGTGGACAGGCAGCATAGAGTGCCAAACATATACTTCAAGAGTGTTCTGAGCATGAAACGCTGAGGCAGACATATTGGCCAGAGGAAACAACACTGGAATCAAAGCTTTATGGGACACTGTATGAACTACAAAAGACTTTTATTAAGGAGACAGAATTATAGATATAGACATGTTTCAAGTGAACGAAAGAAGACGAAGAAGCTTCCTGTCGAGAAGTGTCAACAGAATCCTGTTTCAAGTTACAGAAGGGTATTAACTCTCAAATTATTTTCTTTACACCCTCCATGAAGGCCAACTCCTAAATGGGGGATGTGGCTTAGTCCAGCCAACAAAGGCTAAAAACTAAGATTGATCGGCCCATCCCTCACATCAAGTCTAATTCCTTGATGTGGGAATTGGGCTTAATCCAACCAACAGAGGCTAGAAACTAAGATTGGTTGGGCCAACCAATACATCAAGCAGGTCCACAGTTCTGCCCAAGCAAGCATAGTTGCTGAAATCAGAAATACCAGGCCAAGAGACGCACCAGCAATCATGGTAGCACACACCATGACTAGATAATATGTCTTTACAACAAATTTTGCTTTTCATCAACTCAGGGAAAACTATCATTTAGTAAAATAATCTTGTGTGTTAACATTGATTTTGTATTCTAGGACTCGGATGACACTTCGGGAGAAACATGCAAAACATGTTGCTGATCTTCGAGCGTACTATGAGAAAGAGTTACAAGAACTGAGGCAGGAGAGAGGTGGTGGGACTCAGATTCTAACAGCGGAGGATAAAATTGTAGTGATTGAAAACCAGGAACTGCGGAAGAAGTATCAGGATCTACAAGATGCATACCACGATGTTAAGATGTTTGTATTAGTGTTATTTCTATGTTTAATATCTTTGTGATTGTTCTATTTGTATGTTTAATGTGTTTAAAAATGTTCTATTTTTAATATGTTTAAAATTGTTTTATTTCTGTGTTTAACTCTTAACAGACATAACTTTTTTGACCATTTTAAAAATAATTCTGGAGTCATTTTAGTGAAAACATCATTAAACATGTAAATTAAATGATACAGGAATGTATCCTACATTTATTTGTTCAGAATACAATTCATATTTCAATGAAGGGTTAGTCCATAGTTTAAAATTAAATTTGTACATTTTCATATAAAATTTTGCTTAAATTATATAAATGGCACATTGGCAAAGAACAAAAAATATATTTATATGAAATGGAAATCATATAGAAGTTAGTCTTTATTGCAACCAAAGCATTTAAACAAAACATAGAAAATTACACCAGTAGAGCAAGAAATGTAAGTACAGACATAAAGAATTATATGTGTGATGGGATTTTAAACACATTTTTTTTAAAATATGGATATTTTAGTTCCTTATCATTAAATTTTGAAAACGGTAGGGATCTACATAGGCCTAATATTATTTAAGGATCAAGTAACACACGAGTGAGTTTGTTTGTTTGTTTTGTGTTCACTCCATTGTAACCATCACGGGTGTCCGTGCGATTTCCGCCATGAGCGTGATTACGTTGTGCCACCGTTATGCGCCTTGTAGGCCTAGCACATCCGATTTCGGCATGCCTTGACAATTCGGGTGGGCTACCCTTAGCCTGTGACAGCCTTTATATCTGTCTCCAGGCACGCGTAGTCGCGACTCTCTGCCCAGACGATTTTTGCTCTCGTCTGACTCGTACGAGGTGTTCCACTGTCTATGAACTTGCTTCGTGTAATTGGACATGCTGTGCCTGTGCCCATTGGGTACTGAACCGTTTCTCATCCGTGAGCCTGGTTCCTTAAGGGGAAGAACTCAACAGAGGAGTTGGGCCCTGGCTCTTTCGCCCTCTTAGCCGAGGTGTCATTCACTGACATCGTGTACCCCTTGTCCAAGTTCGAGTCTCACACCACGCGTTTGAGAGCAAGGCATTCTCGAGCTGATCGTCCTTGTCCCAATAGCGCCTGAGCCCATCAGGTACTGAACCCTTTCTCTCTTCAAGTGTATTTCCGGTGTAGGAAAACCTGACAGTAGAATTGGGCCATGGCTAAATTGTTGTCCCTTTTGTGCTTGAGCCCATCGGGTACGGAACCCTTTCTCTCTGCAAGTGTACTTCCGGTATAGGAAACCTTGACAGTAGAGTTGGACCAGGACTACCATCGTTGTCCCTTTCTTGCCTAAGCGCATCGGGTACAGAACCCTTTCTCTTCGCGAGCATATTTCCGGTTTAGGAAGGCTCGACATTAGAGTTGGATTAGGTCTTCTTGCTTTACCAAACGCCAAAGAATGGGTCTGGATCTCTGCCTGTAAGGAACTCAGGTAACTAGATGCTCGACTCGAGCTGACGGAGCTTGTAGTTCCCCTTTCCTAGAGACTTTTCACTTTCTATTTGCAGTTCGCGCTGCCCTCTAGCGCTGTTCTGCCCTTTCATTGTTTCATTGTACTCGGTATGAAATATATTTGTCTCTCGCCATGCATCTACCTTTACGTGCATTTTACATTGGCCGCCCCTCCAATGTTCGGACTAGACTGACTAGCTTCACTGTATGTTGACATTGTCGCTATATGTGGTGATGCTGGTGGTGTCGGAGATATTGTCTGTCTCTTGTGCAGTCAAATCTCTTTCCATCTGCTACCTCCACATTCTCGGACACGATCCCTAAATGATTTGGTCAGAATCAGCTCGAGCTGCTGTATTTCTGTTTCCAGGGTGCACCGCGTGGAGGTACATTTGGGATCTTGGTTATCTGCTAACCCTGGGTCCGCCTAGAGCAATGCGTTCCCTTTGCACCCCACACGAGTGAGTATATTCCCATTACTTTTACAGTTATGTTACTGTGTTTTTATTTTATTTCAACTCTAAGGATGAAATAAATTAGGAGTTCAGTATACATACATTTTTAGACTCTGTGATACTCTGATGAGCAGTTTCTCTTATTCAGTATATCCAGACTTTACATCTAACTCTATTGTCTCTTTAATTTTTTTATTTTTATAACAAAGTTTACAATTTTAATGTGTGCTTGTCAATTCTGGGTCTATTGTATGTTGTGCTTGTCAATTCTGGGTCCATTGTATGTTGTGCTTGTCAATTCTGGGTCCATTGTATGTTGTGCTTGTCAATTCTGGGTCTATTGTATGTTGTGCTTGTCAATTCTGGGTCCATTGTATGTTGTGCTTGTCAATTCTGGGTTTATTGTATGTTGCAGGAAAGTCGCCTGCTGTCTTGCGACTGAATCATCATCATCATATATTCCCTAACTAATTCCTCGGTAAAATTCAACTAATTATATCCATTTGCTCCTTTTATAGGCTATAAATCTGGATAATTTTGTGGACAATCTTGAAACAATGTATAGGGATTTACCATAAATATATCAATAAGATGATGAAGAAATTGTTTTCCAATAGTCATTAGTTTTCCTATAACCCATAAGTCCTTTCCACAAAGATTTGGAAACCAGGAAAGGAGTCCCGCATTCATAAGCAAGCTAGAATCTATAGAATTCTAGTGATGTAAGCTCATATCAACCTGAATAAACTGTGGGGTGGTTCTGTCCATGTCGTCTTGCATAGACATTTCACCATTTTGTATAATTACATAGGCCTATATTAGATACCATGTGTAATGTAACAAACTAAAAAAAGGTCTTGGAAACTACCTTGCATCCTCCCTAATAAGAACTTCAGATAGCTGCAGTCCAGGCACTGTCTCAGCAAAAAAATTAGGTGACTTGAATGGTGGTCCCTCATCTGTGTCACAGTATCCATAACACCTGTGAACGTAATATAAAGAAAACAGTTTTGAACATTATATAAACCAATTATTTTCAAGAAAAATTATAGTATAGAACATTTTACAATCTTGTATCAATGTTACAATCTTGTATCAATGTTACAATCTTGTATCAATGTTACAATCTTGTATC
This sequence comes from Meghimatium bilineatum, assembly GCA_034231615.1. Classification (NCBI taxonomy): domain Eukaryota; kingdom Metazoa; phylum Mollusca; class Gastropoda; order Stylommatophora; family Philomycidae; genus Meghimatium; species Meghimatium bilineatum. Next base: position 4,314,798 of record CM067304.1, read on the forward strand.
AATGTTACAATCTTGTATCAATGTTACAATCTTGTATCAATGTTACATTTATGTACTTGACAATATGAGTTATTTTGATTTTCACTCACCCCCCTATTCCCAATTACATGTACTACATTTTGTAGTACATAATGTCTGTGTGTTGCCGGAGCCTGAGAGGGGAGCGAAGAATAGCAACACTGTTTACCTTCCATTTAAATATCATTGAAAATATCCATTTTTGTGCGTGTTGAAATTAGTGATAAATTGCAATAAAGCTTCTCAACTTGAACGAATCTAGCAAGTAATAGGGTAGTAAAATGACATTGACGCTTCCTGGCCACATTATTTTCTTGCGAGTTCTTGGACGTAATTTTAAATGTCAAAATTTTGACATTATTTTTAAGTTTCAATATCAAATATAACCATTTTTCTATAATACAATTATAATGTTTTACTGAAATAGTGAGAAAAAAAATCAGTTAGATATATAGTTTGTAATACTCGTAAAAATTGTAAATGGTAGTAAAATGATGCCGAAGTTTCCTGGTCAAATTATTTGTCGCGAGTTTACGGACGTAAATTTAAATGTCAAAATCAATATTGTGAAATTATTTTTAAATGTCTATTAGATTGTTCTATGTCTATATTTAATATGTTTGTAATCTACTCTTGTCTTCTTAAAAATAATATAGTGACATTCGAGAGCTGCAGCAGAAGATCCAAGGACTTGAACGGCGAGCGGTGAGACTTTCTGTTTTCTAGTTTATTCCATCTTTTGTCTTCTTGTGATGTGTCCAAAGAATGTGAACTGTTTTCTTTACATGTGATTGAACAGCTCTGCTTTTTAATTAACTTCTTTCAAGATTTAATGAACTTTTACCTGTCCTTGCTGTTCTAAACCTTTATCATGCTGCATTAAAATTGCTTTATTTTCACCTTCAACTGCATTTTTGTCTGAGTTTACATGTTATTTATGGAGTGTATTTGGAAAATTCAATAACTTTGGTCGCCATGTTGATTGCTGTGTTTTTAAGCAGTGGTGACAGTTGGTAAGTCACAGCATTTTCTTTCTGGCACCTCATCTTCATTTCTTGATCAATTTTACCGTCTTCTGTAAAAATTCTTCCTAGATATTTATATTCTGATGTCTGTCTTAGTTTTGTGCTGTTAACGTACATATTTATCTGTTCTATTTGCTCTGCATATTTTCATAGTTTGCGTTTGTACCCTCTCATCGTTTTCATATTTCCAGGCTGATTATGCAGATAGATATAACACTGCCCAGTCTCAGGTCTTAACTTTGAAGTCAAGACTAGAAGAATTGACAGATTTTGCTAGGGAGAAGGAATCTGTCTCTGCAGACTTGGAAAATAAGAACAGAAAATGTGCAGAATCTCTACAAATAGCTTACAAGGTGAGTTCTTGAAGTTTGAGATTAAATAGCTGTTTATTTTTTGTCAATTCAAGAAACAGTTTACCATATGTATATGGTTTTATATATACACACATGATGATGATGAAGATGAAATATTTCCTTTAGTTGTGAGAAGGTAGCTCTTGACAGCACATAGAATTTCTCACAAAAGGATATTTCCTCCTCAGGTGAGTAACCCAGGTGAAGCTAGAAAGCATGAGATTTGCTATGGTGTTCATAGGTGATAGCTCATCAGTCCATCCCCCCCCCCCCAACTTTCCTTAGTAACCTCCTCCTATGACTGGGTTAATAATACATTGTTTTTTTCTTGGTAATTTTTTCTAGTAATTTAACAGCAAGATAGCGTAGGACAAATAAGCATTTCAAAAGAGAAACATTCTATGTTGTTGAATGGTGTAAATGTCAGGATGTTATCTTTGAGCCAATCCTTCTTTATGGATGCAAAGCATGGATGGTAAACAAAAGGGCTCAAGATAAGCTGGAGGCAACTGAGATGTGGCTTTAAGAAGGATGATGAAAATTCCATGGACAGCCAAGAAAACTAATGTAAAAGTTCTCAGTTCTCCATACTGGAGTAAAATGACAAATTATTGCAAAAATTAGAAGCAGACAGTCAAGATTTTTAGAGCATGGGATGGGAAAAGTAAAACTTGAACATTTAGTAACCACCAGAAAGATCAAGGGACGAAGAATAAAAAGAGAGATATTTCCGGATGTGTTGTAACTGGGAATCTGATCCCATCTCAGTTACCCCATCAGCTCACACCCAACAAGCCCATAGTTACTCTGATCCCATCTCAGTTACCCCATCAGCTCACACCCAACAAGCCCATAGTTACTCTGATCCCATCTCAGTTACCCCATCAGCTCACACCCAACAAGCACATAGTTACTCTGATCCCATCTCAGTTACCCCATCAGCTCACACCCAACAAGCCCATAGTTACTCTGATCCCATCTCAGTTACCCCATCAGCTCACACCCAACAAGCACATAGTTACTCTGATCCCATCTCAGTTACCCCATCAGCTCACACCCAACAAGCCCATAGTTACTCTGATCCCATCTCAGTTACCCCATCAGCTCACACCCAACAAGCACATAGTTACTCTGATCCCATCTCAGTTACCCCATCAGCTCACACCCAACAAGCCCATAGTTACTCTGATCCCATCTCAGTTACCCCATCAGCTCACACCCAACAAGCCCATAGTTACTCTGATCCCATCTCAGTTACCCCATCAGCTCACACCCAACAAGCCCATAGTTACTCTGATCCCATCTCAGATACTCCATCAGCTCACACCCAACAAGCACATAGTTACTCTGATCCCATCTCAGTTACCCCATCAGCTCACACCCAACAAGCCCATAGTTACTCTGATCCCATCTCAGTTACCCCATCAGCTCATACCCAACAAGCCCATAGTTACTCTGATCCCATCTCAGTTACCCCATCAGCTCACAGGAGCTTGAGAACAAGACATTCTGTTCTCTGGACTACATCCTGGTAATGTACAGGAGTTTGAGAACAAAAGGCAGAAGAAGCAATGTGACATGAGAGCATTGGTTTAGTTTGTTTACTTGTGATCTGCTTCTTGCTGTCATGTTGTGTGTACTCTGATGTTTCACAGAAAGAGAAGGAACTGACTGAGTCTCTACACAGTGCCAAGAACACAATACAAAAGGTATGCTGTCTTGTCTATATGTATTATGAATATCTCATACGGTTGAGTAGCATTTTAGTTGAAGTGTTAGGTTATCCCTATCACCATCATCGTCAAGTCTGTTCGCCGCAGCGAAGGTTGGCTGCAACACACCTCCAACATTCCCTGTCTTTTGCCTTGGTGGTGTACTCTGCTAGACTGTAACCTCTGCATCTCATGTTTCTCTCCCACTTGTATATCTGCCTCTCTCTTGCTCGCTACAATCAACTCTACCTTCGAGTAAGGTCTTCAACAGGGTATTATATCTTTTAATTATGTCCAAAATACTTTATTCGTTTGATCTGTATTTCCTTTATTAGCTCTTTTTTCATATGAAGAGTTGTTAGAACCTCAGTGCTGAGGCCTTCTGGTACGTGTTGATGTTAAAATGTTTGTGTGCTTCTCAAGAAAATTTACATACCTGTGCAGTGTGTGTTGTTGTCTGTGTGTCATTCAACCGACCGGTGCAGTGTGTGTTGTTGTCTGTGTGTCATTCAACCGACCGGTGCAGTGTGTGTTGTTGTCTGTGTGTCATTCGACCGACCGGTGCAGTGTGTGTTGTTGTCTGTGTGTCATTCGACCGACCGGTGCAGTGTGTGTTGTTGTCTGTGTGTCATTCAACCACTTCATATTCATAGTAGCTTAGTAATATACACGTTGAAAGTCTTGACTAAATTCTCATCTTTTTTAGGTTGTCGGTGTGGTCAAAGACAGAAAACATTTGGACTTATGTTGCGAGGCACATAGGTGCCATCTCAGCAGACATGGTTGAAATCCCATTTGTTGCGTTATAATTTTTCTTTAATAATAAATCCTCTTAATGTTTATATATTATACTTGGTAGGGGTTGCAAATAGAAATATTTTGGACACAAAAAATGTTTTGAAAAAATGGTATGTCGTTAAAAGACAAGCAAGATGTCTTTCTTATTAATATCCTGTGACATAAAACATGACACATGGGAAGATGTTGTATGAAACAGTTGCATGACCCTCTAAAATAAAACAGAGTTACATGACCCTCTAAAATAAAACAGAGTTACATGGCCCTCTACAATAAAATAGAGTTACATGGCCCTCTACAATAAAATAGAGTTGCGTGGCCTTCTACAATAAAATAGAGTTGCATGGCCATCTACAATAAAATAGAGTTACATGGCCATCTACAATAAAACAGAGTTACATGGCCCTCTACAATAAAACAGAGTTACATGGCCCTCTACAATAAAACAGAGTTACATGGCCCTCTACAATAAAACAGAGTTACATGGCCCTCTACAATAAAACAGAGTTACATGGCCCTCTACAATAAAACAGAGTTACATGGCCTTCTACAATAAAATAGAGTTGCATGGCCCTCTACAGTTAAAAAAAAAAAGGCTCAACATTGCTTGAAAAAAAGGATACATGCAACAGCTCAACAGTGGAGACTAGCTAGAAAGTTAAGTAAAGGTATGTCCCATGGCAGCAACCTGCTGTTGGGAGTAAAGATAATTCTTCATGCCGCAGCAACTATTAGGTGGGGTGGCCAGTTCCCTTCCTTGCTGTCTTTATCTCCCCTAACTAATGTCAGGTACCCATTTACATGTAGGCCGACTTTGGGAGTGGCCGCCTCAGGTGTGAAATCATGACAATTTTATTTTTGCCTGGGCATGGTTTCAAACCTGGCACACTGTAACCAGGTAATAGTAAGCAAGCTCACTATGAACTAGGCTACCTCGCTCCTCAGCTAGAAGGCATAGCTAGAAAGCTACTGTCAGATTAAACACTATCAAAAGTAATCATCCCATACTAAAACTGTTAAGCAACCTGTAAGGCCACCAAAATGCATGTCAACCACCAACAAACTCATTGGCAAGTTCATACCTCGAACTGAGTTTGATAAATTGAATGTAATAAATGGCCATCATCATCATCAGGTCATTAAAAACAGTTGTGCAATCATTGACTTAAACATGGCCACATCTAGGGGAATAAAAAATTTTTTAACAATATAACCTGAAAAAGAAGGATTTCTTGAACATATTTCTATGTTAAAATCAACATTTTTTAAATCTTTGTCCACAGTTGGTTGACAAGTATGAAATACTGGAGAAAGATCATGACATCTTGAAGGTGAGAAAACTGAAGCAGATTATTACTTTCAAACCATGACTGTTCATGATTGTCAAAGAATACCTGACTGTTCTCAACCTAAAATCCCTGAACTAATTCAACTCAAATCATTGAACTAAAGTCCTCCAACTAAAATCCTTGAACTATAATCCGTGAACTAAAGTCCTTGAACTAAAGTCCTTGAACTAATGTTCTTGAACTAAAGTTCTTGAACTAAAATCCTTGAACTAAAGTTCTTGAACTAAAATCCTTGAACTAAAGTTCTTGAACTAAAATCCTTGAACTAAAGTTCTTGAACTAAAATCCTTGAACTAAAGTTCTTGAACTAAAATCCTTGAACTAAAGTTCTTGAACTAAAATCCTTGAACTAAAGTTCTTGAACTAAAATCCTTGAACTAAAGTTCTTGAACTAAAATCCTTGAACTAAAGTTCTTGAACTAAAATCCTTGAACTAAAGTTCTTGAACTAAAATCCTTGAACTAAAGTTCTTGAACTAAAATCCTTGAACTAAAGTTCTTGAACTAAAATCCTTGAAGTACGGGAGAAAATGGAAATCTCTCTATGTTTTGGCGAATCTTCCGCAACACCCATGTCCCTGACTAGTTGTGTTATATAGCTACTACTACTTCACCGCCCTCTTTAAATCTGCAGACGACTTCTGGCAGACTTGTGGGGCAATCCTGTAGGACTCATACTTCTGTCAAATTCACCAGCTTGCGGTAGCACAGGTTTGTTGTACCTATTTTTTTATTGAGATCAGTTCTAAGTTACATCATTCTAACTGGGTTAGTTGGTAGTAACTATTCTCAGATTGAATTTGGGATGGTCTTCTTTTCACTTTTCGCAAAAGTTGTCTTTGATATTGTTTCTCATTTTGCTGATAATTTCTCATTGATAGAATTGACTGAACATAGATTGGATGGTATTTCTAACTTAATCTTTGTTTTAATTCACAGGAATCACAAGCAGAAGTACAAGAAAAGATGTATAGTTCTCGAGCAGAGCTCGTAGAGGTCAACAAGTAAGTCTTTTTGAAAATAATAATTCACTAGGGATGCTCAGTAATATTGAAGGGGAAGGAAATCTTCACATGTTGACAAATTGTTTAGTTTAGAACATTTACCTTTTCTTGGTTTCTGTGTTTCAAGAGTTTTATAGAAATATGATCTACTCCTGGTGTCTTTCAACTTTGTAATGGTTGATTGGTTAGTTGTTGACCCAGTTGTTCATGGGCTTATGCCCTTCGAGCCAATGCAATTGTGTGATATGTGTGTGTGTTTATAAGCTGTTGCTTTGTTCCATATAATAAATTGTAAACAAGTGGCATGATGGAACTTTTGCGATCTTTTAGTTTTAACAAGAGATAAGTCTCTGTTGTCAAGACAAAAGAAATGGGAGGGCCGGGAGATGTCACCAATTTTACACACCAGGAAATTTTAAGACCATGCACTGGTCAGGAATTCAATTCAAAGACCATCAGAAATTCCCAGAAATACAAGAAATGACTTAAATAAATTAGTTTCCCTACAGTTTTTTATAATATTATGTATATCAGTTCACATACATTTTCTCATTAATCATGAACTCCATCAAAATAATCTTCATTTTCAAACTGAACTCATTGATAACTCTTAATCATGTTTGAAACAATCTGCCCCATAAACTGAATTTGTATTTAGTCTAGTAAATTTTAACCACTATTCTAGAGATTTCCAATCTAATACTACTAATGCCAACCATTTACATTTGCTATAATTACTATTGAAGCTAGTGCAGGAATTTCAATATCTTTAGAGCATTTTTATATACGACGGAAGAATGGACAGAAAGATAGAGACAAGAAATTTGTTTAGTCAATTGTGTACATTATGAGCTTATATCAATCTTGGAACATACATCATTCCTTATGGAAACCAAATTATAAATTAAATCTTGTTAGCAATATTGTGTTTATCAATGTCAGACATGGACACCAACTAAAGAACAAGAGAGAAAGCTGACTACATGTGAAAAATCTCAAATGAAGTTGTAATGCTACTGAATCAACTACCTATCATATATTTAAAAATAAATAATAAAAAAAGAGGAACATGGACTATTTCCACATTACGGTCCAACTAGGACCTGAGTCAAGAAACACATAAAAAACATGAAACACACAGAATTGTCGGTTCATTATGCGCAGATGTGACCAAATTTTTAATGAAAACAAATATGTGCATTATTTAACGAAATGAAATATTGATAAAGGTGCATATCACAGTAGCTAAGACTAGTGGCGAATCCAGTGATATGCCAGGTACACACCGAAATCCCCAACCTCTCTTTGATGACCCTGGGGGATGGGCACTCTCAGTGCGTAGCGCACAGATTGATGCAGACCTATCGACTATTTAATGAGTTCAGTGAGGTCTTGAAAGCTGAATGAATATATACATAATATAATATTTCTAATATAATATTAAAAAGTTGAAATCTGGCCACATCTCCGCTCAATGAACCGAATTATCAAATTATTGAACTATGATTGCACAGAGGTTATTTCTTACCAAAACATCCCCATGCAATCATAATTCAATTATTGGATAATTCTATGTGTTTCTTGTTTGTTATCTGTTTCTTGGAAAAGTTCCCAGTTGGACCGTAGCATAAAAATAGTCTTAATTAATTTTTTTATTTTTTATAGTTAGATAGTTTGAATATTATTAAATGTTATTCAAATCAATCAATCAAGTGTCATGCCGAGTGGCATGGGAGATAATGTTTCTCCACAACTCTCTGTCTCTTGTGTTGTTAATAAGTTCAGTTGGTGACTTCTTTTTGCATCATGCTAAGTAGCATTGTTACTTCATTATAGTATTTATTGCTTGTTTTGTTTTGTTACGGTGGCACTCTCCATTTATTGCTTGTTTTGTTTTGTTACGTGGCACTCTCCATTTATTGCTTGTTTTGTTACGGTGGCACTCTCCACTTATTGCTAGTTTTGTTTTGTTACGTGGCACTCTCCACTTATTGTATTGCTTGTTTTGTTTTGCTACGTGGCACTCTCCACTTATTGCTTGTTTTGTTTTGTTACGGTGGCATTCTCCATTTTGTCAGACAGCCTCTGACAATTTGGTTATATCTACTTGTGAAATGAGGTGTTTAAGAAACACAGCAAACATAGCAAGAGGAGATCATGTGAGGAATGAAGAGATTACAAGAGGAGATCATATGAGGAATGAAGAGATTACAAGAACTGCTGGAGCAATATATGTGGTCAAATATATTGAAAAGCAGAGACTGAAATAGTTAGATCACTTAATGAGTATAAACCCTTATTGGCCAGTGGCAAAAGTATAGAACATGAAAATTGAAACAGCTGGAGGCAGAGGAAGACCAAGAAGAAGATGGATTAAAGGAGTTACAGATGTTCTGAGATGTTACAATATTACTGAATATCTAGCGACCACATGTGCCATAGCCTAAAAATCGATCTCCTTTTAACCCTGTGGTGCCTATCAGCAAAGGTAAAGAAAAGACAATAGATAGACAAATAATCTACACTTTAAATTGTATATTTCCACAGCAAGATGTCACGCCTGGAACTTGAGAACAAACAATTGAAGCATGACATTGATAATCTCAAGCACGATCTGACTATGGCTCGCAGGTACAACACAAAAAAACTTCAACTTAAAATAATCTATCCTTTTATTTTTCTTCACTGTTCAGATCAGATAATATGATGTCCTCAAAGCGAAGATTGGCAGCAATTTTTCTCCACCACTTTTCTATCTCTTTCCTTGTTAGTACATTCTGACACACTGGAATGTATCCATCTTTTGATGTTACACAAACACTTGTATCTTTGTCTGCCTCAATCTATCAACACATCTATCTTAAACTTTCCCTCTAGTAAATTTATCAATACATCTATCTTAGTCACAATCACAAATGATGATGGATGTGCAGCTGATGTTAAAAAGAATAGAAATGGCTAATGACATGAAGAAAATATTAACTTTGAAATCTATCACACAAAATCTAAAAATTAAAATATTAACATTGAAATCAATCACACAAAATCTAAAAATGAGAATTATAAAATGCTACATCTATTCTAAATAATCCTACATGATTGCATTTCTTTCACATTTTATTGTCATTTCCGAAGCACAGAGATGGTTGGTGAGAAATATCTGTGCATTTTTCAATAATTAAATATGTTTTACTGTTTCCAGTTTGTATTCATGTCATGAAAAAGGTCCCTGTTGAACCGCAACATAGAAGACCGTGGTTATTTGTTTTTTGTTATTTATTTTTTACATAGGTTTGGCTATTTGATAGTTATCACTTCTTTGTTTTGTTGCAGAGACAATCTCCACTTTGTTGGATATCCTCTGACAGTATGGTTATTTATCCTCTAGGACCCCAGATTAAAATTATGCAATTTCTTCCCTGGGCTCGAATTATTTTTTGACAATGTGCATTATGTTTGGTAAACGTGATAACATTTTTGTTTGTAAAGATATCAGAATAATTTGTGCACATGTAAATAAAGGAGTGAATAATGCACATAATCATGTTTTTTGTTGTTGTATATGTGATATGACAGGTGTGAGTAAGTTGTGGAGTTAAAAATTCGGAGGGGGGAGGGTAATCTCAAAGCTACAATTTAAAAATCGAAAAATAAAATCTTGATACACCAAATATTTAAGCAATGTGTGGCAACATTGATAAAATTCTCTTAAATACCTATTCCTGTTGTATATATGTTGTTTCAACTAATATAATATGGGCTGAACAAACTATTAAAACATGAATAAATCACATGCAATCTTGGTCCATTCAACACTAGACCTAGGCTGACAACACAACATAATTATTTTCTATGCTGATACGTGGCATCCCTGATAAATATTATTTTTGTATTATTGAATAAACAAACATTCTTATAATATAACAACAACTGAAACATGTAGATATTACTTACCATAATTATCACGTACCATGACAAGCAGTACAACATTAGATAATAAAATATGGAATTGAAAGTCATTAAAAGTAATTCCAGAAATTAATTGATAAAATCAGCCAGCATTCTCCTTCTTACAATCGTAACGTAAAAAGGACTTCATATGAGCTTAACTTCGTATGATTCCTTACTGAGAAATCAGGGCATAGCAATGGAGGTGACTCGAGACACCGACGGGCCACTGGTAACATAATGTCATCGGTGTTTTCAGTTGCCCATGTGGTCCATAAGGTTAAACTCTCACTGTACTATAATGTATGGCTCAGAAACATGGAGAATGAACAATTAGATAGAAGACAGAATGTATGTCTTTGAGATGTGGATATAGACCTATATATGGGAGAACTTCATCGACAGAGAAGAAAACCAAAAAAGAGGTTGGACTATAATGTGTGAAAGAATAACACAGGAAATAGAATCCTGTCTCAGGTGTATAGTTTCTGTTTAGTTGTCTCCAATGAGGTCTCATAAATTGTCCTATGAGAGACTTGACTTCTCTGAAACTTTGAGGTGTGTGAGAGACTTGACTTCTCTGAAACTTTTGAGGTGTGTGAGAGACTTGACTTCTCTGAAACTTTGAGGTGTGTGAGAGACTTGACTTCTCTGAAACTTTGTGGTGTGTGAGAGACTTGACTTCTCTGAAACTTTGAGGTGTGTGAGACTTGACTTCTCTGAAACTTTGAGGTGTGTGAGAGACTTGACTTCTCTGAAACTTTGAGGTGTGTGAGAGACTTGACTTCTCTGAAACTTTGAGGTGTGTGAGAGACTTGACTTCTCTGAAACTTTGAGGTGTGTGAGAGACTTGACTTCTCTGAAACTTTTGAGGTGTGTGAGAGACTTGACTTCTCTGAAACTTTGAGGTGTGTGAGAGACTTGACTTCTCTGAAACTTTGAGGTGTGTGAGAGACTTGACTTCTCTGAAACTTTGAGGTGTGTGAGAGACTTGACTTCTCTGAAACTTTGAGGTGTGTGAGAGACTTGACTTCTCTGAAACTTTGAGGTGTGTGAGAGACTTGACTTCTCTGAAACTTTGAGGTGTGTGAGAGACTTGACTTCTCTGAAACTTTGAGGTGTGTGAGAGACTTGACTTCTCTGAAACTTTGAGGTGTGTGAGACTTGACTTCTCTGAAACTTTGAGGTGTGTGAGAGACTTGACTTCTCTGAAACTTTGAGGTGTGTGAGAGACTTGACTTCTCTGAAACTTTGAGGTGTGTGAGAGACTTGACTTCTCTGAAACTTTGAGGTGTGTGAGAGACTTGACTTCTCTGAAACTTTGAGGTGTGTGAGAGACTTGACTTCTCTGAAACCTTGAGGTGTGTGAGAGACTTGACTTCTCTGAAACTTTGAGGTGTGTGAGAGACTTGACTTCTCTGAAACTTTGAGGTGTGTGAGAGACTTGACTTCTGAAACTTTGAGGTGTGTGAGAGACTTGACTTCTCTGAAACTTTTGAGGTGTGTGAGAGACTTGACTTCTCTGAAACTTTTGAGGTGTGTGAGAGACTTGACTTCTCTGAAACTTTGAGGTGTGTGAGAGACTTGACTTCTCTGAAACTTTGAGGTGTGTGAGAGACTTGACTTCTCTGAAACTTTGAGGTGTGTGAGAGACTTGACTTCTCTGAAACTTTGAGGTGTGTGAGAGACTTGACTTCTCTGAAACTTTTGAGGTGTGTGAGAGACTTGACTTCTCTGAAACTTTTGAGGTGTGTGAGAGACTTGACTTCTCTGAAACTTTGAGGTGTGTGAGAGACTTGACTTCTCTGAAACTTTGAGGTGTGTGAGAGACTTGACTTCTCTGAAACTTTGAGGTGTGTGAGAGACTTGACTTCTCTGAAACTTTGAGGTGTGTGAGAGACTTGACTTCTCTGAAACTTTTGAGGTGTGTGAGAGACTTGACTTCTCTGAAACTTTGAGGTGTGTGAGAGACTTGACTTCTCTGAAACTTTGAGGTGTGTGAGAGACTTGACTTCTCTGAAACTTTGAGGTGTGTGAGAGACTTGACTTCTCTGAAACTTTGAGGTGTGTGAGAGACTTGACTTCTCTGAAACTTTTGAGGTGTGTGAGAGACTTGACTTCTCTGAAACTTTTGAGGTGTGTGAGAGACTTGACTTCTCTGAAACTTTGAGGTGTGTGAGAGACTTGACTTCTCTGAAACTTTGAGGTGTGTGAGAGACTTGACTTCTCTGAAACTTTGAGGTGTGTGAGAGACTTGACTTCTCTGAAACTTTGAGGTGTGTGAGAGACTTGACTTCTCTGAAACTTTGAGGTGTGTGAGAGACTTGACTTCTCTGAAACTTTGAGGTGTGTGAGAGACTTGACTTCTCTGAAACTTTTGAGGTGTGTGAGAGACTTGACTTCTCTGAAACTTTGAGGTGTGTGAGAGACTTGACTTCTCTGAAACTGAGGTGTGTGAGACTGAGTTAGGTTACCTAACTTTGATTTTTATTTTCAGGGTTTATGTGATTAATATTATTATTGGATCATGTGCCAGGCTCTTTTGCCACTGCTAGTTAATTTCTTTATCTAGTAGTAACACTGGAAAACACACCCCATCCCCCTCCAACTTTCTTTGCTTCCTTTTAGCTCTGCGTCAATGCATACAGGCTACGAGGATGCATATCACAAGGCTGGTAACTCTGACAGAGGACGATTAACTTACAGATCAATTAAAACTGGCAGGACGAAATCAGTGGACAGGTTAGAATCTTGTAGTCAGTCCAGCAGTTCTTATTCTTTTTGTTGTTGTGGACCCCCTTTAAATATTTTTTTCTGTCGACCCCAAAATATTTCATATTTTAAAATGTTCATGCAGGCATGTAAACATCAGCATTTGGGAATGTAATGATATAATTTGGAATGTAATGATATAATTGGGAATGTAATGATATAATTGGGAATGTAAGGATACAATTGGGAATGTAATGATATAATTGGGAATGTAATGATAAAATTACTCTGATAAACTTACTACATGATCAAGCCAACAATAGAATACATACAGACACAACAAGTTAAATGGTACGGACACATAACCAGACAGAAAGAGCAAAGTATTATCAAAAAAACACTTAACAAACGATACGGAAACAGGCGACCTATTGGACGCCCTTGTAAAAGGTGGATAGATAGTGTATTAGAGACACTCGGAAATATAACAGCAGAGGAGGCAAATAGAAGGGCAAAAGACTGTACACTCACTCTCCCCTCAACACCGAAAGGTACATGAGGACAGAAAGAAGAAGAATGATATAATTAGGAATGTAACAATATAATCTGTTGCTAATCAACAATTAGACAATTTTTGACATATTATCTCCAGTTTGTAATCCCAAATTTGTCTTGTCTGCAACGTTTACTATTCGGCTAAGCAGCGGTCTTCCTAGACTTCTATATTCAGAGTCTGGTCCTGTTTTGATGTCCCATACCAGCCTCACATGTTCAGATTTTCTCAGATGACTCTGTGTAAATGTCATGGATGTAATTGTATGAAAAATAAAATAAATAACTTGTGCAATATTTGTCCCTGTGTATATATTCCTTTTTGTAGATCTGTCGATTCATCTTTTTTATTGTAAATGTAAATTCTCATAGTATTTCTTTAAATATTTATGGACCACTTGAGATAGCCCAACGTTGACCTCAGGGGTCCATGAATAACAGTTTAAGATCCACTGTTGTAATTTAATGTTTTATTTCTGTAAGCCATGTCTTTCCGGCAACCAGGGTCTAGACTTCTAGTACATGGTGCAACCAGGGTCTAGACTTCTAGTACATGGTGCAACCAGGGTCTGGACTTTTAGTACAGGGTGCAACCAGTATCAGGACTTCTAGTACAGGGTGCAATCAGGGTCTGAACTTCTAGTACAGGGTGCAAACAGGGTCTAGACTTCTAGTACAGGGTGCAACCAGGGCCTAGACTTCTAGTACAGGGTGCAATAAGGGCCTAGACTTCTAGTTTAGGGTGCAATCAGGCCCTAGGCTACTAGTACGGGGTGCAAAGAATAGGTCCATTATCTCTTTCCATGCAGGTCACAGAAGGTGACTAAGGAAACCTTAGAAATGTATAACATCAGAGGACAGCTGTTAGATAATATAAAAGCGATATATCAAAAATGCCATAGCTCAGTAAGAACAACAGATGGAATGACTGAACCTTTTGATACAAGATCTACAGTAAGACAAGGCTTTCACCCCTACTTTTTAACATAAACATGGACACAATAATACAAGAAGCTCACATCAAAAATAGGAAAAATATTGCAAATAACCCTGATGAGGAACATAATAATGAAATCATGGAACTACTATTTGCCAACAATCCGAATCTAATGTACAAGATGAAGAAAATTTACAAAAGCACATCAATGCATTACTATTATTAGCATGTCTGAAGTACAGCATGAAAATTAATGTACTAAAAACTGAAGTTATGAAAATTAGCAAGTCTGTAACATCAATGGGTATAACAATATGCAACACCCAAGTGAAACAAGCTAAAGAATTTAAATATTTATGCAGAATTTTTTCCTAAGATGGAAAACTAGAAATAAGGTGTCAGAAAGCAAACACAGGGGCATACCAACTTTCACCATTACTTCTTCACCCGAAGATCACGATAGAAATCAAAAGACAGATATTTATAATTTGTATACCAACACTCTTCTATCAATGTCAAACATGGTCATTACCAGTCTTGCAGAAGAGGCAAATCATTACATGTGAAATGAAGTGTCTGAGAAAAGCTGCAATAGTTACTTAACAAGATAAAATAAGAAATGAAGAAATTAGTAAAAGAGTTGGTATAATATCATGTATTGAACACATCGAAAGACAGCAAGTAAAATGGTTCGGTCACCTTATGAGAATGCACCCAAACCGAATACCAATAAAAGCATTTAACAAAAGAATATCCGGACATAAAGTCAAAGGTAGACCAAGAAAACTGTGGATAGAAAATGTCAAGATAACCTTTTACAAACATGGACTTAAATGCAACCAAGGCGACACATCTAACCTTGAAACAACAACTGAGTCTCCCACCCCTACACGTAACAGCATGTGTGGATACTATCGACCATCCTTCACCTGGGAATAGACAATATGTTCCTGTCAATAAGGGCAGGGAAAGAGATTTCTTCAAAGTTATATTACACCGATTCTACCATGAATTCGAATCTTGAACAAAATAAACAGAATAGTGGAAAATTAGAGGCAGCAAAGATGTGGCTAAATGAGAATTGTGAGAGTATCATGGACAGCTAGAAAAATAAATGAGACTCTGAAAGAGGTAAATGTGAGACGGTGTTACTGAATAATATCAGAAAGAGAAAAGTTAGTATTTTTGACATGTCTATGTGACACAGAGTCTGAAGAATCTAGGTACAACAGGCAAGAGTGATTGAGGAAAACTGTGTGAAAAAAAGGTAGTTTAACATCATAGCTTGGCAAAGAGTCAACAACAATCTTAATAAGAAATAACACAACTGCCCATGTTGATGATGTGGATTGCTTATGCCCTGGTAAGAGATGTTGGAAAAAGATAGTGCAGGTCCATGATTGCCAATGCCAGTTGGCATGGCACATAATGATGATGTATGTGTTACCAGGGTACATAAACCACCACAAGTTGTGTTGTCAAGAATTATTCTCTCATGGTAATGAATGTTGAATCACATGTTTATTATTTTTTAATCAAGGTTGTACGACGGTCATTCTACAGACCGACATTCTGACAGAGGCGACATCTCTCATGGTTCAGATTCTGAGAATGATTATCAACGATCTCCTATAATAAAAGCAGAGAGAGAGCTAAAGAAACTCCAGAGCTCTCCAGACTTCACCCCAAAACGGCAACTCAAATTTTATGGTACTGAAATACCCTCCAGCTACAGCGGTAAGAAAACATTTCAATTGATAATCATGAAGTCTGTTTACAGAAGGAAATCATAGACAGTGGAATCCCTCTGAAGTGCATTCTTTTGTAACAAATTTCCCTAACGAAATTAGTGCTAGTGAAACTTCAGCTAATATTTAGACCCATCCACCTTGCTGTCAAGCTAGTGAAACTTCAGCTAATATTTAGACCCACCCACCTTGCTGTCAAGCTAGTGAAACTTCAGCTAATATTTAGACCCATCCACCTTGCTGTCAAGCTAGTGAAACTTCAGCTAATATTTAGACCCATCCACCTTGCTGTCAAGCTAGTGAAACTTCAGCTAATATTTAGACCCACCCACCTTGCTGTCAAGCTAGTGAAACTTCAGCTAATATTTAGACCCATCCACCTTGCTGTCAAGCTAGTGAAACTTCAGCTAATATTTAGACCCATCCACCTTGCTGTCAAGCTAGTGAAACTTCAGCTAATATTTAGACCCATCCACCTTGCTGTCAAGCTAGTGAAACTTCAGCTAATATTTAGACCCATCCACCTTGCTGTCAAGCTAGTGAAACTTCAGCTAATATTTAGACCCATCCACCTTGCTGTCAAGCTAGTGAAACTTCAGCTAATATTTAGACCCACCCACCTTGCTGTCAAGCTAGTGAAACTTCAGCTAATATTTAGACCCATCCACCTTGCTGTCAAGCTAGTGAAACTTCAGCTAATATTTAGACCCATCCACCTTGCTGTCAAGCTAGTGAAACTTCAGCTAATATTTAGACCCATCCACCTTGCTGTCAAGCTAGTGAAACTTCAGCTAATATTTAGACCCATCCACCTTGCTGTCAAGCTAGTGAAACTTCAGCTAATATTTAGACCCATCCACCTTGCTGTCAAGCTAGTGAAACTTCAGCTAATATTTAGACCCACCCACCTTGCTGTCAAGCTAGTCAAACCTCATTTTCTATAAAAAATTCTAAATACATCATTTCTTTATTGAAAAAAAGTGAGACTATCTGTATTGATATACAACATATCATCGTAATTGATTCCTTTTGTTCATCCATTTCTCAAGATAATGATATAAAACCTCTTGACTTGCACCAGAGGTCCCCAACTGTTTTTTTTCTTGCCTGTGACCCTATTTTTGGATAATAATTTTTTTTTTACTTTACCCAATTGAGTCCTCCCCCCCGCCCCCCGCCCCCCTTCCCCCCAAGGCTTGGTTGGAGACTTTTTAACTCTGTTCAGACAAATCACCGATATACCTGTTATTTAAAGAAGCTCTACACGACCAATAGCTTTTATATTTATATATTTATATATTTATATATTTATATATTTATATATTTATGTTTCCATCACACATAATTTGATCAATTTATACTTCCTGGTTCCCTAATATAAATTTGTATGTTCACCCAATTCTTTACTGCTACACTCCAGAATACTTTTGCTACATTCAATATTTTTATTTAAAAAATTATAAACTAATTATAATTATTCTATTTTACACATTGTAATTATACTATTCAGAAACAATTTTTTGAACAATATATAATTATATTGATTTTCTGTAACTATTTTTCTTTCCAATGATATACAATATGCACACAGTCTATCAATATTATTACAATCAATAAAAAGATAATACTGCTGTGAAACGGTACAACAATAGTACTCACGTTGGTTGGATGATTGCTGATCCAACAGTCCATGGGCTCATGCCTTTTGACCCAATGCCATTGTGTGATATATGCATGTGTTTGTAAGCTGTTGTCCCACTCCATATAAGGTGCTCCATTTATCTGGCCCCGTTAGTGCTTATGTAGAACACAGGTTTTTCAAATTTAACTTCAACACTACAGACGGTCTATCACTAACGGGTTATGGAATGTAAGCACGAATAAATACAAATGTCTTGTGTATTGTCATTTGTATTTTTTATTTGTGTACACCCAATAACCCCTTATTGATTGTCTGTTGTGTTCAAGTGAAGCATCAAAAACCTGTGTTCTACATAAGTACTATCAATATTATGATACATCATGATCAAATTCTTAAAAAAAACTTGATTAAATTTTTCTCTTGCTAAAATAATTTATTTGGTCCAAACCTAAAAAAAAAACAAGTTCGGAAATCAAACTGATTAGAAATATATGTTTGGAATAAACTGCATCAATATAGTTTGAAAACAGCTACTCACCATACATAGAAATAAAAAGAGGGGTAAGACAAGGATTTGTTTTATAACTATTTATTTGTCAGAGGGACTGAAAGGGTATGTTAGGTATGCAGTGATGATTCATGTAACTGAGGTTTCATGTTAGCATGGTATATTATACAAATTGGTCTCCTGCTAGTGGATTTGAACCCACATTTACATTGGAAACAGCTATGGTATGCAATGATATTTGTACCATGTATGCAAAGGTTTGCAGCTAGTTCTGCTTGTCTGTCCTTCTTGTGTCTTTCCTGTTCAGGAACTAGTTCTTTGTGAGTGTTTCATGTTCAGAAATTAGTTATTCTTGTGTGTTTCTTGTTCAGGAACTAATTCTGTTTGTGTGACCTTCATGTGTGTTTGCTTTCCATGAACTAGCTCTTCTAGTGTGGTACCTGTTCAGCAACTAGTTCTGTTTGTCTTTGTTTGTTTCCTGTTCAGTAACTAGCTCTATTTGTGTGTCTTTCTTGTTTGTTTCCTGTTCAGGAACTAGTTCTATTTGTGTGTCCATCTTGTGTGTTTCCTTTTCAGGAACTAGTTCTATTAGTGTGTCTTTTTGTGATTCCTGTTCAGGAACTAGTTCTATTTGTGTGTCCTTCGTGTGTTTTCTGTTCAGGAACTAGTTCTTGCGTGTTTCTTGTTCAGGAACTAATTCTTGTGTTTTTCATGTTCAGAACTATTCTATTTGTGTGTTTCCTGTTCAGAACTAGTTCTTCTTGTGTGTCTTTCTTGTGTTTCCTGTACAGTAACTAGTTTTTCTGGTGTGTTTCCTGTTCAGTAACTAGTTTTTCTGGTGTGTTTCCTGTTCAGTAACTAGTTCTTCTTGTGTGTTTCCTGTTCAGGAACTAGTTCTTCTTGTGTGTTTCCTGTTGAGGAACTAGTTTTTCTGGTGTGTTTCCTGTTCAGTAACTAGTTTTTCTTGTGTTTCCTGTTCAGTAACTAGTTCTTCTTGTGTGTTTCCTGTTCAGTAACTAGTTCTTCTTGTGTGTTTCCTGTTCAGGAACTAGTTCTTCTTGTGTGTTTCCTGTTCAGTAACTAGTTCTTCTTGTGTGTTTCCTGTTCAGGAACTAGTTTTTCTGGTGTGTTTCCTGCTCAGTAACTAGTTCTTCTTGTGTGTTTCCTGTTCAGGAACTAGTTCTTCTTGTGTGTTTCCTGTTCAGTAACTAGTTCTTCTTGTGTGTTTCCTGTTCAGTAACTAGTTCTTCTTGTGTGTTTCCTGTTCAGTAACTAGTTCTTCTTGTGTGTTTCCTGTTCAGTAACTAGTTTTTCTGGTGTGTTTCCTGTTCAGTAACTAGTTCTTCTTGTGTGTTTCCTGTTCAGTAACTAGTTCTTCTTGTGTGTTTCCTGTTCAGTAACTAGTTCTTCTTGTGTGTTTCCTGTTCAGTAACTAGTTTTTCTGGTGTGTTTCCTGTTCAGTAACTAGTTCTTCTTGTGTGTTTCCTGTTCAGTAACTAGTTCTTCTTGTGTGTTTCCTGTTCAGTAACTAGTTCTTCTTGTGTGTTTCCTGTTCAGTAACTAGTTTTTCTGGTGTGTTTCCTGTTCAGTAACTAGTTCTTCTTGTGTGTTTCCTGTTCAGTAACTAGTTCTTCTTGTGTGTTTCCTGTTCAGTAACTAGTTCTTCTTGTGTGTTTCCTGTTCAGTAACTAGTTCTTCTTGTGTGTTTCCTGTTCAGGAACTAGTTTTTCTGGTGTGTTTCCTGTTCAGTAACTAGTTTTTCTGGTGTGTTTCCTGTTCAGGAACTAGTTCTTCTTGTGTGTTTCCTGTTCAGGAACTAGTTTTTCTGGTGTGTTTCCTGTTCAGTAACTAGTTCTTCTTGTGTGTTTCCTGTTCAGGAACCTAGTTGGATGGAGTTTTATGGTAAACATTGTGAGGACTTAAAGAGTTGATATTATGATACATTATCTGTGGATATTTAAAATTATTCTCATGTTTTCAGGTCCCCCCATCACAGTTGATCGCACCAACAGCCATTCAGCAAGTTCCCCTCGTTCTTCCAAAAATTATTCCCCTAGGGACAAGAAATGTGTGGTGGTTTCCCATGGACGAGAGGGAAGTTCCAGACCCAGTGCTGCAATGTTATCATATGTATCCAGCTCACAATTAGAAAGATCAAGGTTGAGTAAGGAAAATGAAAAACATGAAGTGGACAAAATTCTACAGGACAAAGATTATAATAGATACAGTAGGAATTCGCCAAACAGTAAGTCTCATTTATATAAATAACCAAACTCTCCAAGGTTTTCTGACAAGGTGGAGAGTGCTGCAGTAACAAAATCAAAAGTAATAACTACGATAATGTAATTTTGTTACTGGTTAAACTAATAACTAACAAATAATAAAGCTAAAGTAAAAAATAAATAACAAAAAACATAGACTTTTTTCTACATTATTGTCCAACAGGAATCTTTATCAAGAAAAAAACAAAATCAGCACATAAAATCAAATTAACCTTAGGCACGATGTGTTTACAATTACACAATCTCTCTTATGCTGCTGACTGCCGTGGAATTAGTTTTTAGAAATGTTACGCAATCATCAGTGGCTGTTTTGAAATTGCGATAACTTTTTTGTTGTTACAGATATTTAAATAATATTTGCACATATAAATAAAGAATTATATTCTGCATATATTGGTGTAAGTTTTGTTTGTGTGTGTGTGTGATACAAGACATGTGAGAAAGTGATAAAGACAGATTTATACCTATCTAGAGCTAGGCCTACCGTATTTTTGATCAATCAAAAGCTGTGAAATCTGTTGAATATTATATATTTTAGATAATGGAAACCTTGTGGTATATTTTAAATAATGAATTTGAAGAACTTACCTCTCAAGTTTTTCACTTTTCCAGCTGAAAAAATTATGATTTCACTGAATATACGATGAACGAATAGTATAATAAACTTGATTCACTGTCATGTCGCTTTGCCGCAAAGCCGATGCTTACAGATTGCTCAGATTTCCATTCCGTAACTGTTCAAGTCAGATGTTCTAGGCTGGAAGGTGTAGATCTGTGCCAGACTAGATGGTGTGGATATCATAACCTCACTGCATCCTGCCAACCAGCAGAATTTTTAGAACGAAGAAGAACAATAATTTACAACATACTGGCATATTACAGTATTACTATTCTTTCCTTCGGGACTTAGCAGTGTAGATCTAGACTGAGTTTGATAGTAATATTAACTCGAATTTTGCCTGAAGAATCATGATTATATGTGGTTCCTCCATCACAGGCGATGATGACCAGTTGTTATATTCACTTTATTACATTCAGTTAACAGTGTATCCATGTCTATGCGTCTATAAATG
Source organism: Meghimatium bilineatum (assembly GCA_034231615.1). NCBI lineage: Eukaryota > Metazoa > Mollusca > Gastropoda > Stylommatophora > Philomycidae > Meghimatium > Meghimatium bilineatum. The sequence continues at coordinate 4,336,458 of CM067304.1, forward strand.
TCTCAGAATCCTTGTAATAATAGAAGCATATCCTGTACAGGATCACTTTGGGAATCACTAGTACATTTACTAGATAATGAGTCTACCTTTTTTTTGTGGAAACGAGTAACGAATTACAAGTTTTTCTGTGATTATTTCCCTTGGCTATCATTGCTCATCAGTGAGTGAAGGTGGGGATATTTATTTAGGCATGTTTTATGAGTGGGGCTCTCGGTGTGAGGCACGCACATCTCGGTGTGAGGCGCGCACATCTCGGTGTGAGGCAAGCACATCTCGGTGTGAGGCAAGCACATCTGTAGATCCAGCAGCAGTAGACCTCGCGACTGTAATAAACGTACTACATGTTCGTCGATTGCTGGTAAGCTAAAGAAACTTACAATTAGGCCATTTTATATTAGTTAGAAGGTAGTACTAAATAAAGTAAAAAGGTTACTAAAAATACGTACCAATAATAAAAAAATAAATAGCTCACAATAAAACATAGAACTAAGACAATTTTCTATGTTGAGGTCCAACTGGGATCTTTTTCAAGAAACAAATAACTATAAAAAAACACAAAACATAAAAATATTAACAGCTAAAATGACTTGAACCTGTTTCTCTCACCACAAAACAAGATCAAGTCAAAGACAGAGATTTTTTTATGGTTTTGTGTTTTTGATAGTTATTTGTTTCTTGCAAAAAGATCCCAGTTGGACCGTAACATAGAAAATTGTCCTTCTTCTATGTTTTACTGTTCGATATTTATTTTGTATTATTGGTAGTTAGGTATATTTAGTAATCTTTTTACTTTATTTAGTACTTCCTTCTTATTCGTTTGGTTACTACGGCAGTCTTCATTTTTCCGATTATCCTCCGATATTTTGGTTATTTATATTTGTGTTAGCAGTCAATGACATACAGAATTACACAACATTTGTGATCGGCACAGATTTTATTAAAAAATTGAAACATAGACGCATTATCTAAACATGAGCCCATCCAATTGTAACCCAGTACAGTGTGGATGGTCGGCTTTCGAACCACCTAACAAGTTAAATTTGCAAGGTGAGCTCACTATCAACTGTGCAATGGTGCAGACAAGAAGCATTTTACTGGCCGCAAAGATACTTGGGCATGGGAGGATCACTTTAGATGGTATGATGTTTGATCTACCAGGATCTTTCTAGTTAGTTTCCGCTATTGAGGCTGCATGACTCATTTTTCACAAGATGATACACCTTTTCAGAATTTTTGTAGCTGTTTCATGCAGCATCTTCCCATGTACCATGGCTTATGTCAGAGGCTTTGTGTGAGGTATGCAGTGAGTTCTTGTAGTGCTGCTTGTGGCCACCTTGAGAACGAATGTCCTACAGTATCTCACAGCAGATAATGGAGCTGCAGTAGTGTAATAGTCATTTGCCTGCCGACCAGCATACCTGGGTTGTGAATTCACTAATTAGTCATTGTTTGAAAGCAAAATTACTCCCATGTTCACCCAGCTACCAGGATGTAGAGTACCCAGGCTCATGATGGAAAAGTCGAGGAATGACGCTATTACTACTGAGAAGATGCAGCAGGTGGCGCTAGTCAAGCTGTTTCTGATCAACTACTGACTAGGCAGCTCATTGTTCATAGTTTGAAACAAAATTAATCCCGTACTTCGCCCATCCACCAGGAAGTAAGGACCAGAGCTCATGCTCTGGAAAGGTCGAGGAATGACGCTATCACTACTGAGAAGATGCGGCAGATGATGCTAGTCAGGTGGTTTCTGGTCAACTAGGCAGCTGAGGAAAGCTGGTTCATAAATCATATTAATCTTGATATTTACCATAGATAGAGTTGATGTGCACTGATGTCACACAGATGTACACAGATGTGCACTGATGTCACACAGATGTGCACTGATGTCACACAGATGTGCACTGATGTCACACAGATCAATATTAAATATTCACAATTCCTGTGATATAGTGTCACTATGAATGTTAATGAGTGTACAGTGGCTTTGTAGACACCCTGGTATAATTATTTACTGAAACTATAACTTATGTTGTTCTGTGTCACAGAGTCTTCCAATGTTGACAATGGACTGACAAGTGACCAGGCCATAGAAAGAGTAAAGTCCGGTGATATTTTGTCTCGGCCAGCTTGGGAAGATGTTTACACCTCACTGACATCAGGTCGACCTGGATACAGTCCAACTAAAGGATCACATATCAATAATGTAAGTTTTTAATGCCTTAATTCTTTTTCTGCGTTCGTTCTCAAACTCCTGCATTATAGCAGGATGTAGGTCAAAGAATGGAATGCACTGTGTCATGATTTACAGCTTAGCTACGATTACCTGCGTCCTTCGACTTAGCACATCCAACTGCAGCATTGCTTCTGGGTTACTTTGGCCCTCTATGGGATGGGATAGCCATTTCCATCGCATAAACTTCCTTAGTTATATCTTAAAACAGGCAGGACAGGTAACGTGTCATGTTTCATGTAACAGGTGATGTAGATGGTCATGTTTCATGTAACAGGTGATGTAGATGGTCATGTTTCATGTAACAGGTGATGTAGATGGTCATGTTTCATGTAACAGGTGATGTAGATGGTCATGTTTCATGTAACAGGTGATGTAGATGGTCATGTTTCATGTAACAGGTGATGTAGATGGTCATGTTTCATGTAACAGGTGATGTAGATGGTCATGTTTCATGTAACAGGTGATGTAGATGGTCATGTTTCATGTAACAGGTGATGTAGATGGTCAAGTTTCTCCACAACTCACTATCTTTTGTGTTTTTAATAATTTCAGCAGGTAACAATATCCTATGGCATCATGATCCAGCAACTTCTCTTTGTCCACCTTTTCTCCTCATTATCTCTTCATTGGTTATTAAATGTTCACGTTTTTTTCTTCACATCGTGTACCCTATTCTTCTTCTGAGTTCACTCTCTGATAACCAACATGAGAGTTTGTATTATTTCCACCTGGGAGTGTGAGGTACGTTCTGATGTCAGTTTCACAGCAAAGCTGCATTATTTTGCGCCTTTCTGCCCAACTCTCCCATTTTCAGCATGAATGCTCTATAAATCTTCTGTATGCCTCTATTTATTGCTATAATTTGTATTTTTACTCCAGCATGTCTGAGGACTTCTACCATAGTTTTCTAAACTGTACATGAATTTTTTTATCACACTTCTCAACAACCACATCTCAATAGTATCTAGTTCACTTTGACTGTTTTTCTTTACCGCCAATGCTTCACATCCATAGAAAAAATTGGTTCAATATAACATCCTAGCACTCAAACTCTCATATACATTCTGGTAAAATATAATTTAATTATCTGCATTTGTGTGTATCTGCAGGTTCGAGATCAGATGATCAGAGATCGATTACGGAATATTGAAAATCTTGAGAGGAAGTATGAAGATCTGAGTAAAGAAAAATGTAAGGTGAGTTGTAACAGAGGAAATCATGAAAACTGTAAGGTGAGTTGTAATAGATGAAATGAAAAAATGTTTGTTCATTTGTAACAAGAAATAATTTTTAATGTTCATTAACTTGTAGCAGAAAAGATAATTAAATATGTTAGTTACTGTATATACTAATTTGCCTATAAGCCAACCCCTGATTTTGGAAGCAGAAAACCAGAAAAAGTGAAAATACATCATTCCTATCATTCTTGCCTTCTTTCAATTAAGGTACCTACTAATGGTATAAAAAGTTACTGTAAGCCTACTTACTAGTAGCTAAAATCCTTCTCAAAGTCCAATTCAGATAAAAACAGATAGGTCTCCAAACATTGATTCATCTGAGTATCCAAACATTGATTCATCTGAGTCTCCAAACATTGATTCATCTGAGTCTCCAAACATTGATTCATCTGAGTCTCCAAACATTGATTCATCTGAGTCTCCAAACATTGATTCATCTGAGTCTCCAAACATTGATTCATCTGAGTCTTCAAACATTGATTCATCTGAGTCTCCAAACATTGATTCATCTGAGTCTCCAAACATTGATTCATCTGAGTCTCCAAACATTGATTCATCTGAGTCTCCAAACATTGATTCATCTGAGTCTTCAAACATTGATTCATCTGAGTCTTCAAACATTGATTCATCTGAGTCTTCAAACAATGTGTGAAACTCTTATTCTGTTTTAACATTGTCGTCATACACATTGTTGCTATAATATTCAGCCCCACTGTGTTTTTTTCTTCGTCTGATTCTTCATATAAAACACCATCTTCTGATCCATCCACTATTTTATTGCGCTGATGTAAGCATAGATTGTGACAATTCATAAATCTCATACAGCAGCCAGCTGATGCAACAAAATTCATAGATAAGACAAACCTGTATTTTGCTTCTTTCATCATTTGCAATAACTAGCAAATGAATTATAGAACTTGTCACAATGTAACCATTTTTATGTCATTCGATGACCAAAATCTTTAAATTTTTTTCCAAATTTGGGAAACAACGCACTCCTTGTTGAACATTGTTTCTTACTCTTTGGCATTTCTTCAATAATCTTATTTTTCCTCCACTCGCATACTTGTTTCTAATCAACAACAAAAAAAAGACCAATTATTGCTTACTTCAGCATAACTGATTACTTTCAGTTTAAATAATTAATCATAAGCAGATCTCTTACTTTTGCGTTGAACTATTTCACTATTCATTTCCAAGATTACGGATTGCTATTTCTTACATTCGTTCTTTCATAAAAAATGGTGATAAACATTTAGTGAATGAGTGCACAATGTATCTGTGCAGAAGCACGGTATACAAATTGTCGACTATCGGATAATGAGATCATCCATTCATAAGCTGACACCCCTCCCCCATTTCCAAGAAAATTCAGCTTTAGAACAAGTATATACAATATATACTTCCATCAAAATGGCTGACAAGAATAGATGTGTTCTTATATCAGTGCTCAACTAATCGAATTTCTTTCCCGAAAGAACCAGCAACCTACGAGAATAGTGTGTCTAGATATTTGCAAAGGTTAGTCTGAATTCAATTCTTCCTGTGTTAAAGATTGCGGAAACAGAATTAAAAGAAATTAAGAATATGTGGAAAAACTGTTATAAAGAGACAAATGTTATACTTCTTGGATCATACATTTTTCCAGTAGCAACTTACAGTAGTGAGACTTGGACTATAAATAGAACAACGACAAAAAGAATATCGGCATTCTAACTGAATTGTTATAGTGCAATATTAAGAATTTCCTGGAAAGATAAGAAATAGTGAGGCCTTGAATATGCTGAATATAGAAGGATGGCTGGTGAATACAATTTTACATAGAAAACTGAAATATTTCAGACATATAAAAAAGACACAATGGCATGGAAAGATGCATATTAGAGGACAGAATTCCAGGAAATAGAAGACGAGGTAGACCTAGAAGGAGATGGACAGATGACTGTATGAAGATATTATTGGAGGAGGCAGGCAGATTGATACAGCATAGAGTTGGGTTCAGAACATCAGTTGCAAAGACAACGTTCTGGAAAGAATGTCATGTGATGATGATGATGTACAGTAACTTATAACAGAAGAAATAATGAAAAAAAGTACGGTGAGTTGTAAAAGTAAAAATAATGAAGAACATTAAGTAAGTTGTAATAGAAGTAATAGAAGGTAGTTAACTTGTAACAGAAGAAATAATGAAAAAATTAAGAAATTTTTTTTAATCTGTATTTTTTAAATGTGTAGTATTGAAAGTATTTTTGTTTCCTATCTTAACAATTGGTATTATCGTTGTTATTTTGATGTTTCATTTGTTTTCTTTTTATAATAGTTTGAGTCTGCCCTAAGTAAACTGCCTGGTCAAGGTCGTGGGAGAGAAAAGGATCGACTAGAAAGTGAATTAGACAGAGTGGACAGAGAGTTAGGTTCAGTCCGCATGTCACTGAAACGTTATCACGTGCTCAAGTCAACAATTTAAGACTAGTCTTACCAGGAAACGACAATCAGCAGTTTATGTCATTAAATGTGTGGCTACTTTTAAGAAATTAATACTCAGAGAAGAATAGAAAATTGACTCCTCAATACTATTAAGAAGCGTTAACAAACATTTTTTGGAGATACAAAATGCTAATATAATAATAATAATATAATAATAATAATATAATAATAATACCTGACATTAAAAATATGTGTGTATGTGTGGGTTTCCGTTGTATGTCAGTGCATGTCATCAATGTTAGCACAAAGTGTCACTTTACCTGATACACGGCTTCGGAATTGTTATATATCATCTATATTTTAAAAAATGTTTTCTATCCTACATTCCTGGCTTACCTTCCACACTTTTAGTGGAAACAATAGCTAGAAGGGCAACATAGAATTCTGTGGTTGAAACAATAGCTAGAAGGACAACATAGAATTCTGTGGTGGAAACAATAGCTAGAAGGACAGCATATAATTCCGTGGTGGAAACAATAGCTGGAAGGACAAAATAGAATTCTGTGGTGGAAACAATAGCTGGAAGGACAGCATATAATTCTGTGGTAGAGACAATAGCTGGAAGGACAACATAGAATTCTGTGGTGGAAACAATAGCTAGAAGGACAGCATATAATTCCGTGGTGGAAAAAATAGCTGGACGGACAAAATAGAATTCTGTGGTGGAAACAATAGCTGGAAGGACAGCCTATAATTTTGTGGTAGAGACAATAGCTGGAAGGACAAAATAGAATTCTGTGGTGGAAACAATAGCTTGAAGGACAACATAGAATTCTGTGGTGGAAACAATAGCTAGAAGGGCAACATAGAATTCTGTGGTGGAAACAATAGATAGAAGGACAGCATATAATTCCGTGGTGGAAACAATAGCTGGAAGGACAAAATAGAATTCTGTGGTGGAAACAATAGCTGGAAGGACAGCATATAATTCTGTGGTAGAGACAATAGCTGGAAGGACAAAATAGAATTCTGTGGTGGAAACAATAGCTTGAAGGACAACATAGAATTCTGTGGTGGAAACAATAGCTAGAAGGGCAACATAGAATTCTGTGGTGGAAACAATAGCTAGAAGGACAGCATATAATTCCGTGGTGGAAACAATAGCTGGAAGGACAAAATAGAATTCTGTGGTGGAAACAATAGCTGGAAGGACAGCATATAATTCTGTGGTAGAGACAATAGCTGGAAGGACAAAATAGAATTCTGTGGTGGAAACAATAGCTGGAAGGACAACATAGAATTCTGTGGTGGAAACCAACAGATATGGGAATATCATCAACTGGAATGCCAACTGATGTGGGATGCCAACTGATATGGGATGCCAACTGATGTGGGATGCCAACTGATGTGGGATGCCAACTGATGTGGGAGGCCAACTGATGTGGGATGCCAACTGATGTGGGAGGCCAACTGATGTGGGAGGCCAACTGATGTGGGATGCCAACTGATGTGGGAGGCCAACTGATGTGGGCAATCATGTATTTCCACAAATCTCTTATTTCCAGTATCTTTTATAAGGGTGGTTGTTGTTTCTTTGCCATGCTACGATATCAGACACTAATATTTTCTTTCGCTGCCATCCTCAGTTCTCTTGCCTTTTACCTTGTCTGTTGTAACTATGTCCTCCAGACCTCATAATGTGTCCAAAAAATACAGATTGTCTCTTTCTAATGTTATTAAACAACCCCCTTCTTGCATAGTTGTACATGGTACTCTCAACATTCTTCTGTAGAATCACATCTCTGTTTTACATGGTACTCACATTATTCTTCTGTAGAAACACATCTCTGTTGTCCATGGTACTCTCAGCATTCTTCTGTAGAAACACATCTCTGTTGTCCATGGTACTCTCAGCATTCTTCTGTAGAACCACATCTCTGTTGTCCATGGTACTCTCAATCAATCAATAAACCCATAACCATTCAGGGTCGTAGGGGTACCACATTGGATGCTTCAGCACACAGAGTCCTCCAGCGAATTCTATCCTCAGCGATGCGGATGAGTGTGGAAATATCTAGCCGGGTCCATTCCTTGATGTTGTCTGTCCATGTCTTTATTTGTCCTCCTCTGCTTCTTCCACCCTCGACAGTTCCCTGCAGTATTGTTTTTGACAAGGAATCGTGCCTGCATACATGTCCGAACCATGCTAGTTTTCGTCGTTTCACTATTGAAAGCAATGGCTCCTGGACACCTGCACACATCTCTACTTTATTTCTTACGTACACATTGGTCTTATGTTCCCTATAGGAAATTCGTAGAATTCTTCTGTAGCATTTGTACTCGAAAGCCTGTAATCTTCTCTCCATGTCCGCAGTGAGTGTCCAACTCTCACAACCATACAACACAACAGAAAGCACCAGCGACCTATACAGTTTGATAATATTCTTCTGTAGAACCACATCTCTGTTGTACATGATACTTGCAGTATTCTTCTATAGAACCACATCTATATTGCCTCTAATTTTCTACTATCCTGTTTACTTATTGTCCATGACTTGCATCCATATGTTAGAATTGTTGTTATGTAACTCTGAAGAATTCTCTTCCTCACCTCTATTGACAGGGACATATTCTTCTTTGTCAACGTTCATTTTCCAACTCCAGCTGGATTTCACTTGTAGCAGGACAATGATTCTACTAGATATCCAGAAGAATATAGTCCAGAGAAGGAAAATGTGTTGTGTCACAGTTTTATTTGCTCTAATAGCCCAACACATCTGTCTTCGGCAGGGCATGGACATAATTACGTAGTATATTCTTTAGTTTTATAAATGCTGCCTATGCTTGTCCTATTCTGTTATGGGGAATGAGAAGATAGCACAAGGAGAATACAATGGAAATAATGTATATAGTTATTATAGGTAAAGATCTATTGTGTTAACATAAAACTGCATTTTTAAGTCAATTTAAAAAATCATTTATATATAGCACAGAGTTTTACTGCAGTCTCCTGGTCATTCAGCTTCTGGAAGGGTCAGTCAGTTTCTCAACCAATATAACCTTTGTTTTTTTAATGCCAAACTATGTATTTTAAAAAAAATGGTTCTTTCCCAGATCCTGGGCCTACCATTTTGCGAAACGAAATATGTGAAATAAAACATTGGATGAAAAGGAGACAAAAACTGGATTCTTTCTATTTTTTATTATTTTCCTTGGCTTGGCTATATTGGTATATTTTCTGCAAATCCTTCCCTCAGCGTATTAGGTTAATGTCATAGCATGTTCCTGTGAATATCTTTTCATCCGGGAGCACACCTCGCAACTGTAACGTTGTATTGCATTTTTATCAGTCAAAGGCAAGTCCGAGTTATTTGCAGTAGCCATTTTGTAACTAGGAATTTACCAGAGTAACATCACAAACTACTAACAGTTTAGGGTTGCCACAGATTTCTTAAAAAGTGTGGAAGGTAGTTTCCACGATCTGAAAATCAAAGCAAAGTCTTGTTTTCATATCGTCAGGACATAGTGATTAACCCAGCATTATTTTTTGGTGCTGAAATGATTTTTTCTGCAATATTTACATGGTAGATGTACACTGCTTTATTTTAATGGTTCGGGTGTACAGAATGGTTCCATTTCATGTGCCAGTATAGAGCATGCATCAGATGATGAAAGTACATCTGTAAATCTTTGTTATGGGCATAAAGCCGATATTGACACAGAGTTGCACCCAGTGTTTATTTAGACACACTCTGTATCTTGCCACCACAGAGCAGTGTAAATATTTCCCAAAAATCATTTCAATTGTGTGTTGATTACAACAACCTAAAGAGGATATGCTACCTAAGTTATTGATGTGATATTTATTGATCATTCATTGTGACAATTTTAAAACAGCACTCAATGTTTATTGATTATTTGTTTGAATAGTTGCCAGGCAGTGAGTGACAAGCTATTCTATTTATTTTACCGTCCTATTTAAAAAATCTATAAAATAGCTAATGCACATAATGTAAATATGATTGAATGAATAATATTATTTGGAGGCATCTATGAATTATTGGACGGATCTGGTTCTATATTGGTGTTAACTGAATGGACCAGGTTCAAATCTCATCTGCCACCTGCACATACTGTATATATGTAAGTAAAGTAGTTAGTTCTGTCTAGTATAATGAACAATAAATAAACGGAAGAAGTATTCCAACATGCTTTCCAGAGAAATATAGGTCAAGAGGCCACTACGCACAATTCAGTGATTTTTATATTTCTTTTAATACGAGCAATACAATAATACATTAGAATCCCTCTTTAGTGCATTCTTTTATAACATATGTCTGTATGTAACAATACTTTTTAAAATCCCCAGTTATATTTAATCGTTATTGTTTGTAATGTATGTAGCGAATTTCTGTTATTATATACATATTTTGTCGGTCCTCACAAAGTTGCTATAACTTGACGGTCCTCACCAAGTAGTTATAACATGTCGGCCCTCACAAAGTTGCTATAACTTGACGGTCCTCACCAAGTAGTTATAACATGTCGGCCCTCACAAAGTTGCTATAACTTGACGGTCCTCACCAAGTAGTTATAACATGTCGGCCCTCACAAAGTTGCTATAACTTGACGGTCCTCACCAAGTAGTTATAACATGTCGGCCCTCACAAAGTTGCTATAACAGGATTCTACTGTATTGAAAATATGTTAATAAAAAATATTGCAATATGTGTTGTAAATGGTAAAGATATTATATATAAATTCTGCACATGTCGTATGGAGAACATGTGACAAATGTACAGTGGAGTCTCATTATAAAAACTTGGTCCGAGCCGGTAAAATGTATATGTAATAACAGACATTCACTATATACTGTACACAGCAGTAAATACAAATAAGGTAGACAGGTTACTGTAGAAAACTGTCAATATAAAATAATAAATTATAGAAAATAACAATAAAACAAAGAACAAATACAATTGTCAATGTATATATTATTTTATATTGACTGTTTTCTTCAGTAACCTGTCTACCTTATTTGTATTTACCTCTATTTGTCTGGTTACTGCAGCACTTCCATTTTGTTGGACATCCTCCGATATTTGGGTTATTTATAGACAGCAGTAAAGAATAAATATAACTGGGGATTTTGAAAAATGTTACCGATATATAGGAAACTGTGTGATAAAAGAATGTGTTGGTGAGGAATTCTACTGTATTAAGTATTATGGTTTACAGATAGGCTGCGACATTAGCAGCTTTTATTCAGACATATTTGACCTCTGCAGATGTGACAGCAAACTTCATTCTCAAACCTGTTTAGTCACCTTTAACAACATACATGGTAGATCACAGTACCAGCTACTCTTTGCTCTCCTTTAAGGTTCCAGAAGCATGCAGTATTAAGAATTTCTAAAGTTTAACATTGCCTTTATTTGATTATTTTCCAGTAGTGTATCAAATTGTAAATAAATGAAGGCAAAAAACATGTACATTCATAAATGTTTGAAGGCCAAGAACATGTACATTCATAAATGTTTGAAGGCCACGAACATGTACGTTTCATAAATGTTTATAGTAGACAGCTTTCCGTCTTTCCAGATGATAGTGTTAATGTTGTGTTATAAAAAATATAATCTACCACCTATGGAGTTGATGGATGTGGCTCAAAAGACCAATATGAGCCACATAGTGTCTTCCATGGTATGTACAAGAATTCACAGGACTATGTGTAGCATCATGTGCTGTTGTGTATCTTATATGTGCAGCCCGTAAACTAACTGCTATCCTGTTCTTCTTTATCTTTATACCATTCTTGATTTCCACTCCATGTAATGCGATCCATGGCATCCTGTTCCCATGATTTCCACTCCATGTAATGCGATCCATGACATCCTGTTCCCATGATTCCACTCCATGTAATGCGATCCATGGCATCCTGTTCCCATGATTTCCACTCCATGTAATGTGATCCATGGCATCCTGTTCCCATGATTTCCACTCCATGTAATGTGATCCATGGCATCCTGTTCCCATGATTCCGTATCAATGCCTGAATCGTGCATATCACATTTGCATATGTCGCTGTACCGAAGTAGATGTTAACCCTGAGATCTAAATGTCTATGTCAGTCACTTATGGATCACCAACTGCACCATTTCTCACAAAATGATCATAGCTTTGAAAAAGGTACATAATTAATTGAATCTATGTTTATGGCATGCCATATTATCTGAAAGACTGTTCTGGTGGTTACTTACCATTTTCTCCTGTTTTAAAATGTGATTAATTGTATTATACATTCATCATTACTTTTGTTACTGCATGTTTTCCTGTGAAGGAGTGCAGGGAGGTTTTCAATGGGCTGTGCAAATAAAGGTCGCTTTGCCACCACAGACACCATGACATGTACAGGAAGGATTTACACATCATTGTCAGTACTAATACTGAGTCGCTGTGAGTGGCTTTTCACCATATTTGATGAGGCTTTCAACCTTTCTCAGATGCTCTTCACCATATTTGATGATGCTTTCAACCTCTCTCAGCTGCTTCTAGTACACAATTTAAACATCATTTGTGGTGTAAATAAAGAAAATACTCAATGTGTGCAGAGGTTTGACTTAATTGTACTGGCATTATCCAATATCTACTCTGTTTCTCTGCAGAGAGCAGAGTTTAGCCTGCTGAGAGTAACACTTCTAGTATGTAACTCCATATCTTCAAGCAATAATCTGATCTTCTAAAAATGCACTCTAAATAAGATACTGCTGCCCAGTATTGAACCTGAAACCTCATAAACACTAGACCTGGCTCAGCCACTATGCCACAGAGACACCCCCCCCCCTTTTATGATTATAGCTGCCCAGGTGCAGTGGTAATATTTTTTAACTTCCTGATAATTTCATATTAGGTCAAGATTCTTCCTCACTCATTCACATCATTGATGATAGAAATGACTAGAAGACTGGGTTGCTGCATCAACTGGGGTACCCCCTACAACCCTGTCTCTATCTATTCGCTATCTATCTATTCACTAAAACCTATTTTGCATTTGAGTGCCAGGGATAGAAGAGTTTTCTGGAGATGGCTCTTGTGTGTGCTAAGTATATTGTGGAGTTTGTCTCCTCTTTTATTTTGGTGGTCCATGTTTTTTAGGTCGGCCTCTAGGTCTGCTTTCACTTATCTGTGTAGCATAGCTTGCTGTGGTATGCTGTCTGATGGTAGTCTGCTGATGTGTGCAAACCATTTTATCTGTTGTCTCTTAATATATTCCAAGATTGAAGTGGTGCCGGTTCTTTGTCTAATGTCTTCATTTCTCATTCTCTCTCTTAGAGATATCCCTAGGATTCTGCGCAAGCATGCCATTTCAGCTGTCACTTGTTTACATTTATCTTGTGCTGTCGCTGTCCATGTTTGGCATTGGTAACACAGCATTGGTATGATAATTGTTTTGAATAGTGTTATTTTGGTGTTTAAATCTACATTTTTGTTTCTGAAGATTGGTGTCATTTGTCCTAGTGCTTGGTATACTTTACTACATCTATTGTGTATTTCTTTACTGCTCTTGCCGTCTGTTGTTATATTCCTTCCTAGGTACGTGAATTCTGTCACTTGTTTAAGTCTGTTGTTTCCAATATATATGTTAATGTTTCTTTCTGTTCTTCATATCTTCATTACTTCAGTCTTGTCTATATTTATCTTCATATTAAAGGTTTAGCATGTTTGGTGGAATCTGTCTATTTGTTTTTTGTAGTTGCTCTTCTGATGATTCTACTAGTACTTGGTCGTCTGCAAATAGCAATTCGTTTAAGCTATCATTCAAATTGTTTTCTTCGGTTGTCTTTGCTACCTTGCAAATGTGATCTATGCATGTTATGAACAATAGGGAGATAGTACACATCCCTGTCTCACTCCCGAGTGAATTTGGAAATTATCCATCGTATCTGTGCTCGTTCTTACTGCGCATTGACTATTGACATATATGCTCTGACATAGGCTTATCAGATGTTGTGGGTCTCCCTATGTCTGTAGTGCTACCCATACCCTGTCTCTATGGTGCTGCATCAACTGCTGTACCACTACCACAATGAGCCTGTGTGGCTGCATCAACTGCTGTACCACTACCACAATGAGCCTGTGTGGCTGCATCAACTGCTGTACCACTACCACAATGAGCCTGTGTGGCTGCATCAACTGCTGTACCCCTACAACAATGAGCCTGTGTGGCTGCATCAACTGCTGTACCCCTACGACAATGAGCCTGTGTGGCTGCATCAACTGCTGTACCCCTACAACAATGAGCCTGTGTGGCTGCATCAACTGCTGTACCACTACCACAATGAGCCTGTGTGGCTGCATCAACTGCTGTACCCCTACAACAATGAGCCTGTGTGGCTGTATCAACTGCTGTACCACTACCACAATGAGCCTGTGTGGCTGCATCAACTGCTGTACCCCTACAACAATGAGCCTGTGTGGCTGCATCAACTGCTGTACCCCTACAACAATGAGCCTGTGTGGCTGCATCAACTGTGGTACATTTACAACCCTGTCATTTATGGATGTATATAATATAGATAAAATTGTATTTTTCTAGTGATCCTGCTGTTGTGACAGATTTCATCAGAGATAATAGTTAATTTTCTTCTTGATGGTACATTTCTTCTCAGATTTCAAAACCTGCACTTCATAAATAATCTATGATATGTTCAATGTATTTTTATGCTCATATAATCATCTCTTCTATGATTATTAATCACCGTAGGTAGTAACGTATGCAAAATTTTAGTTTTGCATGCAATATTTTAATAATAAAAAAATCAAAGCTAGTAATTTATTTACTGATATCGTTATTGTTCAGTTGTGGCGGAGTGGTACAGAGTGTTTGGTACCCAGTGTCTCATTATTATAGTGGAGTGGTCATGTTCTTGCTATTTTTTATCTGACCGTGTGTCTTTGGGACCTAAAAGGGAAGCGAAGAATAGCGTAACTGTAATCTGCAATGCATGGTGTTAGGGGTGACTAGGGGGCATCACCCTTAGTTGGCTGTCCCATCCATTGTTCAAGGACCCAAAAGCCATGCTGAAGTTGGATATGTTGGAACATATGGTGCTGATATTACAGTCTAGCTGTAAACCATAATACTTCTTTGTTTTTAAACAATTGCAGATTATCAGGATAATGTCCATAGAATGTACTCTGTCATAGTTTTAAGCTTAGCTGCCATATTTGCATATTTTGGCCTGACTTCAGCATGGCTTCTAAGTTTCTTTTACCCTATATAGGAAGGGACAGCCGACTCTATCTTAAAAAGCTCCACAGTCACTTCTTATAACATGCATGAAAGTAAACAGTGTTGCTATTCTTTGCTCCCCTTTTAGACCCTGACAACACACAAGCAAAGTGATATTACTGTAAAACCCATCACCCCGTTCTCAAGACTACATCCTGTTTGTAGCAGTAATATAAGAATGAATGAAGATAATTCATTACCAAAGAGTAATATAGGTTCTTGTTTTCAATATGTTGCCTGATGTGATTATTTTCCGTGGCAATGTTTGTCAGTTTATGTTTATACTTTATTAATTTTAATATAAATTTACTTAGGGTTAGTTATGTGCAATAAAACCTCTCCTAACCATTTTTGACTAACCCAAAAAAAAATTAATACTGGTAGTTAAATTAATAATTAATAAATATCATTTGGCAAAGATTGCCAAGGAAAATAATCAAATTAATAACATCGGAGAGTTCCGTTACTAATAAGAACCCTAATATATTATAATAAGACCACGTTGTTCATCCATCACATGATGATGATGACCATTTATTACACCACTTTATGAAATTCAGTTAGAGTTATGTCCCTTGACTATGAGCTAGTAGATTGCTAATAAGCCATATTCTGGCTGCAAATCTCCTTGGACAGTGCAGACATGTGATGACCATTGTAGATGGTTTTTGGTCTACCCTTGACTTTCTGACTACTCTCCATTGTTGAGCTGTTGCAGTTCTTCTCTTTTCAGAAGATGCTTCACCATTTTTGACTGTCAACCACCATGTAACTGCTCTATTTTGTGTAGCAACTTTCCATGCATATTGGTTTATTTCAAAGGCTTTCAGTGAGGTCTTTAACGAGTCTTTGTAGTGCTTTAATGAGACCACTAACTAGTCAGGGTCATAGCGGTGGCCCATTAGAAACATCAGCACAAAATGTCCTCCAAACACTTCTATGCCATGTCATTTGTGTGTCCCCCAAATACCTCCATGCCATATTTGATTGTCCTCCAAACACCTTCATACCATATCATTTGAATGTCCTCCAAATACCTCCATACCATATCATTTGAATGTCCTCCAAACACCTCCATACCATATCATTTGAATGTCCTCCAAACACCTCTCATATCATTTGAATGTCCTCCAAACACCTCTATCATATCATTTGAATGTCCTCCATACACCTCTATGCCATGGCATTCAAATAAGTGTAAAAGAAATATACATACAGGGAGAGAAACTACAAAAATTAAAACAGTATCAATATCTTGGACACATAGTCACAAATGATGGCAGATGTGAAACAGAAGTTAAAAGGAGAATAGGAATGGCTAAAAGTACCTTCAATGGCATGAGGAAGTTATTAATATCTAAACAAATTACAAACAAGTTAAAAATGAGAATTATAAAATGCTACATCTATTCCATATTAATGTATGGCTCAGAAACATGGACACTAAATAAACAATTAGAAGACAAAATTGATGCCTTTGAGATGTGGGTATATAGAAGAATAGGGAGAACATCATGGAAAGAGAAGAAAACAAATAAAGAGGTGCTAAAGACACTTAATATGAAGAACTACTAAGAGAAATAAAGATCAGGCAAATAAAATACTTTGGACACATTAAAAGACATGACACCCTATTGAAGACCTTACTTGAGGGTAAAGTCAAAGGGAAGCGAGCAAGAGGTAGGCAGAGATACAAGTGGGAGAGTAACATTACACGATGGACAGGTTACAGTCTAGCAGAGTGCACCACCAAGACAAGAGGTTGGAGATACGTTGCAGCCAACCTTCGTTGCGGAGACGGCACTTGATGATGATGAAAAGAAATAATTCCCAGACCATTCCGTGATGTGAGTTCATAATGTTTAGTTAAGTCTTATGAATGGACATTAACACTCTCTGGGCAAACCTATAGACGGTCTGTCTCTCCCAGCACATAGTATGCATGTTGATGCTAGTAAACTGGTTAGACGTATTCCTTAACCAGCCTCAACAACTCTATTCTTTTCTAGCTGTCTATCATGTTCTCTCAGCATTTGCTATTAGGCATCCTCAGAGTGCAGTCTCATCAGTGAAACCCCATTATAACAACTTGAATCGTATCGATGAAATATGTAATAACAGAAATTCGCTATACACAGTACAAACAATAACGAATAAATATAATTGGAGATTTTGAAAAGTGTTGTTATAAAGGGAAATTTGTAATAGGAGGATGTGTTATAGATTACACTGTACTTAAAACAGTGATGAGCAAACAAAGAGGTTCTGAAAACACTTTGTATGAAGAAAGAATTATTAAAGGAAATAAAGATCAAAAATAAAATATTTTGGGCATTAAAAGACATGACACCTTGTTGAAGACCTTACTTGAGGGTAAGGGGGAGGGGAACAAGAGGTTGTTTGTTTGAGAACCCTAGGAATTGTGAGCAAGTAACTCTTACTTCCTTTGTGCAGTGGGGTAGTTTTTCTGAGTTTTCTTTCATACCCAGGAGACTTCGGCTTAGTATTGAGGGAACGTTCTACTCAGTGATGTAGATATAATATAATATATATATATAATATGATATAATATATAATTGTATAGATTACATGCTACCAAGCGTTCATAAGAGAGTCCCTATCTTCTTCATCGTTCTTCAGTCAGATATCAGGATACAGCGCCAACAGCTTCACTGAATTGTGTGATTAGCTTCAGGTCATCCATGGAACCCATCAGGTCTGGAAGTAGTGCCCTCTCAGTAGCCCATATTGTCTCCCTCTTCTTGGTAGAGTTGACATGCATGAAGAATGTGTACAAGAGAAGGAAGGGGCGGGATGGGCAAGGCATCGCCCTGCCGAGACCAACCTCTTTAAGCCTGTTACAGCACAGTTTCTCGAGAGCTGAGGAACACTGCGCATTGGTACCCCAGCCTTAATATAACGGCATGTCATCTACTAAGGTTTTCTGTTGCATGGGTGGTTTGTCTAGTGGGTCATTGGTGAGATCCACTGATGCAACCACATGAGTGGAACAATAGGTAGACAGCGATACAAGATAGCAAGGTTTACTGTCTAGTAGTATGCGCCATAGAAACACGAGATGTTGGTGGTCTGTTGCCGCCAACCATCATTGCGGAGACAGCAATTAATCCACGGTAGTCCGTAAGATTAATTACGCGGATCAAACTGTGTAAGATCAGTATTACAGTTTGTTTGTTTTGCGTTCGCTCCATTGTAACCATCACGGATATCCTTGCGATTTCCGCCGGGAGCGTGATTACGTTGTGCCACCGTTATGCGCCTTGAAGGCCTAGCACATCCGATTTCGGCATGCCTTGACAATTCGGGTGGTCCACCCTTAGCCTGTGACATCCTCTATATCTGTCTCCAGGCACGCGTAGTGGCGACTCTTCGCCCAGCCGATTTTTGCTCTCGTCTGACTCGCACGGGGTGTTCCACTGTCTATGAACTTGCCTCGTGTAATTGGACGTGCTGTGCCTGTGCCCATTGGGTACTGAACCGTTTCTCATCCGTGAGCCTGGTTCCTTAAGGGGAAGAACTCAACAGAGGAGTTGGACCCTGGCTCTTTCGCCCTCTTAGCCGAGGTGTCATTCACCGACATCGTGTTCCCCTTGTCCAAGTTCGAGTCTCACACCACGCGTTTGAGAGCAAGGCGTTCTCGAGCTGATCGTCCTTGTCCCAATAGCGCCTGAGCCCATCAGGTACTGAACCCTTTCTCTCTTCAAGTGTATTTCCGGTGTAGGAAAAGCTGACAGTAGAGTTGGGCCAGGGCTAAATCGTTGTCCCTTTTGTGCCTGAGCCCATCGGGTACGGGACCCTTTCTCTTCGCGAGCATATTTCCGGATTAGGAAGGCTCGTATAAATAACCAAATGGTCAGAGGGTGTCCGACAAAGTGGATGGTGCTGCAGTAACCTAATGAACAAATAGTCAAGCAAAATGAATTAAGCAGGTTACTAAAACACTTACCTTGCCTATTAATAAAAATATATTTTTAAAAGTATATATAAAAAAACATATAATAAAACTAAACAGGACAATTCTCCACGTATCAAATTGAACCTTTTTCAAGAGACAAACAACAAAATAAAAAACAAAATAGATGACTAGATTTCATCAATCCCTGTCTCCGTGTTTTTTTATATATACTTTTTAAAATATATTTTTATTAATAGGCAAGGTAAGTGTTTTAGTAACCTGTTTAATTCATTTTATTTGACTATTAGGAAGGCTCGACATTAGAGTTGGATTAGGTCTTCTTGCTTTACCAAACGCCAATAAATGGGTCTGGGTCTCTGCCTGTAAGGGCCACAGGTAACTAGAAGCTCGTCTCGAGCTGACGGAGCTTGTAGTTCCCCTTTCCTAGGGACTTTTCACTTTCTATTTGCAGTTTGCGCTGCCCTCTAGCGCTGTTCTGCCCTTTCATTGTTTCATTGTACTCGGTATGAAATCTATTTGTCTCTCGCCATGCATCTACCTTTACGTGCATTTTACATTGGCCGCCCCTCCAATGTTCGGACTGGACTGACTAGCTTCACTGTATGTCGACAGTGTCGTTATATGTGGTGATGTTGGTGGTGTCGGATATATTGTATGTCTCTTGTGCAGTCAAATCTCTTTCCATCTGCTACCTCCACATTCTCGGACACGATCCCCAAATGATTTGGCCAGAATCAGCTCGAGCTGCTGTGTTTCTGTTTCCAGGGTGCACCGCGTGGATGTACATTTGGGATCTTGGTTATCTGCTAACCCTGGGTCCGCCTAGAGCAATGCGTTCCCTTTGCACCCCAGTATTACAGTAAAGATCAATGTATTCAGATCTCTAGTATTTAAGTATATTTCTATACGGATGTGAAAGTTGGACACTCGATGCAGACACAGAAAGAAGGATTGAGGCTTTTGAAAACAAGTGATACATACGTCTGTTAAGAATTTGTTATCTGAAACACAAGACAAAAATATTCGTCCGGTAGCAAATAAACGAACTTGCAAGATCTCAAGAACCACTTTTAGCGGTGGTGAAACGGCGTAAACTTGTTTGGACATGTAATGAGATACGACTCTCTAATATAATTTAATATAATTTTGCATACAAGGAACAGTCGAGTGTGGAAGGTGAAGAGTGGGGTAGAGAAAATCCTGGATTGATATTGTCAGCGAATGGTCTGGACGTGGTTTTTGTATACTTCTACAATTGACTGAGGATATAGCTGTTTGGAAAGCATTTTGTGCCGATGTATGCTTATCCAGTGTGGCACCCCTACGACTCAGACGGGTTGTGGATCTTATTATTATTGTTTAGTACTAAATTACACAAGAACTAGACCTTATAATAGAAGAAATTAGAGATCAGAAATTTGCAGTTTGAAGAGAGGAAAAGCAGCAGGTTATGACAACATAACAGCTGAAATGATTCAAGCCGGGTACGAAAACAACGTAAATATCTTTTATCAGCTATGCAATAAGATATGGAATACGGAAACTTGGCCAAGGGAATGGAAACGTTCACTATACATACCAATACCCAAAAGCGGTGATATGAAATATAATAAAATTATATAACAATCGTCTTGATCAGCCAAGCCAGTAAAATACTACTGCACGTTATAATGAAAAGAATACATAACAAGATGGAGGATGAGATCTACGAAGCGCAAGCAGGTTTCAGAACTGGCAGAGGCACGAGAGATCATAGATTTAACATGAGGATGATCATAGAGAAATGTAGAGAGTATAACATAGAATTACATGCATGCTTCATAGACTACACCAAAGCATACGACTGTGTCAATCACCATCAATTATGGGAAATAATGAACGATATGGGTTTCCCAAAACACATTACACGACTAATAGCACAGCTGTATAAAGACCAAGAAGCAGCGGTAAAAGTGAAGAGTGCAAGATCGGATTTGTTCAATGTACAGAAAGGAGAAAGACAAGGCTGTACGTTGTTTCCATACTTGTTCAACATCTATGTGGAAAATATAATGAGAAACGTGACACAAGAAACAATGAAGTCTGATTAAAGACCCTTAAATATATGGGGGGAAAAGAGGAAGGAAAGAAGAAGAAATATAGGAGACATACAGATACCAACAATAGTATATGCAGACGACACAGTGCTATTAGCAACAAAACTTGAGACTAATGGAACCAGTCCGTTCTAACAGCATCGAATCACCTGGCAACTAGAGTAAACGGGGTTTTCCGTATTTGACTAACCGCATCTCCTAAATAGTTGCGATTTTGTCAAGACAATAAACTGTGTGCGCAAGTCACTGGGAACGGACCAATCTAGACAAAGACTATCACAATAACAACGAACATCCTGCACAAGTATTGAAGTATCCTCGGTAACAAACATTTAACTGTATTTGTACTACAAGGGCCGATAGGTCTTCCTGTAACCATAAATAACATAGGACAATGTTGCTTCAAATAATAGCTTATACAAGTAAATTCAAGTAGGAAGCAAGAAGAAATTAAAGATTCTTGTGACTTGCGGGAATTGAACCAATCCATTCAAACGGTACCGAATTTCCTGGCAAATAGAACTGATGGCTCAATCCCGGTCAGTCTCGAGATGTTTTAAATATCCTCTTGTTTCGTACTTAAATTTACTTGTATTAACAACAAACGAACACGATCTACTGAGCATAGTTAAGTCAACACAAAAAGTTCAACGACGGCAAATCTTGTTCGTAAATATGAAAAAGACGCAAATAATGCAATTGACAAAACGAAATCAAGACCCAAAATTAATAATGAGAATGCAATTTATAAGAAGTGACACCTTTGGATTTTGTAGGAACTAATATAAACAATGCGGGTGACTGCGAGGTTGAGATTAAGAGAAGAACAGCAATGGCTCTGTCAAAATTCTTCTTATTCTTTCTGTCCTCATGTACCTTTCGGTGTTGAGGGGAGAGTGAGTGTACGGTCTTTTGCTCTTCTATTTGCCTCTTCTGCTGTTATATTTCCGAGTGTCTCTAATATACTATCTATCCAACTTTTACGAGGGCGTCCAATAGGTCGCCTGTTTTCGTATCGTTTGTTAAATGGTTTTTTTTTTTATAATACTTTGCTCTTTCTGTCTGCTGTCAAAATTAAAACAGATAAAGAAACTATGACAGGGCACTAACATAAGAACTAAGTTGTGTTTACTATGAACATGTGTGTTTCCTGTGGCGAAATATGGATGGGAAGCATGGACACTAAATAAAACAGTGGCCAAGAGAATAACATCATTTGAATTAAAGTGCTATAGAAGAGTTCTGAAAATACCATGGACAGTAAGAACAACACAGCAGGAGGTGTTCAGAACAATTAACGTCCAGGAAGGCTGGCGTCTGAACACCACATTAAAGAAAAAGCTAGTGTGGTTTTTTGGGTCACATTAAGAGACGACAGCATGGAGAGATTGTTACTGGAGGCGATGATAGAAGGCAACAGGGGTAAAGGCCGCCCAAGACGCCGTTGGACAAAAGATATTTTAAAATGCCTGCACGTCACTAAAAGAGGCAGGACAACTTGCTCAAGACCGCGGAGAATTCAAGAAATCCATAGGGAAGACTACGTTCTGGAAAGGATATGTCACCTGATGATGATAGTACTAAATGTCATTTTCTGATTTCCTAACGGGAGACATGAGTTCCCCCCTCCCCCCAACAAATATAATTCCCTCGCCACATCTATGGACTTGACTGAAAGTTAGGTTTTAGTGTTCGCCATCATCTTGCACACTTTTGGCACACGCTATGTAGCACTGGGCAAGATGATGGGGATGTTTATCTCAATAAATTCAAGTAGGAAGCAAGAGGATAAATTAAAAATTCTTGACAGTAACTGGAATTGAACCAGTCCATTCTAACGGCACCGACTACCGTACTTCATTTGGATGCAAAAATGCGATTTTGTCAAGACATTCAAACTGTGTACTCAAGTCCCTGAGAACGGACTAATGGACTAGACAAAATCGCATCTTTTTCTGGAGATGTGGTTAGTCAATTACAGAAAAACCCATTTACGTGAGTTCCAAGACGATTTAGTGCCGTTAGAACGGACTGGTTCAATTCCCGTTAGTCTCAAGAATGTTTATCTGATAGTAGACAAATCGAAAACGGTTACAGTTTGAATAGTCAAAAATCCTTTCAACTTTTCTGTAGCTGAAGATTTTCTTCCGGCCTGTCAAAGTTGATATTGTTGATATTTTAGTGGGCAAGATGAAATATCCTTATTCAATGCAGCCAATAAGTTAACAGATGTTAGGTTATAATTTCCGTGCCCCTTAGAATTACGTTTTTTAACTTTGCAACAAATTCTGAATGATGTTTTTATTCCACAAAATATTTCGCTGAAATGAACACAAACTGCTAGCAGCAGAACTCAAACTAGGAGTTCTCAGAGGTTCTGAACAATTTTCAGCGCTAATTTGAATATGAAACTAATCTGACGAAATAGTTCAATTATTACAATAATTGTATATGTAATCCTTAAATTTACATATAGTTTAAACAATAGTTTTTGAATAAACAATAAAAGAGGATAATATAAGTGATACAGATATCAATAAATTAGATAATTAGTGATTCAAATCAATTATTGTCAATTTCTCTAATCAATTATTGATCAGGGGCCTATTTTATATTTTATTCATGTGAAGTAAAATGGTTATTACTTTATAGGCCAAGTATAGTATAGATTCTGTAAAGTAGTAAATGAATTCTATACGGACATGACACTAGAAACACATTTTAATCATGAATCATTGTTAACTAAGCGGCAGGCAGCAGTACTCCGGCAAAAAATACTGAAACTGCTGCTTGTAATTTCTTTGTCAATTTGAATCTTGTGGCTCTTATTTTGTAACACCATGCTTGGTTTATGCTGGACACCTGCTACTGTTCAGGGCATGCAGAAAGTGGTAAGAAACATTTTTTAAGAATGTAAACATATATTCATGAATTGCATAGTTTAAATATTAGGACCATAATCACTGTTATACTCCCCATTGAAGCAATCTTCTATATTGAACATGACCACAATCCTACCCAAGAAAGAAAGATATTGAAGTTGGAGATATCAGGCCGAGAGGGGCACCAGCAACCATGGTGTCACGTCTAGATATATGATTTCATGACACAAAAATAATATGCTGAACTGTGTACGAGAAGAAGAAGAAGACCAATGTACTTCAGTGTATGTTCTGAAGCTCCTACAGGTTAGCAGGATATAGTCCGGAGAATAGTATGTATTACATCATGGCTTACAGCTTGGTAGCGATGTGTATGTCTTTCTAGCTGATATATCTAACTTCAGCATGACTTTCTTTAACTTGAGGAATGGAAGATTCAACCTCCATATTTAAATCTGCTTAGTCATTTACTGGCACATGCATGACAGATCACAGTGTTGCTATTCTTTGTTCCCCAGTAAAGTGCAGATGATTGTACTTCTGATTGATAGCAATTTGTACTCCTCCGACTCCTTCTCAAACTTGTATATCTCAGTACATGGTTACCATCTATATTGCATTTTAAAAATATATTCTTGCTGGAACTGAAAAAATAGGAACATAGTCTGTTAATCTCTGTGCAACCCACATATGTACATTCTGTAGAAAGTCATGAACAGCTAAAGTTGTAAGATCTAACACATTCTGCCTTTAATCATGCATAGATCGGATAGCCTATAATAAATTGAATGATTGTGTCAGTTGGGGTATGAGGGCCAGGTAGTACATTTGCTGCTAACTTCACACAGTTGGTGTATGACTTGAGTCTTGATTACAAACTAGCTTCACAGCTCGCAGGGCATTCCCATAAGTGCTCCGCCCTCTGTTCCAGCAGCCATCCCAGTGTATGTAGACTTAAGAGTCCCAGTCAGGTGTTGATTGTGTGATCTTGGGACTTTCCAAAAAATTTACTTTTTCTTCCATCACCTCTAGATACTCCCATTTCTAACATTCTCTGTATGTGTATGTTCTCAGCTTCATTGATGTCATCTACATCTTGAAATGAAGTTATTACTGCCTTCATTAAGTCTGCTTTATCTCTTCTCAGCAATGTGCCATCTATCGCCGCATTGCCTGCCAATAAGTCGGCTCTCTCATTTCCTCTAACCTCAGCATGACCATGGCAGTATATCCATGTAATGCTCTGGATAATTGAGTTGTTCAATAAGCCCCACCATTCTTTTCTCAGCATGAACATTATTATCTTGCGCAACATGCTTTGAGAGTCTGTGAGTATTACAGAGTGTGTTGATGTATCAGTTATCAACCAATTAAGTGCTACTGTAACTCCCTCTATCTCATGCTTGATGTGACAGTGGAATATGCTGAAGATTTCTCAATCAACTTTACACCGTTTCTGTAGGCAACCATACCCCAACTGTTATTTGTGTTTCTATTAACAGCCATCTGTGTATATAATTGTGTCTTGTGGTTTCGAGTGTAGCTGGATGAGTTCATGCACTGTAACCTGGCCCTGATACCCATCCATTTTCAACACGCTTTATCTAGTTGTATTATTACTTTAGTGATTTCTTCTCAGTTTCTACCTCCACCCATTCACTGCCCTTTCCTATTTAAAATTCACATACTATTCGCAGTGTGTCTTCAGCCTCTGCCATCCATGATCTGTCACACTTGATTTGTTTTCTCTTTGATTCATCTAGACGTTGGTGTAATGGGTGGTGGTTGTATTCTGTCACTTTAAGGTACGAACTAACTTGTGCTATCTGATGTCACACTTTAATGATGGGGAGATCAAGCAGAAATCTCATAACAGAGATGGGTGTATCTCTAGTACACCCCAGTACCGCTCTCATTGTCTCATTTTGGACTTTATCCAATTTATCGACTTGTGTCTGTGACAGTGTTAGTAGGCCGAGGCCATAATCTATGACAGATAGTGGGGTATGACGACTAGCAGCACAATGTACTTCACGCTCCGCGCTAGAAATTATCCAAACTCTCGTGTTGGTTATCAGAGAGCAAATTCAGAAAAATAAGAATCTATTACATTTTGTGGCCAGCAAATGTGCCATGACATAAACAGGTGGAACTGTCTAACGTGCCATGACATAGGTGAAACTGTCAAATGTGCCATGGCATAAATAGGTGAAACTGTCAAATGTGCCATGATATACATAGGTGATACTGTCAAATGTGCCATGACATAAATATGTGAAACTGTCAATTGGGGACCAATTCTGCCAGAGTCTGCTTGATAATTAACCACAGGTCTGGTGCTCCTGTTGCCACACACTTTAATCACACAAACTATCTAGGTGCCTAAGGTATTCAGGCCCCTTCCATGAAATTATGCTCCGTGGATGATGGAATTTGGTATGCATTTGAGAACCATATATTTGTTACCCTACAACCTCTCTACCTCAACACTTTTCATTCTTACATGTAAATATCCCGTTATGTTGTGTCTGCGTCTCTCATCCATAATGCTCCACCTCCCCCTTCCTTCTGTTTCCACCTTAAAAAAAATTCACATTGTCTTCTGTTTCATCTACAGTAATTCTCAAACTCCTGCAGATTAGCAGGATGTAGTCCGGAGAATGGAATTCGTTATCTGATGATTTACGGCTTTGCGCCTTTCAGTCTGAAAAATTTCACTTCAGCATGACTGAGTCTGGGTCACCCTATATGAGATGGGACAACCAAGCTTACCCCATAACCTCTGTAGTCACGTCTTGTGATATGTATGAAAGGTAAACAATGTCACTATTCTTTGCACCCCTTTGGGGCCTGGCATCACACAGGTGTTGTAACATTGTAAACAAGATATAAACTGGATTCGAACTATCAACCTCATGAACACAAAGCAAATGCTTAACCACTACACAAGAGAGAGCCTCAGAACAGCAAACATATGGTACCCATTTTGATGTTTGTAGTGGCTAGCAGTATTGTCATGATTTCTATCGGAGATATGCTTAGTAATTTCAAATATTTGCCATTGGTTCAAAGAAAATATTTTGAAGACTGAGAACAAAAATAATAAACAAGTCTTGTACATCTGACAAGTATTTGATACTTGATGTTAGTCTTGTACGTCTGACAAGTATTTGATGCTTGACGTTAGTCTTGTACATCTGACAAGTATTTGATGCTTGATGTTAGTCTTGTACATCTGACAAGTATTTGATACTTGACGTTAGTCTTGTACGTCTGACAAGTATTTGATGCTTGACGTTAGTCTTGTACGTCTGACAAGTATTTGATGCTTGACGTTAGTCTTGTACATCTGACAAGTATTTGATACTTGACGTTAGTCTTGTACATCTGACAAGTATTTGATACTTGACGTTAGTCTTGTACATCTGACAAGTATTTGATACTTGATGTTAGTCTTGTACATCTGACAAGTATTTGATACTTCACTCTTTCTATTTTATATTTCAGGCCAGTACTATGCCTTCTAACCCAGAACAGCTGCTAGGCGCCATTCTTGTGCGGAAAGATATTTTTAATCGTTTTGAGACAACGATGCATGACACTTGCCTGGATGCGAACAACTTGCTTGAGTATCTGTTTTCTCTCTACAACAGGTGGTTAGTTTATTAAGTGCTTTATTCCTTGTATTTTCTTGGCAGGTTAGTAGGAGGCGGGTGGAAGGAGGCGAGGAGGGCATTAATATCAAGGAATGGTCAGTGTGATTTATCTATGTGCCTCTGAATGGCTGAGGATAGAATTGTTTGGAGGGCTT
This sequence comes from Meghimatium bilineatum, assembly GCA_034231615.1. Taxonomy (NCBI): domain Eukaryota; kingdom Metazoa; phylum Mollusca; class Gastropoda; order Stylommatophora; family Philomycidae; genus Meghimatium; species Meghimatium bilineatum. The sequence continues at coordinate 4,364,377 of CM067304.1, forward strand.
TTTTGTGCTGATGTTACCAGTGTAGCACTCCTACAAGCATGACAGGTTATGGTTTTATTATAGTAGGAGGCTTCTTCTCAAATTATCGCAGGTCCTTGAGAGTTAGTCTTCTGGACAGATATAGACATGTTTCAAGTGAACGAAAAAAGAAGATGAACATTCTTCTGGGTATGAAGTAAAGCTGTGAAGAAATTACCTATTGAACATAAGACGGAAAAGTTAATTGCTTGAACGTTCCGGGGAGTGAAATAACAGTTGACAGGTTAAGGTATACATTATCACATATACATTGCTGGAGTCTAGAATTAGAGGGAAGCTTGATAAAACTGTGGGCTACCATGTGTGTTATAAGAAGTGATTAAGGAGGGTTGGGTGTGGAATTGGTGTCCTTATCTTGTAAAAAAGGAAGATTCAAAAGAATTGACTACAGTGTATTCGTGTATAAGGTTCTAACAACACTTCATATGAAAAATGAACTATTAAAGGAAATAAAGATGAATGCGGTTAAGTCTGTGGGTCTCACCAATAGCCCACTAGATACACCATCCATGCAACAGAAACCTTAGTAAATGACATGCCGTTATATTGAGGCTCTCTTATGGAAGCTTTTACAGAAAAACCAGACTAATATCATGATGAATGGACATAAGCTTGAGGAGGTGAATACCTTCAAATACCTCGGATCCAGTATATGCAGCGATGGTAAATGCAAAGCAGAACTACAAATAAGGCTGGAGATGGCTTTAGCGTCCTTGTCAAGGCTAACTGTGATTTGGAAAAGCAACATCAGTGTTGGAGTGAAAATCAAACTGTATAAGTCGCTGGTGCTTTCTGTTGTGTTATATGGTTGTGAGAGTTGGACACTCACTGCGGACATGGAGAGAAGATTACAGGCTTTCGAGTACAAATGCTACAGAAGAATTCTATGAATTTCCTATAGGGAACATAAGACCAATGTGTACGTAAGAAATAAAGTAGAGATGTGTTCAGGAGCCATTGCTTTCAATAGTGAAACGATGAAAACTAGCATGGTTCAGACATGTATGCAGGCACGATTCCTTGTCAAAAACAATACTACAGGGAACTGTCGAGGGTGGAAGAAGCAGAGGAGGACAAATAAAGACATGGACAGACAACATCAAGGAATGGACAGGGCAAGATATTTCCACACTCATCCGCATCGCTGAGGATAGAATTCGCTGGAGGACTCTTGTGTGCTGAAGCATCCAATGTGGTACCCCTACGACCCTGAAGGGTTATGGGTTTATTGATTGATTGATTGATGGAAGCTTTGTAGCGTCATTTATACAATTATATACCCATTCCGAGTAGAAGACTCCTTCAGCTTCAATAGGCATTGCACTAAGTTGAAAGCTGAGGTCTCCTGGGTATGAAAGAAAGCTCAGAAAAACCACCCCACTGCACATAGGAAGTAAGAGCTAATTGCTTGCAATTCCTGGGGTTCTCAATCAATTAATCAAGGAAATAAAGATCAAATAAAATATTTTGGACATAATATCACCATGTATTTTTATGTTTAGCACTTTGTCATCTCTGTTTTTTATCTTGACTTTTTACTTAAGTTCACAAATTATTTATTATTTGTAAGTGGTCAAATTCTGACTGCAGTATATTATCTTTTTTTTAGCACAGCAACACCAGCAGAAAGAGACAATCTTCCGTCACTTCAAGGCTTTGGATTCATGCAGAAAGACTCAAATTGCAATAAGAAAGGAACAGGCCGTGGACAACTCGTGTTTTCAAACCAGCCCCCTGCTGACAACTCACAACTTCCGCCAGCAAACATTCATGTTAGGCCTTCTGATTCTAGGTCACATCCACCAGGAAATATCGAAGGGCACAGAAAAAAGATAAAAATTGAACAATCAAATTGTCAAGGAGATTTAAATGTAGCAGTCTCACATACTGACTACAGTCAGTCATCGTGTTTAAAACCATTCAATAACCATTCTATTTACCACAGTGTTGCCACTAATCAACATTTAAATGTCAAAAGAGAGACAACCTCAGAATTAGAATCTCGACATGTACAACAATCATCTTCCCTCCCCCCGTTCAGTCAGATTTGTCGACAGGGCAGCCGATCATACAGTCCTGCTGTGGCCCAATACTCAGATACACTGACACAACATCAGTCAAAAGACGAACATAAAAATTTTGGTATGGAAATTAGAGATAACCGCAGGCTGGATATTAGAGGTGACCACAGTCTTGAAATTAGAGGTGATCGAAGTCTTGAAGTTAGGGGTGACCACAGTCTTGAAATTAGAGGTGATCGTAGTCTTGAAGTTAGAGGTGACCACAGTCTTGAAATTAGAGGTGATCGTAGTCTTGAAGTTAGAGGTGACCACAGTCTTGAAAATAGGGGTGAGTGCAATCTTGATGTTAGAACTGACCTCAGCAGTGGCGATGGAAGAAAGAAACAAGAAGGACCTCAACCTGGTCTATTGGGAGGCCAACAAGCAGCAAGAATGATGCACAATTCACTGAAACTTGCTAAAAAGCTCAAACATAAAGGTTGGTATTCTCATTTGTTGGGATTTTTTTAATTGTGCAGACATGTTAACTCTTTATTTATAAAAAATCAATAAAACAGCCACTGTACCCGGCTATAATGGTACTGTGTTTAAACTAACTCATTGTGCCAGTAAACAGATAACACAGCCATATTAACTAACCCACTGTGTCAATAAACAGATAAAACAGCCATATAAACTAACCCACTGTGTCAGTAAACAGATAAAACAGCCATATTAACTAACCCACTGTTATGTTATGTTATGTTCCTCCAGGGTCATAGACGGCGCTTAGGGCAGAAACCATAGCTTTCCATTTCTGTCTTTGTGTTGCCAGGTCTTTCAATTCTTGCGTGTTGTTTAGGTTCATTGACATGCCTTCTCTATTAATGGTTCTTGGTAGAGTTTCTCTAGGTCTCCCTCTTCTTCTTACTCCTGGTGGCACCCAATATAGTGACTGATGGGGAATTCTTAGGCTGTTCATTCTGAGAACATGGCCGATGTAAGTCCAACTCATTTGTCTAAAAAACCTCAATTTGCATATCTTTTCCTGTGTGTATTCTTTGAATAACAGGATTTCATTAACAAGATTGGAAAATATTTGCTTATTGGGAATGTAATGTTTCCTTGTTGGGCATGTAATGTTTGCTTGTTGGGTATATAATGTTTGCTTGTTGGGTATGTAATGTGTGCTTGTTGGGTATGTAATATTTGCTTGTTGGGTATATAATGTTTGCTTGTTGGGTATGTAATGTTTGCTTGTTGGACATGTAATGTTTGCTTGTTGGGTATATAATGTTTGCTTGTTGTGCATGTAATGTGTGCTTGTTGGGTATGTAATGTTTGCTTGTTGGGTATATAATGTTTGCTTGTTGGGTATGTAATATTTGCTTGTTGGGTATGTAATATTTGCTTGTTGGACATGTAATGTTTGCTTGTTGTAATGTTTCCTTGTTGGGTATGTAATATTTGCTTGTTGGGTATGTAATGTTTGCTTGTTGGGTATGTAATATTTGCTTGTTGGGTATGTAATATTTGCTTGTTGGACATGTAATGTTTGCTTGTTGGACATGTAATGTTTGCTTGTTGGGTATATAATGTTTGCTTGTTGGGTATGTAATGTTTGCTTGTTGGGTATATAATGTTTGCTTGTTGTGCATGTAATGTGTGCTTGTTGGGTATATAATGTTTCCTTGTTGGATATGTAATGTTTGCTTGTTGGATATGTAATGAAACGCTGGTCAATTTCTAAAGATATTTTTCAAGGAACAATTGACCACAATTTGACAACATCAAGGAATGGTCTAGCCATGATGTTTCAGTGTTGATCCCCGCGACTGAGGACAAGGTCTTATGATTTTTAAATGTAGCATGCATATGCTTCAACAAAAAAAGATGAATTATGATTATTTGGTACTGTCTTGTTAAGAGGGCACACAAATTTATGTTTTTATATAGAAGAATCATATTTGCTTTACAAAATACGTTTTGACAAAATCATGTGTAGATGTAAGATCATTTTTCATTCACAAAACAATGGCTTCTACAGTTGTAGCTGGCATGAATATTATTAACCTTCTGTGAACCGAGAGGGAGACGACATCTTTTCTACAGACTGGATAAATCTAATAAAATTATATTATATTTTAAAAACATATAGGGAGATGGGTCTATTTCTGAATTGCTTCCCTTGTTGTTTTTGTATTCCTAATTATCCCCCTTTTGTCCCTTGGTTACACTATATTTCGTTTTACATTAAAGTTTGTTCTGTTAAATGTGTGTGCCTGTTTAACAGGAAAATACCAATTATTTTATCTACTTTAAATGTGTTTTCTTCTAATTAACATTTGATGAATCTACAAAACGTATATTAATTTCTGAATATCCTACAGCTGTTGATGGATCATCTACCGACGGTAGTAATGGCAATAATAGTGAGAGGATTGGACGAAAAAAGAGGACTCATCAGTGTTTTTGTGGTGCGTTGTTTACAAGGGCAGATAACTTGAAGCGGCACATTCGTAAATGTCACGAAGAGAAGTTAAGTGGGACAGCTTTAGAATTTGATGTTGACAACAGCGCTGCGCCAGTCACTGATAATTTCCCACATGCTTTTCCATCATCTGGTCAGGAGAGTATGGAGAGACCACAACCGCAAAGTTCACAAAGCTTACAGCATCAACCACAACAACATCCTCAGCAGCGAGAAAATCAGCAACCACATCATCCCCAGCAGCGAGAAAATCAGCAACCACAACATCATCCCCAGCAGCGAGAAAATCATCAACCACAACATCATCCCCAGCAGCGAGAAAATCATCAACCACAACATCATCCCCAGCAGCGAGAAAATCTTCAACCACAACATCATCACCAGCAGCGAGAAAATCATCATCAACCACAAGATAATAATGTGGTTAAACCTACATCAGGCGTCAAGTGGTCTTGTTTCTGTGGGGAGAGTTTTGACGATCACTGTCGGTTAGTAGAGCATACAAGAACTCATGAAAGCAATCTATAGCATGATTTTGTTTGCTCACCAAGGCCTTACAACTCATTCTACTTGTATCTGTATTCAGTCCGTTATCGCTTTGATATTGGAACACAATGTCAACTTCAGATGACATCTGTAAGTCATTTATTTGTCATTCTGTTGGATGAATATTTGCAGATACAGTTAACATATATCTACAATTTTACTAGTGGTGTGCTGCTGAAGAATATTTGTGGATAAATAGTTCAGCATTATCTACTAGCCTGCTATTGGTCATTCTGTCTGATGGAAAATTTGTGAATGCGCTGGTTTCATTTAAATCAAGACTGCTATTTGTCAATCTATTTAATAGTATATTTGTTGATACACTTCTTCTGTGTTTATTCTCAAACTCCTGCAAATTATCAGGATATAGTCCAGAGATCAGAATATGTTATGTCCTGGTTTACAGCTTGGCTGAAATATTTGCGGCTTTTGGTTTATATATTGTATATGACTTTTGTCATATCCGATTTCAACATGTTATTGGATCACTTTGACTACCTATGGGATAGGACAGACAACTCCAACCCCGAAACCACTTTAGTCACCTCTTGCAACGTGCATGGCAGGTGTCATTATTTTTCCCTTTTAAGCCCGGCAATACATAGGCACTTGATACACATTTCATTTAATCAAGACTGTAAATGATAATTCTGTCACACTTGTGTTGTGTTCATGATAATTCTGTCACACATGTGTTGTGTTCATGATAATTCTGTCACACTTGTGTTGTGTTAATGATAACTCTGTCATACTTGTGTTGCCAAGGGTCCAAAAAGGAATTAAAGAATAGCAACACTATTACCTGTTATGAATGTCGTAGGAAGTGACTAAGGAGGTTTTGGGGTGGAGCTGGTTTTCTCATCCTATAGCCAATAAAAGAGTCCCAATTAACCATGCTGAAGCCAATGTATATCAGGCTGAAAGTGGCATATATATTGCAGCTAAGCTGGGAACCATGAGACGCCACATTTCATTATCCAGACTTTATCCTGCTAATCTCTTATGAGTTTGAGAATGAATGCAGAAGATACTTCTATCTGATAGGTGAAAAAAAAATGAAAACACAGACATATGATGTTTTACGAATCACTACAGGTACATAGGAAAGAACACACACAATCAATGTTTCTACCAAAAGGCCTTTATCAAGTACAAAACACATAACTAGTAAAAATTTTCGGAGCATATGAACACATTATTACACTAAGAATAAAATCAGATGAATGACAGAAGAAAATGAGCGGTGAATGGTTATAAGAAACTCAGGAAACTCAGAGACAAGTCAAAATGAAAGAAAGATTGATAGAACTTAATGATACTCCCTCATAGGACAAGGGCCAAACTTATTTTCACCTTCCATTTCCACATCATCTCTGCCGTGCAAAGGGTCTTAGTACAAGCACCAACTACTAATCTAGTATGATCCTCAGACAAGTGCAGTGTTCTACGATCTGGAAGTCTACTAAATGTTGTTTTATCTGGGCATCTGAAAGTCTACTAAATGTTGTTTTATCTGGGCATATGAAAGTCTACTAAATGTTGTTTTATCTGGGCATCTGAAAGTCTACTAATTGTTGTTTTATCTGGGCATCTGAAAGTCTACTAATTGTTGTTTTATCTGGGCATCTGAAAGTCTACTAATTGTTGTTTTATCTGGGCATCTGAAAGTCTACTAAATGTTGTTTTATCTGGGCATCTGAAAGTCTACTAATTGTTGTTTTATCTGGGCATCTGAAAGTCTACTAATTGTTGTTTTATCTGGGCATCTGAAAGTCTACTAATTGTTGTTTTATCTGGGCATCTGAAAGTCTACTAAATGTTGTTTTATCTGGGCATCTGAAAGTCTACTAAATGTTGTTTTATCTGGGCATCTGAAAGTCTACTAAATGTTGTTTTATCTGGGCATCTGAAAGTCTACTAAATGTTGTTTTATCTGGGCATCTGAAAGTCTACTAATTGTTGTTTTATCTGGGCATCTGAAAGTCTACTAAATGTTGTTTTACCTGGGCATCTGAAAGTCTACTAAATATTGTTTTATCTGGGCATCTGAAAGTCTACTAAATGTTGTTTTATCTGGGCATCTGAAAGTCTACTAATTGTTGTTTTATCTGGGTATCTGAAAGTCTACTAAATGTTTTTTCTGGGCATCTGAAAATCTACTAATTGTTGTTTTATCTGGGCATCTGAAAATCTACTAAATGTTATTTTATCTGGACTTCTTTATCATTCAATGTGGTAGATTCTTGTCGATACACACATTCATAGTATCCTCAAGACGACTGTATAGTTCCAGCTGATGGATGATAACATCGAAGAGAGTGTCCATGTTGCTGATGGTTGGATCTTCTACTATGTTGCAACTGAATTCCCTTCTATATTTTAACTGGATCCCTCTCTATGTAGCAACTGGATCCCTGTCTATGTAGCAACTGGATCCCTCTCCATGTAGTAACTGGATCCCTGTCTATGTAGCAACTGGATCCCTCTCTATGTAGCAACTGGATATCTCTCTATGTAGCAACTGCATCCCACTCTATGTAGCAACTGGATCCCTCTCAATGCAGCAACTGGATCCCTGCCTATGCAGCAACTGGATCCCTCTCTATGTAGCAACTGGATCCCTCTCTATGTAGCAACTGGATCCCTCTCTCTGTAGCAACTGGATCTCTCTCTATGTAGCAACTGGATCCCACTCTATGTAGCAACTGGATCCCTGCCTATGTAGCAACTGGATCCCTCTCAATGCAGCAACTGGATCCCTGCCTATGTAGCAACTGGATCCCTGCCTATGTAGCAACTGGATCCCTCTCAATGCAGCAACTGGATCCCTGCCTATGTAGCAACTGGATCCCTGCCTATGTAGCAAATGGATCCCTCTCTATGTAGCAACTGGATTTCTCCCCCCCCCCCCCCCAACAACCCATCAGGTTGTTAAACTGTCTAATATTTTCCTACGTTGTCGTCCTCTGTCTCTGTTGCCCTCATTCTTGCCTGTTGTGACTATGTTGTCCAAACCTCATTGTCTCAATTTCTTGTTCTCCATAGAAATTTTCTATGTCCTCCTCTGAACTGATTGATGTGGATGCATATACTTGTACAATGTTAATACCCAATGGTTTTCCTGTTAGTTTCACTAATATTACCCGGTCTGTTATTACCATTAACCCCTTCTTTGTTTTTCCAGTTTCCGTGACCTATAATACGCCTACACCTCTCTCTCGTGTTTTTTCCACATGAATATGTGACTCTAAATTTATCTGATTGTATCTCTCCTGCCCTAGTCCATCTTATTGACTTACTAATTTCCTTAAATATTTCACTTTTGGTTATAGTGCTAATCCATTATTCTTCTGTATTCTTTCTCAAATTCCTGCTAGCTAGCAGGATATAGTCTGGAGAGTGGAATGTATTTTGTCATTGTTTACAGCTTGACTGCAATATCTTTCATTTTGAGCCTTCCAAATTCATAAAAAGTGGATAATTAAATATGTGTGACCTACCACTAATAATAGAATTCTCGGAGTAACAATACGAGACACAATCAGAAATGAAAACATCAGAAGACTAGCAAACACAATGCCAATCATGTATTACATGAGAAGACTTAACACACACAATGTCAATCCTGGATTAGATCAGAAGACAACAGATTAAGTGGTTTTCATATCCTTCCAGACTACCATCAGATAGTGTCTCTCAAAAAGCATTACTATACAGATTTGATGGATACAAAGTTAGGGTCGGACCATACACAAGATGGATTACAGAAATTAGTCAACAAAAACAAACATATATGAAGCATACAAAAAAGCCATCTCCAGATAACTCTTCTACCCCTGATGCTGTAAGGCATAAAGGTGTACAAAGTGAAAAGAAAAATAATAAACAGATTATAAAAACTCTTATAATAAAATACACAAACGCTTGATGTTTCAATCAAAAGGTCTTCGTCTGAATTAACATATAATAATAAGAACCGGCACCATCCCAATCTTGGAATATATCAAAAGACAACAGATAAAATGGTTTGCACACATCAGCAGACTACCATCAGACCATACCACATCAAGCTATGCTACACAGATACAGGGCAGATCTAGAGATCGACCACGAAAATGATGGACCACCGAAATAAAAGAGGTGACAAAGTCCACAATATGCTCAGCACACAAGAGTGCCGTCTCCAGAAAACTCTTCTACCCCTGACACTGAAAGGCAACAAAGGGGTTAGCGAATAAATAGAATAATAATGATCATAGAAAAAATATTAATTGAAGAAAATGCTTTATGAAGAAAAAAACTTTCAGTGCAGCGGTCTGGCAAAGTAATGAAGGAAATTGAAAATTTACGTTCAAGAACAATAGTATATTTCCACAGTGTTACTACTGTGTGCTCCTCTTAATGGGACTGTGACATGACACAGACGATCCATTTTTCTGAATAAGCATATTTCTTTGACTTCTAGTCATCTTATTGTTTTTGTTTTTTTAAAGTGTATAGATTGTCCATGATTCACTTTCATCTTACAGAATTGAATCTCATTAAAATCGAATAATAGACTTCTATTGAAAATGATTTGTATGGATGATGCTTTGTAATATCTGCGAAATTAATGTTAGTGGGAAGACTTCATGATCAGAGAATGTAGATGTTTGAATATACATGCATGAATGTAAATGCTTGAATGTAAATGTTTGAATATAGATTCATAAATGTAGATGTTTGAATGTAAATGTTTGAATATAGATTCATAAATGTAGATGTTTGAATGTAAATGTTTGAATATAGATGCATGAATGTAAATGTTTGAATATAGATTCATAAATGTAGATGCTTGAATGTAGATGTTTGAATGTAGATATTAAAATGTAGTTGTTTGACTGTAGATACTTGAATGTAGATACTTGAATGTAAATGCTTGAATGTAGATGTTTGAATGTAAATGTTTGAATGTAAATGTTTGAATGTAGATGTTTGAATGTAAATGCTTGAATGTAGATGTTTGAATGCTGTGGTCAAGATTGTATAAGTTCTAGGGATGTGGATTAGTTAGTGAGTGTGTTAATTCAAAGTTGCGAGGCGAATTGTTGTTAAGTGAACGGACCGGGATTGAATCTCAACTATTACATTCAGATTTTTTGATTTGCAATGTATGGAATATTTGTAATATATATGCCAATATTTGCCATGTTTTTAGCATAAATTTATGTTAGATTATTCAAACTATTTTTGTAAACTTGTTTGTTACTTGATTGATATGATGACTTGTTGGTCAGTGAATATTCTGGAAGTTAGTTGCACAATTATTGAAGGTCAATAGTCAGTAAATTTGCTAAATATTGAAATAGTTGAAAATGATGGTCGATTCTAATTCTGATATCAGTAACTGTGTACGTCCGTAAGGATGTTCCACTCGTGATGTAATATATTTAGTTTATTTGTTTGTTCCAATTTTCATGAATTTCCTATTTGCAATTGGGGGGGGGGGGGATTTTTATTTACTTATTAACAACACGTCATAATACAATTTTATTGTGCATCACTACAAGAAGATAGTCCGTTCTTGTCATTGATTGGCTACATGTGAGTAGACTCTCAAAGTGACATGCAATATATTAGCATAGTGACATGTTTCTGTAGATAGGTTAGAATAAGCTTCTTATGAGCAGATGTTATCTTTTAGTTGTATCCACCTTCTCTAATATAAATAACCAAATGGTCAGAGGGTGTCTGACAAAGTGGATTGTGCCGCAGTAACCTAATGAACAAATAGTCAAGCAAAATGAATTAAACAGGTTACTAAAACACTTACCTTGCCTATTAATAAAAATATATTAAAAAAAGTATATATAAAAAAAACATACAATAAAACTAAACAGGACAATTCTCCACGTATCACCTCAAATTGAACCTTTTTCAAGAGACAAACAACAGAAAACAACAAAATAAAAAACAAAATAGATGACTAGATTTCATCAAGCCCCGTCTCCATAACGCAGGGATGGCAACGCATGTAGATGGCATGTAGCCTATTAATAAAAATATATTTAAAAAAGTATATATAAAATAACATGGAGACGGGGATTGATGAAATCTAGTCATCTATTTTGTTTTTTATTTTGTTGTTTGTCTCTTGAAAAAGGTTCAATTTGAGCCGATACGTGGAGAATTGTCCTGTTTAGTTTTAATGTATGTTTTTTTTATATATACTTTTTTTATAAATTTTTTTTAATAGGCAAGGTAAGTGTTTTAGTAACCTGTTTAATTCATTTTGCTTGACTATCCACCTTCTCTATAGCTTGCTGTGTCTGTCCTGACACCTGTGCTCTTCAAGCCAAATTAGCTTATCAGTTTTTTAAATTTCCCTGAACTCCAGTGAAAGTCATCACACAATTCCCTCCAGCTGTGAATCTCCAGTATACTCCATCCACCCACTGAGCGGTCAGTCATCCATTCTGAATCTTCCATGCTAATAGTAACTTCGTGACTGCTGAAGTCAGTGGTATCAGGCCATTGGCACAAAACAATCTGTGACACATCACATTTCCTTACTCTAATCTACATACTGCTGGAAATCTAGTAGGACCATTGTCTTGCTGCAAGACAGATCTAGGGGGAGTTTGAGAAATATGTTCCTCCACCAAATAGTAACTTCTAAATATATTACAGTAGGACAGGACAATCCTTACAGAGAGAACTGAAGAGCTAAACCAGAGTTAAGAAGATGAATGTTCACTAGTTTATTTCTGGTTCAGAGAGCTAAACCAGAGTTAAGAAGATGAATGTTCATTAGTTTATTTCTGGTTCAGAGAGCTAAACCAGAGTTAAGAAGATGAATGTTCATTAGTTTATTTCTGGTTCAGAGAGCTAAACCAGAGTTAAGAAGATGAATGTTCATTAGTTTATTTCTGGTTCAGAGAGCTAACCTATATGATCTGATACTTTTATGTTAGGTACATCTGATTTTCAGTACTTAAAATAAAGTCACAATAAATATGATTTAATTGTACGATTGTATGTCTGTTGTATGTGATATTGGTTTGTTGATGATCCAGGTTCCATAGTTTCATGCCCTTTTACATAATGCCATTGCGTATGTTGCGATCTTATTTGTACAATATACGGAGTTACGCAGATGTCCACAAAGCCCCAAAGATAGATGAAGACTGGCTTCACAAAACTATTAAAAAAATGCAAGCTAACATATTTCGGACATATAAAGAGATACAATGGCTTGGAAAGATGAATTGCGGAAGGAAAAGTTCCAGGAAAGAGAAAAAGAGGCAGACCAAGACTACGATGGAAAATTACATTGAAGTTCTTCTGAACATGCCACTAGCAGAAGCTGGGCAACCTGCACAGAACCAAGAAGCTTACAGTGTGACAGTGAGGACAACGTTCTGTAAAGGACATATCAGATAGATAGATAAAGATTATTAGGCAGGGAGGGTGTTGCACTTATGTGTCCCTGGAGGGAGAAGTATTTTTCTAATATCCAGTGTTAGAAATTGTGTTGTTTGTCCATCACAAGTGATGATGACCATTTGTTACATCCACTTTTGAAAATTCAATTTTAGTTTTGTCCTTGATTATGAGTTCGTAGATGGCTAATGAGCCCTATTCGAGCTGTAAATGTCCTTGGACAGTTTGGACATGGAATAACGACTGTAGACGGATCTTGGCCTATCCGTGACTTTCTAGCTGCTCTCCGCTGTTGAGCTGCTGCATTTCTCTTCTTTTCATAGATGATGCGCTCTTTTTTATTTTAGAACGCCATGTAGATCTATTTTGTGCAAGTTCTTCCCATATATCGTGGTCTATTTCAAAGGCTTTCAGTGAGTCCTTTAACGAGTCCTTGTTGCGCTTCCTTTGGCCACCTTGAGATCGTATACCCTTCTCTAGCTCACCATAGAGAAGTATCTTTGGCAGACGATGGTCTGGCATACGCACCAAATGACCTGCCCAACGAATCTGTGTCTGCATCAGGATCGTGTCAATGCTTGGGATACAAGCTCTATCAAGGACAGTGGTATCTGGAATCAATAGAAATTGTACAAAGTGATGGTCAACATTTTCATAAAAATGAGTTTACAGCTGGCTTCCTGGAGTGTGTTCTTGGAAGAAATTCACCGACCTTACAAACAAAATATCTGACAAACGAGCAAGGGACATAACACTGAACCTATGCATTTGGAGATTCATATCACAGGCATATTTGTTGTTGTCTTGATAAAGACTTGTCGCAACATCTAAATCATTCTTGTTCATATCATTTGTATTATTAAAAGTGATATCTATTAGATTTCCATACTTATCCTTGATAATATCACTATCATACAGAGGTTGAGGTGGCAGGATTATTTTTTGATGGTCATACGCTCTAATATAACCAAACTGGACTCATGTCCCTGGTGTAGATGGGTGTGTCCCACCACAGATTCTTGCATAGGGACCAACTTTACTGTGCTGAGGATATTACCATCAATGCTCAGCATTGATGGTGCAAAATAACTCAGCTCTGCTTTGACAATGGCAGCAAACTGTATTTCACACTCCTCAGCAGAAACTGGCAGAACACTATTTCACACTCCTCAGCAGAAATCACATGAACTTTCATGCCAGTTATCAGAGAGTGAATGCAGAAGAAAAAGATTATTGCCCATCAATGCATCAGCTCTATCAATGCACCCACCACAAGAGAAATACACAAGAGATACAATCACACAAGAGATACAATCACACAAGAGATACAAATACACAAGAGATACAATCACACAATAGTTACAAATACACAAAAGATACAATCAACAAGAGATACAATCATACATGATTAAATAGCCATAGATGACATTTGTCCACATAATGAATAAACACATTTGTTCACAGAATGAATAAACACATTTGTTGACAGAATGAATAAACACATTTGTTCACAGAATGAATAAACACATTTGTTCACAGAATGAATAAACACATTTGTTGACAGAATGAATAAACACATTTGTTCACAGAATGAATAAACACATTTGTTCACAGAATGAATAAACACATTTGAGAAGTGACATACACTATCATGCTTGCGTATATATTTATATGTATGCTGTTCATTCGCTGAAGTCCACAACCATTCAGCTCAACTGGGATGATGATGAAGATGTTGGCGGTGTGCATGACTGTGACTAATGAGTCCCTTGTGTGCTTTGTACTGTCTACCACACACTGGGCATGATGGATGATGATAGTTGAGTTATGACTAGCGCTGAATTTTTTTTAAAGTGTGGAGGAGTTGCGTCATTCATCGACCACATTCTCGCTTCCCAATCCAACATATATACATATATATATATATATATATAAAGTGACATACACTATCATGCTTGCGTATACATATATATTTTATACCAAGAGTTCAAGAATATTTATAGATTTAGCATAAATATATTACCAGTTTAAATATAAAGAAAAAGTTAAAATATGAACAATTTATATATATAGATCACAAAATATAGATGTATATACTGTATATAGGTACATTCTATCGTATACCAACTTCTGTTATCCTTGTCAATGCAGAAACAGATGGTTTGGCATTAATGAGAGGTACCCTCCCTCAGTCCCACATATTGAACATGTTCAGGGAAGTAAAAGCTATGCTAAAATGTAATCAGTGGAGGGAACTAAACAGAATCTATAGACCTGATCACGGGAACATTGACAAGGTGAAAGGAAAAATGATGTCATAATATTTTGACAGTACAGGAATCTGCTGTCACATTGACACCAAACCAGATTCTGCGACCTGTATCTGTGGAGCGACAACACAGACACCAGCGGGCACATACACAGGACCATCTCAGCTTTGGTGCTCAAAGACAAGGTGATCTCATCTCTGCAAATTGCATCATGATGAACCTACAATGACTTAAAAACCCCATTGAGACCAACTCCTTGAAATGGAGAATGTGGCTTAGTCCAGCCAACAGAGGCTAGAAACTAAGATTGGTAGGGGCATCCCTGATATTGAGTATGACCTCAGTCCTGCCCAAGCAAACACTGGTGCTGAAGTCGGAGATACTAGGTCGAGAGTCACACCAGCAACCATGGCATCACGTAACATGACTAGATAATGTCTTCACAAGAAAATTTAATTTTCTGTGTAAACATGTTTAACTGCAAATGAGAAGAAAAAGAAGAGGTAAAAAAAACTGCTCGACACATAGGCCCTATCTAAGAGATTGATAAATGACAAAAAGTAAACTAGTTTCAAAAGAACAGAAATATAAGCAGAAGTGGAAGGTACAATCTGTTCCACAAGCTAAATAAAGGAACCTCTAATGACACAGGGATGCACGCTGATAATCTTGTGTAATTCCAGGGATACAATGATATGACTCAAGCACCTACACTCCTTGTAAACAGGAAACAATCTAATATTTGAATGGACATCATTTATGCATAACCTGGGGAAGTTGTACGAGGAGGGAATTTTTTTTTTGCATCCCTGAAGATAATTACTCAAAGTACTGATATCCAACAGTTCTATTGAAGTAACATTTAGTAACAGTTCTGTCTGGTTGTGCTTGTTGAACTGGTTGTATCAGTCAATGGTATTTATCTTTGTTCAAGTATTGGAAGGTTCATCGCCTGCTTACTGCACTGTGAAGAAATGCACAGACAGATATGATTCATTTTTCAACAGTCGAGGGGGATGATCCCAAACTCATAACACTTTCCCATAACTTGCGGTGCATCTTCCACCAAGATTGTCACTTGTGCTCATTAAGGTGACACTATTTAATATGACACTTCCAAATATCATTAATAAAGCCAGTTTTGTTACTTTCATCCTATATGGGATTGGACTCCTAACTTCACCCTATAACCTCCTTAGTTGCCTATTATGACATATATGGAATGTAAATTGTTCCTATTCTTTGCTCCCCTTTCAGTTCCTGGCAACGCATGTGTGGAATGATTACTATTTGTCCAAGATTCACAACCATAAGTAAAGATTGGGCCAATTTCTTTTTTGTTCTCATACTCCCACTGAGTCTCTTGTAGCAGGAAAATGGTCTCGATTTCAAGCAGTAAGTAGTTCAGAGAACAGACAAGCATTGTTGAAGTATTATTTGTGCCAATGGCCCACACATCCAGTGAGGTAACCCATATGTTCAATGGTCTAATACATCCAGTGAGGTAACCTGTATGATGAATGGCCCAACACATCCATCTGTAACCCAATGGTCCAACACATCCAGCTGTAACCCAATGGTCCAACATATCCATCGATGTAACCCCTATGTTTAATGGCCAAACACATCCAACGGTGTATCCTGTATGTTTAGTGTTTTTACCACTTCCACTGAACGGTAGCCATCTATAACCATATTGCTAGTAGGCCAGCAATGTGAGATAACTGGTTCTCATGTTATTGTTCATTGATTGTTGTTCATCCATCACATGATGATGATGACCATTTGTTACATCCACTTTTTGAAATTCAGTTAGAATTTTGTCCCTTGACTATGAGCTCATAGATGGTCAATAAACTATATTCTGACCGCAAATGTCCTTGGACAGTTCAAGCATGGGATGACCATTCTAGATGGTTTATTTGATCTACTTGTGACTTTCTAACTACTCTTCGCTGTTGAGCTGCTGCTTTTCTTCTCTTTTTTTTCATAAGATGCTGTGTCTTTTTCGACTTAAGCATTCTGTACTGTACAACAGTCACCAGCCTCAAAACTAACCACGGTCAAACTTGCTTGACCTTTCTGCTACTGTCAGCAAACACTATTGACATAACCACTGACACCCAGTTGATTGGTTCTATACATTATTGGCTAAAAAACCTGTAACAATTTCCTATTACACAAAGGATAAAAAAGCTCACTTGTCATAACTCATGGCAATCTACAAAAATAAACATACCCCCGGTATACATAAAAATTAATACTTCTCATATCGTATCTTACAAATTTCAGGAGCAAACGTATGCATCTTACAAGTAAAATGACATTTTTCATAAAATAATTGAAAAGTTGACACCAATTTGTACAATTTAGATTTCTTTGTACAACACCGGATGAGAAAATCTGAACTGCAACAGAAAACTTGCAACAGATCAAGTACAGACATCAACATTCCACAAACTTGTAAAATTTCAGTCAGGCAAGGAAACAGTCAGGTGTGTATCATTTCTGCCAAGGAAACAGTCAGGTGTGTATCATTTCTGCCAAGGAAACAGTCAGGTGTGTATCATTTCTGCCAAGGAAACAGTCAGGTGTGTATCATTTCTGCCAAGGAAACAGTCAGCTGTGTATGATTTCAGCCAAGGAAACAGTCAGGTGTGTATCATTTCTGCCAAGGAAACAGTCAAGCGTATATCATTTCTGCCAAGGAAACAGTTGAGCGTGTATCATTTCCGCCAAGGAAACAGTCAGACATGTAACATTTCAGCCAAGGAAACAGTCAGGTGTGTATCATTTCTGCCAAGGAAACAGTCAGACATGTAACATTTCAGCCAAGGAAACAGTCAGACATGTAACATTTCAGCCAAGGAAACAGTCAGACGTAACATTTCAGCCAAGAAAATAGTCAGACATGTAACATTTCAGCCAAGGAAACAGTCAGACATGTAACCTTTCAGCCAAGGAAACAGTCAGGTGTGTATCATTTCAGCCAAGGAAACAGTCAAGCATGTATCATTTCAGCCAAAGAAACAGTCAAGCGTGTATCATTTCAGCCAAGGAAACAGTCAAGCGTGTATCATTTCAGCCAAGGAAACAGTCAAGCATGTATCATTTCAGCCAAGGAAACAGTCAAGTGTGTATCATTTCAGCCAAGGGACCTTGTAACAGCTTGGACAAGGAAAAAGTCATATTTGTAACAGCTAGGACAAAGAAATAGTCAAACTTGTAGTAACTGCTAACAATTTATGTCAAACAGTATCTATTTGAAAATCTGAGTAATGTAAATTCTATTATTCAGCGGCGTGGTAAGTATCAGATACATAAACTGAGATTAGAACAGAAGTTAATTTAATTTTGTAGGCGATGATTTACTATTATACTTATTTTCTGGATGGTTTCCATGGTGGTCCTGCATCTTGGCAAGTATGTAGAACCACCTATTGAGGACTGATGTCTTGTTATAAAGTTTCTTCTGTGTCTTGTAGTTCATAGTCTTGTCCGATATGTATTGTAGTCTGATGTTTTTTTCAGCATATATTGTGGTCTGTGTCTTGTTCAAAATGTCTTGGGGTAAAGTGCCTTGTCCAGCAAGTTTTGCAATAAAGTATGCCTAATAGTTAAGGTTGTCTTGTGGCCAAGTTTCTAATGGTTTAATGACTCATTTATATCATGTACCTCATGTCTTGTCCAGCATATCTTGTGGTCAGGTGCATCTTATAGTCACCCTTTTTGTGTAGTTCAATGTCTCTTCCCACATCTTGTGATCCAGTGTTTCTTGTGGCCAAGTTTCTTGAGTTTCACTGTTTTGTCTAGCATGTATTGTGGTCTTGTCTCTTGTCTAGAATATCTTATGGTTACATGAGTCCTGTAGTCAATTTTCTTGTAGTTCAATGTCTTGTTCAGCATATCTTGTGGTCAAGTTTGTCCTGTTACATTGTTTTGTTAGATTCAATGTCTTGTTCAGCATATCTTGTGGTCAAGTTTGTCCTGTTACATTGTTTTGTTAGATTCAATGTCTTGTCCAGCATATCTTGCGGTAAAGTTCGCACAGATAAAGGGACTATTTCATCATCATCATGTGTAAAGAGCAAACTGCTCACAGATAATGGGACTATTTCACAATCATAGATAACAATATCAGTCAAGTGTCCTACATTTTCTATGGAAAGGTATTTGGAACATTTTCTATGGAAAGTTAGTTGGAACACTTTCTATGGAAAGGTACTTGGAATATTTTCTATGGAAAGTTAGTTGGAATATTTTCTATGGAAAATTCGTTGGAATATTTTCTATGGAAAGTTAGTTGGAATATTTTCTATGGAAAATTAGTTGGAATATTTTCTATGGAAAGGTACCGGTAGTTGGAATATTTTCTATGGAAAGGTACCAGTAGTTGGAATATTTTCTATGGAAAGGTACTGGTAGTTGGAATATTTTCTATGGAAAGATACAGGTAGTTGGAATATTTTCTATGGAAAGGTACTGGTAGTTGGAATATTTTCTATGGAAAGGTAGCAGGAATATTTTCTACATTCTGCTTATGAATCTCACCTAGTACCTTAATCTTGAATAAAAACACCCAGAGAAAGAACACTACCAAAGGCAGGGTACAGGATAGATATGATAACAAGACCTTGCATATCTTTGATCTATCGAGACAGGACATTATGACATAAATGAAAGACATCTTACAAAACTTTGGAATACCAAACCCATACAATAAGAACAAGAAAGAAACCCAACATGGGCAAAGGACAGATGATTCAAAGATTTTATTACAAATCTTCAGACTGCTTATCTTGGAGATGTTTTCGCTGATTCTACAGTAGTCTCTTCTCTAAACGCTCCACCAGATATCTCCTCCACCGTAGCTTTCAACTCCACTTCTCTGTATTTTTCAAATATTTTTTCCATCTTCTTAAACATGTGAAGATCTTTTTCTGGAGGTTGTAGTGTTTCAATATCAACATTCATTAAGCTAGTTTTAGTCTCTGTTAATATAGCCTGAATCTCTTCTAATGGTCTTCCAGACAGTTCAATAGCAAGGACCTCATTACCAATGTCCTTACCTTGTTTTGTGTGCGATATTATTCTATTTTTTGAAGGGGATGAGTCTACAGACATTTTTTTTCTAGATACAGTGGGATCAGGAGTCTTTGAACCAGGTCTAGAAACAGCAGCTTCTGAAGACGATCGACTAGAACTAGTAATTGGGTGTAATTTTCGTGCTGCACTAGATTTCGGAGTTGAGCTGTGTTTTAGCTCATTTTTGTTGGCCATGTGAACAGCGTGATGACCAGACTTATCCCTTCTAATCATTAAAACATTATTTTTCTCTGATTTATGATTTGGTAGCTTTCTGGATGTGTTTGAAGAATGGATATTTGTTTCTCTTGTCTTCTCTTTTAATCCAGAGTTCTTGATAAGTTCATTTATTTCTTCATCGTCGGAGAACGTTATATCATTAGTGAGCATTGTCTGCTGTTCTGTTTGCAGATGTGATATGCTTGATGTTCGATGAAGTGGTTCTGTGTCTTTCAGCACATTTAATGCCCTTGTGTGAGATATCGTGCCTACAGAGTACCTTCTCTGACTGTTTGGAATTACATTTCTGTTTTCTCGGGCTGAAGATTTAATAACAGAACCACTGCTTACATTCAGGTTGTCATGTGCACCTAGAATCTCAGCTGTTATTGTTGGGATAGTGATATGTTTCCCAGGTGTAACATACATAGTATCTGCACAAATATCTTCACAATTATCACCAGATTTATTACTGTTTTTGGTTGTCAAGTTATCTGAAATATTGGAGTGTTCACTAGCAGGTGAACAAGAGTTCTCAAACTTGATACTTTCATGATTACTATTGGTGCTTTCATGATTACTATTGGTACTTTCATGATTACTATTGGTGCTTGTAGGAGATAATGAAATATCATTCAAAGATTTGACACTAGATAATCCACTGCTGACTTTTGAAGATGGATCTGATGAGCCAGTTTTCTTTTTGGAAGAATGTACAGGAGCTGAGCTAGCAGTCTTTGCTGTTCTAGAATTGGAAAAGTAATGCAGCTTTGGAATGTGACTAGTTCTTGCTGGTTTTGTTTTGATTGTGCCGCCAGATATTTGTGCTTGTGGACTGACTCTGTGGAAGACTTCTTCATGTTTGTTCTTGTCAGCATCATCAAATGACTTTGGAGACGTGTTTCTGAAAGATTCTGTAAGATTATCTGAATGCATCTTTGTAGAGCTCAGGTTTTTGCGATCCATTTCATTTGTAGACTCTAACCAATGTGTAATTGCACAGGCAACTGTAGTCTCTGCATCTCTTTTTACATAGCCAGGTTTTTCTGAAACTGCCAATATATTATCTGCAACTTTATCAAGATTTATTTCCATTTTCTGCCCACATTTTGGACTTAATTTTGGTGTTTTCACAAAAGAAGAAGATTTTGTTTTAGGATGAGTCTTAACAATAGTTTTTTCTACAGCACTGTTACTTTGCAAAGATGTGTGTGGCCTTGATTTGTTTGCTGACAATGCATATGTCAACTTGTCCTTTTCACTCTGAGAACACTGAGACAAGACTTGTGTTTGTGTGATTCCACTGGGGCTTATATCAGAAGCTGCACCAAACATGTGGTCTGTCTGTACTGTGACAGTGTCAGGTGTAACTAGCATGTGAGAATAGTTGTCTTTGGATTTTAATGAGATGAGTTGTAATGTCTGAGCTGGATTGATTTGTGTTTGTCTTTTTAACAGGTCATCATGGTGCCATTGGGAGTCATGACTTAGGCCGTGGTCTTGCAGTAATGGTATTGCAGAACCAAACACAGGCTGAGAATCCTGTGCCATTCTGTGGATTTTATCTCCACCACTAGTAGCTGTCAATTGTCTTTCAGCAAAGTTTGCAGGATTAGGTACAGATGCCTGTTCTAGGTTTGAGGGTGGTCTCACTCCCTGCAGGTCAGATTGTACATCAAATGAAGATCTGTGAATGAATTATTGTAACAGTATTTTACAAGTTATAGGAATACAATAAGTAATAGGCCCTAATTATTATTCTTTTTCATCATTCATTCCTAAACTACTGCTTTATCTCTCTTGTAGCAGGACAGTGGGTCCTACTAGATTTCCAGAAAGATGTAGTCCAGAGAATAGAATTATCTTATTTTTATTTTGCCGTTTTCTTCATGCCAATGGCCTGACATATCCGTCTTTGGTCGGAAATAATAATAGGCCTAATAATAATAATAATGGTCGTGATGATGGTCTTTTGTATCTTTTGTCAGTAAGCAGGACAGTGTAAAATATCAACTGGAATATGAGGCCCTCAAATTGGTTACGTTAATGAGACACATAGTCCCCATGTTACTGCGACACATAGTCTCTATGCTTCACACATGATTTCTTGTCAGGGTAGGTTTTATGGAGAAAGTGTTTTGCCCATTAGCACTAACCCCGTCTCAGTTTTGTTGATTAGATCCAAGGGAAATTCAATGCCAATATTCCTGAAAACAAGCAGAATTGTAGGAAATGTCAGAGGATTGTTTAATAAAATATCAACTGCCGTAGGGTTTTCCATTCCAGACTTTCTGTAGCAGGTTACTCTCTTGTCCTGAAACAGGTAGGTAGTTAATGAGTTTGCCTCTCTTTTGGAGAGTCGTGCCCCTTTCAACCAGCTGACAAAGTCCAATTAGGTTATATCAGGACACACTACCATAAAATATTAGAAGTAACAAAGACCCCAATTACTTTACTGAAGACAGTTTTTTTGTGTCCTGAAACACTCCTGTTGCTAACCAATATAACAGCAGGTGAATATCTTCCACTAATAAGAGAGCTCAAAGATTTAGCAAACATCAGGGTTTATTATTCTTTTAGTTTTATAATCGTAGATATTATTTCAAGTGATGTGTCGGAAAACAACAGTGTTTTCGATTTTGACAGGTGAGATTACTGAATTGTTGAAAATCGGAAAAGAAATAGGCCTAGACCTAATCTGGTAAGGAAAAAATAACAGCTAAAAATGTTTAAACTGATATTGTTTCTGAAAAATCAGATAGGTCTAGTGACAGCAATCTTGAATTACATTATACAGAAAATAGAGTTAGACCTAAAGATAATAAGTGGAATAAAGTTCCACTTTGGAAATTCAATACTTTGAGAATATTTTGTAAATTTTGACATTTTATTCAGTTCTGAAATATGAATGAAACACACAAAAATAACATAAAACACTAGGCAGTTGATAGATTTATTTTAAATAAACTAATTATGATCAGTAAATGGGCAGTCAATGCATGTACTTTAGTAAGATTGGATATCAACATATTAGACAAGTAAAACTGAGGATGAGTCAAACAAAAATATGTACAAAAAATGTATGTTCATCTAACATTCCTGTTTGTGGTGTAATTTTTGTATTTTGTTGTTACAATTCTTATATTTTTATATTGTATATGGATTCCATATTCAATTGTCTTTCTTTTTATACCTTATATAACTTTCCATATCTAATACTTTGTCTTCCTTCAGGAAGCTTGTGTCTAAATCATGTTGAGAACCGAAAATTTAGTCTAAAATTAATTATGTCCAAACCCTGGGCATACTTCCGACCTGAAAGAATTAAGGTATGACATCAAGTGGCACAGGTAAGGGCATATCTTAATTTAGTGGCACAGGTAAGGGCATATCTTAATTTAGTGGCACAGGTAAGGGCATATCTTAATTTAGTGGCACAGGTAAGGACATATCTTAATTTAGCCAAAAATCATCATAATTTTACACCAACGTCTAAATAAAACAAAGACTCCTTACCTTACACTAATGTTTAGATGAGACAAAGGGAAATCGGATCAAGTGTGGAAAGTCAAGGCTGGCAGAAGTAGAGGACATTTTTCAGAGTATGTGGATTAGAAGAAATATGAACAAGCAGTGAATGAGTGGAAGTGGACAAAGAGAACAAGTTTCTGACAAATGTAATAAAAACTGGGAAAAAATGTCTAGAGAATGGACTGACATCATGACAGATGTGACAGAACGCAAATTTATTCAGATGCACTCCTAACTGCAAGTCACAATCATATATACAGATAGCTCAGTCAACAGAGAAATAAATAGTGCAGATGTGGGTTTTGTTGTCTGCTTGAATGGCAGGAAGGTGAAGAGAGTGTTCTCCCTGGAGAGTACAAGAGATCATATAACACCTGGCTGGGACTATAAGTCAGCATTCTTGGATGGCTGCTACCACCAAAGACGGATGTGTTGGGCTATTGACGGCGACACAACGCATTTGTGTTCTCTGGACTACATCTTGCTGGAAATATAGTATGTCCATTGTTCTGCTGCAAGAGAGATCCACTTGGAGTTTGAGACTGAACGCTGAAAAATAAGATGGCTGCTGGAACGGAAATTGGAGAACGTGAGAATATCCTGTGTGACATGATGCTGGATCTAATAAATCAAACATGTTCAATATGACAAGTAAACGTGTAAATGAGAAAATCTTTACCTGATAAATGAGACAAGAGAGTTTTTTCTCAATGTATGTTTGTTGTCATCCTCTGCATCTTTTCCTTTGGATAACGTTGATATGGAAGACATGGATGAACTAACATTATGTGATGCTCTGAGAGCGGCAGAGCTTGTGAGATGTCCCAGAGTGGGAGAATTAGATCTGATTAACGGACTGGATGAGTTGCTATTGGATGAACTGATGGATGGACGTGGCGATGAAGCCTGCACTTTAATTTGTTGTTTCTGATTGGATATGATTCGAGTTCCTTTAGAAGAGCTAGTAATACTTGTATCATGTATAGGCGTTGTTGGAATGTTCGAAGATTTCACTGCGGCAGAAGGACTACCAGACCTGGAGGTTGTCTGAGGGGAAGCAGAACGATTTATGGAAGTTGGGGTAGTAGATGTGGCTTGTCTTGGGGGTGTTTGAATGTTAGGAGTTGAACCAAATGTTGTATTAATGGAGGATCTCCGCAGTTGATTTGCAGACACTTTATGATCGGTCCGGGGTGTACCAGATCTATGACCTGTAAAAAATTAATTAACAAAACTTATAAATCATTAAAAAAAATTACTGTAACATTGTACTTCTTCTTTTCATTCACAGATTAACATGTCTACACAGGAAGCCTATTTTTCTTGATAAATGTTGCTGTATTTGACAGCTTCTCAAGGCAACCCACAGGTTTTGCTCTTAGAAGAAATTGGGTTTCCTTCTCACTTGTATGCTATTCAACTTCTGTTTCATCATATCTCTTACACTTGTATTAGTATCTCTTACACATGTATTAGTATCTCTTACACATGTATTAGTATCTCTTACACTTGTATGCTATTCAACTTCTGTTTCATCATATCTCTTACACTTGTATTAGTATCTCTTACACTTGTATTAGTATCTCTTACACTTGTATGATATTCAACTTCTGTTTCATCATATCTCTTACACTTGTATTAGTATCTCTTACACTTGTATTAGTATCTCTTACACTTGTATGCTATTCAACTTCTGTTTCATCATATCTCTTACACTTGTATTAGTATCTCTTACACTTGTATTAGTATCTCTTACACTTGTATGCTATTCAACTTCTGTTTCATCATATCTCTTACACTTGTATTAGTATCTCTTACACTTGTATTAGTATCTCTTACACTTGTATGCTATTCAACTTCTGTTTCATCATATCTCTTACACTTGTATTAGTATCTCTTACACTTGTATTAGTATCTCTTACACTTGTATTAGTATCTCTTACACTTGTACTAGTATCTCTTACACTTGTATTAGTATCTCTTACACTTGTATTAGTATCTCTTACACTTGTATTAGTATCTCTTACACTTGTATTAGTATCTCTTACACTTGTATTAGTATCTCTTACACTTGTATTAGTATCTCTTACACTTGTACTAGTATCTCTTACACTTGTATTAGTATCTCTTACACTTGTATTAGTATCTCTTACACTTGTATTAGTATCTCTTACACTTGTATTAGTATCTCTTACACTTGTACTAGTATCTCTTACACTTGTATTAGTATCTCTTACACTTGTATTAGTATCTCTTACACTTGTATTAGTATCTCTTACACTTGTATTAGTATCTCTTACACTTGTACTAGTATCTCTTACACTTGTACTAGTATCAGAAAATACTCTTAACTAATCCTCACACTTATAATTCGAGACGTTTTCTCAATGTTTCAAATCTATCTACTGGACTTAGGTAATTCAGCAGATGTCCTACACATTCTCTGTCAACCTCCGCAGCCACCAGCCAAATCCGACTGATCCCAACTGAGTCAGATTCCTCCCTGAACTGAATATGTTCCTCCATTCATACTAGCTCCTAATCTAATTGACATGATTGCATTAAATTCCAGACCTCATACTTTATACAATTAAATTTACAATATTTTCATTTCCATTCTTTTACAGGTCTGACATTCAACTTTCTCCAACTCTAAATAATAACTACAATAAAATATTGACTTCAAAGTAGTCAAATTAAAGGACATGCAATAAAAATGGCATTTGCGATGGTGACATAAGAGGAAATAATAATAAATGCCCGTGGTCATTTGTAATCTACCTCAATGGATCAATACTTCAATGTAACAGACCTTACATAGGTGCGAGTTAATATGTAATGTCAACAGATCAAGTCACTCCGTGCATAATGGTGATCTGGATAAATATTTACCCTATTTGGTCGGCCAACATCACGGACTACAAGGAGATGCTTTCTATAGTCTCGACAGATAATCGCCTTGTTATTATAACAATTAATCGCCTTGTTATTATAACAGATAATGGCCTTGTTATTATAACAGATAATCGCCTTGTTATTATAACAGATAATCGCCTTGTTATTATAACAGATAATCGCCTTGTTATTATAACAGATAATCGCCTTGTTATTATAACAGATAATCGCCTTGTTATTATAACAGATAATCACCTTGTTATTATAACAGATAATCGCCTTGTTATTATAACAGGTAATCGCCTTGTTATTATAACAGATAATTGCTTTGTTATTATAACAGATAATCGCCTTGTTATTATAACAGATAATCGTCTTGTTATTATAACAGATAATCGCCTTGTTATTATAACAGATAATCGCCTTGTTATTATAACAGATAATCACCTTGTTATTATAACAGCGACCTCCGAACAAAAGCTACCTGTGCTCTTTCTGTGGGTGTTAAGTGCCTGCCAATTACAATGACTAAACAAAAGTACAATAATATCTGGCAATGTTATATTTGTGTCGCTATTTCAAAAGTATTATGGCTTTGTCATTTTCACACACTTCCAGACAACCAACAGACAGCATGCCACAGATGGCCATGACACATAGACATAACCGCTATAAAGCCAGAGGGAGTCCATGTAAAATAAATAATGAAAGAAGCCACAGGAACAAGCGTACAAACAGGAAGGCCATGTCCAGAGAACTCTTCTACCCCTGATGCCACAAGGCAAACAAGGGTCACAGAGTAAAGATAGATAGAATGGATTTGTGTCTCTGTCCTTTTCATGAACTTTGCAGTGAGGGTTTTCACTTCATTCTTAGCATCCTCAATGTTCTCTGGAGGTTCTCATGTCCTTACCCCTATCTCCCTGGCACAGTTGGCTATCCCAATCCTTAAAGGGTAAAAGTAAGCTAGAAGCTATGATGAAGTCATGTGTCAGGCCGAAAGGTGCAGATATCACAGCAAAGCTGTAAACCATGACACAACACACCGCATTCTCCGTACAAGATCCAACTAATCTGCAGGAATTTGAGACTGAACCCTTTTTTAACACAGGGAAATCGCATATCGGGGAAAGAATTAAAGATAACTTTTGAAAGTAACACATCCAACTAGAATATAACATCGGCACATCACATCAGCATTCTCTGGACCACATTCTGCTGGAAATCTAGTAGTACCATTGTCCTGTTCCATGAGAAATTCAGTGGAAGTTTGAGAATGATAATGAATTTTAAAAAGTAAGTTATGAATGAGATTAAACATGCCAAGTTTTATAATAATCATCTTGCAAATAATAGTTCTTACCTCTATAAATAATCATCTTGCAAATAATAGTTCTTACCTCTAGAAATAATCATCTTGTAAATAATAGTTCTTACCTCTAGAAATAATCATCTTGTAAATAATAGTTCTTACCTCTAGAAATAATCATCTTGTAAATAATAGTTCTTACCTCTAGAAATAATCATCTTGTAAATAATAGTTCTTACCTCTATAATTACATTGACATGGGTCATGCTTGTTGAGATAATTTTCTAAAGTGTCCCAGCCTCCACCAACTCTTACCATCACATGACTGCGAAGAATCTGTTTTTAAAACAAATGTGCTCCTATAGACATAATGGACATGCAATTTCATTTCAAGAAGAAGGATGGAAATATTTATTGGCATTCAGTTATTTAATATCATCTATTAACTATTGTCTTTCCCCAGGTGAATGATGGTTGTTAGTATCCAGACTTTTCATAAAGTGTAGGGGTTGATGGGAGTGTTGTTAAATAGGAAATGTTTTATGAATGCATGTACTTTAAAGGTATTCAGCTATATTGTATGAAAGCATGCACTAATGAAGTATTCTGCTGTATTATCAATCTATACTTGTCTTTG
Source organism: Meghimatium bilineatum (assembly GCA_034231615.1). Taxonomy (NCBI): domain Eukaryota; kingdom Metazoa; phylum Mollusca; class Gastropoda; order Stylommatophora; family Philomycidae; genus Meghimatium; species Meghimatium bilineatum. Next base: position 4,392,821 of record CM067304.1, read on the forward strand.
TCTGGTTCATATCCCATGGTCAGTTTCCTCCTATGGGACAGTCTTGGAAAGGGAGCAATTCTGTATCACGACTTCAACATTCAAGGTTGTAGTTGGGGTGTGGGGGGAGGAGGAAGGTTCAATAAACCTGTCAGCAAAGATTTTTGTACGTGAACATTTAATAAAGAGAATTTGTTTGTTCTCAAACTCCTGCAGATTAGTAGGATTTGGTCCGTGGAATAGAAATGCATTGTGTCATGTTGTGCTGTTTGGCTGCGATATCTGTGCCTTTCTGCCAGACAAATCTGACTTCAGCATAGATTCTGGGTCACTTTGACGGTCTATGTGATGGGACAGAAACTGCAACCCCTAACCACCTCTTATGACATGTATGGCAGGTAACCTTTCAGACCCTGGCAACATAGGACCATTAATATGATCAAGCCAACAGACAGGAAATTTTACAGAACCACTCAATTTCACCTTCAAAGTGGAGATGACACATGATCTGCTGAAAAATAATCGTGCAACATGAAATGAACTCTCTTAATGAAAAGATAAACTTACCCTGACAAAAATTAAACTTCGAGTATCTCCAATCTTATATTTGCCATCACCCACTTTTACCATTGGAAACTGGATTGGGCAAGTACATCGACCAATCAAGTCACGCACCTAATGTACAATAGAAATTAATATTAGAAAGAAAAATATAACGATAAAAATATTTAACATTTTTTTGGTAACCAATTTGTAAAAATTGTTGTATAATAATTGAAGCAAATCCCATATGAAGATGATGGCCTTTCGAATCTTGGTTGAAAATTAGGTTGATGTTTTTCTTCACTGGTCACCACAGCTATTTAAACTCTATCACTATAATTCTTGTTATAAATAAAGCAGTTACCTTACTGTGCCCCTCCAGGCCAGTGCCCTTCTGTTGATGAGTCTGTGGTCTCGTAATTACTAAATTTGTCCATTTCCCCACACACACCCCCCCCCCCCACTTCACAAGTGTTATGGCTCCAAGTGGAGAAATATGGTTCACGTTGAGAACTAATGCATTTGTTGACTGGACACTGTCAAGATTTTGCAACCAAAATCTTGTACACACAAATAACATAGTTTAAGAAGTTTGCCATGGACATCCCACAACTAAACAGAAATAACTAATTGCATTTAAATGGGGAGACTGCAGGAGCTCTGAGGAGATTTGTCATAGGGAGACTGCAAGAGCTCTGAGGAGATTTGTCATAGGGAGACTGCAGGAGCTCTGAGGAGACTTGTCATATGGAGACTGCAGCTGCTTTGAAGTTAGTCAATTGTCGCTCTAGTCAGATGATCCAAGATTCAATTCCCAGGTAAACTAAGGAAATGGGTACCAGATTCACATGACTAAAACAAGACTTACAGGAAATGGATAACAGATTCACAACAGACTAAAACAACACATGTACGGGAAGTTTGGAGTTGTTGACACTGATATATGATTCAGTGGACAGTCTCAAGAAAACACATAACATTTTTGACAGAAATGCCCACAGTACCACACCATAAATATAAAACTATGGCTATCTGAAATGGCACTGACAGACAAGCTCTATGGCTCTGTCTTGGAGGGCTGGTATCCAAAGTACAGTTCATTATTGGAATCTATATATTTGTCTGATTTCAGCAAGGAAGAAGAAAAAAGGATACCAAACGCTCTGCAAAAGTAAAGGTGGTGAGCCTAATGCCAATAACATCAATAACATTATCTTTTATAACCCGGCTGGTCAATGAAAACTATGGACCTAACACTGTATCCCCCAACATGCATCAAGGTCTGGAAAATGGAAGTTTTACTCTTATTTACATTTCCGTACCAAATATTATTCATCAAAACTAAAACACAAGACAGATAACAATTTACATGATGTAAAAAAAATCAATAACAGAACTAAAACAACAACAACAGCGTATGAAGATAAAATCTATTCTGCACCAGCTGGTATAGATTATTAAGGAGAAGATAGAACAGATGGCGTACTCACTCTCTCATCCAGTGAACGCAGGTCACATGTTTTTATCTGAACCTGTAATTGAGGCTCTTCACCTGACAATTCGGCATCGATTTCTTGTTCCATCTGAATCAATGTCGGAGCCAGCATACCCAACTTGGCTCCTACCTGTCAATTAACATTAGTACAGCATGTAAGATCAATATTGGAGCCAGCATACCCAACATGTTTTAATCACCACACGTAGACATGTTTGACTTGTTGCAAATATTTTGTAGTGAGAAAAACATGTCCAAGTCATCCCAGTTTTAAATATTTTTATGGTTTTGTGTTTTTTTAATATTGTTATGTGTTTCTTGAGAAAGATGCAAATCACTAGATCGGTATCGTTATTTACAACATTTAAAATCTCCAAGTCATGGAAGCTCTGTGCAATAACTAATAAAATTAAAAAGTTGGACTGTTGTCATGCGATTTGGTCACTGACTCGTGTATTTAACCCAATTATAATAATGGTACCAATAACAATAATAATAATAACAATATTAATAACAGTAACAATAACACTAATAGTAACAATAAGAAAAGATGAAGGTCTTACTCGAGCAACTTCCAGGAGACACAGGATGACACTTTTCTCATTTTTCCGTAACACCAGGTCATCTGTCTCAAAGCTGAGAAACTGGGGTATCCCCAGTTCTCGTGTCCATGAGATAAAGTTGGAGATATTGTCACGTGCCTACATAAAACACAAATACAAACATGAAATGAGTTGAAAATTGAACCTGGTTATATCTGGGTTCTTGTTCACATTTATCAACATATTGTTAGTTGCTGTAGCAGTAGAGGGCATGGCTGCAACTCTGATCTTGTTGTAGCAGTAGAGGGCATGGCTGCAACTTTGATCTTGTTGTTGCAGTAGAGGACATGGCTGCATCTTTGATCTTGTTGTAGCAGTAGAGGGCATGGCTGCATCTTTGATCTTGTTGTAGCAGTAGAGGGCATGGCTGCAACTTGGATCTTGTTGTAGCAGTAGAGGGCATGACTGCAACTCTGATCTTCTTGTAGCAGTAGAGGGCATGGCTGCAACTTTGATCTTGTTGTTGCAGTAGAGGGCATGGCTGCATCTTTGATCTTGTTGTAGCAGTAGAGGGCATGGCTGCAACTCTGATCTTGTTGTAGCAGTAGAGGGCATGACTGCATCTTTGATCTTGTTGTAGTAGTAGAGGGCATGGCTGCATCTTTGATCTTGTTGTAGCAGTAGAGGGCATGGCTGCAACTCTGATCTTGTTGTAGCAGTAGAGGGCATGGCTGCATCTTTGATCTTGTTGTAGCAGTAGAGGACATGGCTGCAACTCTGATCTTGTTGTAGCAGTAGAGGGCATGGCTGCATCTTTGATCTTGTTGTAGCAGTAGAGGGCATGGCTGCAACTTGGATCTTGTTGTAGCAGTAGAGGGCATGACTGCAACTCTGATCTTCTTGTAGTAGTAGAAGACATGGCTGCAACTCTGATCTTGTTGTAGTAGTAGAAGACATGGCTGCAACTCTGATCTAGCAGAGTGTTTGAGAGTAGCAAATGTCTTCCTCTCTCTGAAACTGGTCGTGTGGCCAATTGCCTTCATGAAGTCTCCATGAAAAATCTTTGCTTTTGGGGATTGAGGTGGAGTCCCCAAAGATGCATTCCCTGATGCATTGATCCTTCATTCAGTGGCCCAGTATTTGCTGTGACTGTGTCACGTCCTGCATCCTATGCCTTCACGATTCTTCCCAGCATCAAGGTTCCAGATTCCCCATGAGTTAGCTTGACCCTGCTTACAATATCTCAAGATTAGAACATGTTCTGACTGTGTATGCAATGTCAAGACACCCTCATTGTAGCTGAGGCATTAGGCAGGGCCCGGATCCACTCAAGGTAGAGATGTTCCTCCTCACCATTCAGGATCCTTGGTGAGGGCGTCGAGATTAGACAAGAAAGTGTGGTAGACAAGAAAAGAGAAAAAGGAGAGACCTGGATATATCACCAAGCACTCGGTCGCTCCCATAGCAAGCTTTGTTTGAAACAGGGTTATCTCGTGAAGGTCTTGCTATGCGTGCACTTGTGCATGATGTGTTTTTAATGCAAAAAGCTTAGTATCAGCTGGACAGTAGCTTCCAGAGCAATCTGCTGCAATTGGACTCTAAGAGGCTGTTGTGGAGCGCTTCACAAAGTTCTTGACTGTAAGCGGGACATCAAACCCAGACCCTACATGTTCTGTCCACTCCCTAACATTCTGCATACAGACATCCAAAGACATGAACATCTGCAACCATTTAGTGCTATCACTGATGGCCACTTTTTACCACACAGTCAATACGATTGTATGGCTCTAATACGACTACGGCTCTAATATGACCAGCCCATTCTAACCAATCAATTCATTAATCAAGCCTTTGGGCCAACTAGGGTGTTTATACATCCATGAGTGCATAGGACATGTATACGAAACTGTCACTCGTCTTTATCCACTTTCATTGTCATTCTTATCTATGAATTTCTTCCTTGTTTTCCTTTTACCATGTTGTTTCTATTCTAAAAATGTACTGTATTATTTCTAAAAAGAAAGCCGTACTGACTTCAATGTATAACTGTTCTAAATGTAATTTTTACAAATTAACTGACCTGAAATGTCTCAGGTTTGACGCCTTCTCTGTAAGGAACCATGCCTTCTGGTATTGACCGTATAAAGTATGATCTCATCTCCAGGGATTCGCCCATCTCTCGACTTTGCCTGGCAAACTCTTGCACCTGTCAATAAAACGTACATTGTGAATTTTTGTGTGTTTAATGTATGAATTTGTTAGTGTTTGATGTATTAATTTTTGTGAATTTTATATATAAATTTGTTGATGCCTGTTAGGCCTATATCAATTTGTTGGTGTTTGATGTATCAAAAATGACAATAATTATTTTTCAAGAATGAATTTGCCTTTTCCATCTGCAGAAGTAAGTGCAAGATGATAGGTGGCTATGGCATTGTGGTCTTGCAGTAGACCAAAACACTGAGGAACATATGCAGGACCGGTGCGTAGATTCTCTCAGTATGATGCAAGTCTTTGAAATGCCACCCCCTTAAATATATTTTGATTGGTGTCACGTGATGTAGCCACCTCTCTGCATCATAGCCCGGCACTACCCTGAATATATGGAAATTAGAAAGTAAACCGACTAAAGAATGGTGCTAGTGATGACCAATCAGATGTGCTAATAATATACCATTAAAAACACTGATGATCAAAGCAATTAGAAAGTTACAAACATCAACACAAGATGGCTACAAAATTATGAAAAAACCAGAACAAGCTGTCAATCTATGCCTCAAAACAGAGAAATACTGACCCCGCAGCCACATGTATACAAGTACAAAGTTCAAGATTGTCAACACATCCATGTGTACATGTTGGTAGACATTCCAGAATGCAGAACATCTACTTCAAGAGCGTTCTGAATAGGAAATGTTGAAGCAAACTCTAAAGATATCTCTCTCTCTGAGCTACAAAACACAGTCAAGTTTATAGACTGCACAAAACTGCAGATACTCACATCCCAGGTGAACAAAACAAAAAGGCTATCTGCAAGCTCACAAAAATCAAACCTAATAGATTTCTCAAAGCATGCTCATTTACTCGTGTGAAGTAGGAACATCTTAATATCTTATGCAAAGACACCAACATGCTTACCAACTTGCTTAAACACAAATACAAATTTTTTTACTGTCTCAATACTCTCACAGAAATGTTCCTACTTACTCAATATTTTTTTACTGGGATGCCGAGACATAGGACTAATATTACTTACTAAAAGACTAACAGAAAGTTATCTACTTTCTCAAAGATGTGACTATACATAGAAACATGGTTACTTACTCTTAAACTCACATATAAACTCATTTACATGTAAACTCACAAAGAAATTCGATTGCTTATAAACTCACAAACAAGTTCGATTACCTATAATCACATAGAAAGTCGATTATTTATAAACTAACACAGAAATTTGATTACTTATTTATTCACCAGAACACAGTATTATAAACTCACACAAGAATTCATTATTTTTTAAAACTCACATAGAAACTCAATTATATACTCACAAACACACGTATAAAGTTTATAATAAACTCAACTACTTATAAAACACACATAGGCCTTATGAGTTCGATTACGTACTCAAACTCAGAAACTCAAATAGGTACTCGTAACCTCACCTTATTATATATAATCTGGATTGCTCATTCAAATCTCACCTAATTCTCATTCAAATCTCACCTAATTCTCATTCAAATCTCACCTTATTCTCATTCAAATCTCACCTTATTAGCATGTTTACATAGCAGTATTCCAGTTTCCAGCACTTGAAAAATATTATCCGCTGTAATGTCGTAACTCTGATACAGACTAGAAAACCAATCAGCTAGATCCTCTTTCATGGCAAAGAGATACTCATCGTTCGTCGTGAAACTCCTGAGAGACTTAGATTCTAGAACAAGCAAGTTCCCGCCCTCCAGGTCCCATGTTTCTGTAGTGCTACTGCTGCACGTACTCGCGCCATCACTTGTGCTGACGTTGTACCCAGAATCTCTAATGATGAAGGACGCGTCACCTTGGAAACCAGTACCCACATTCATATGAAATGTTCCAGGGTCTATGGTGATATCAGGAAGTAGTGGTCTTGTAATAAGTTGTCTTTGATTGTCAATCCCGTGGTTTGAATGCGTGTATTTTCCTGGGCTATTTGAAGCCATTTTAAACGAAAGTGTACAGAATTAGGAAACGTGTTGCTAGCAGCTACAAAATGTACGATTATATTCTGTATTCCACGTCGAATTAAGAGTAGCAATGTAGATTTAATGAGCTGTGTCAGACATCACTCTGTGAAAGTAATATGTAATACAGTTTTATTATAAAATAACAATAATAATGTAATAAAACATGTAGCTCGCCAGGGTCGTACTGGTTCCTCATGGGAGACAGCTGCATAAATTTAAAACTACACAAACACTTCTATTTTCAGTCATTCGAGCGATAGAAATAAATCATGCCCGAACATTCAATGATGTTGTAAATTCAGGTCTCTTTGACTGCTTCTTCTCTTTCCCCTCTCAACTGTTTCTAGGAAAATAGAATTACACAGTTTGAGAAATACTATTAATTTTTACAATTTAATTTCCAAAATTGCTGTTAGTATTAATAGTGCATTTCGTGCTCATCTGCGACGAATCAATACGCACTATGTTCCATATTGTGCATGTATAGAGCGGTTTGTTTTAGGTCCTTGTGAGTTCCCACATTTTGGTTTGCAGAGACGCTCCTGTGGACCAGACTGTCGTAGCTATGCTGAGACTGTCCTGTAGTAGGACGTATATGTACTGGTGTCTGTGTTGTTGCTTCACTAATGCAGACCCCAGAGTCTCTGGTACCGCACACATAGAAGTAATATGTTACACTACATTGTCCCCATCTCAATTGAAATATCGTGACTTATTCTTTCTGTTCAAATTTTTGTTATTGTCTTGTTCGAGTCTATACACTCCTTTTAGTTCTCTCGACCTGTCGCATAGATTGTTTTAGCAGAGATTTGTAAAAATATTTCCCAATGATAATTTATGAACAACCTTATAATAAGAAATTACTGCCTACATTTTTAAAGTAGGGTATCACATTGAGACAGAACATGTCAGGATCGTGGGTGTGTCACACTGAAACATGACATGTCAGGATCGTGGGTGTGTCACACTGAAACATGACATGTCAAGATCGTGGGTGTGTCACACTGAAACATGACATGTCAGGATCGTGGGTGTGTCACACTGAAACATGATATGTCAGGATCGTGGGTGTGTCACACTGAAACATGACATGTCAAGGATCGTGGGTGTGTCACACTGAAACATAACATGTCAGGATAGTGGGTGTGTCACACTGAAACATGACATGTCCGGATCGTGGGTGTGCCACATTGAAACAAGACATGTCAGGATCGTGGGTGTGCCACACTTATACATAACATGTCAGGTTCGTGGGTGTGTCACACTGAAACATGACATGTCAGGATCGTGGGTGTGTCACGCTGAAACATTTGATGAAGAGAGATCACGCATCTCTACACTCTACCATCGTGATATACCGTCCTTGATATTATTCAGCCATGCCTTCTTCTTGACACCTTGTCTTCTTCTACCATCCACCGTATCATGAAGAACATCTGGTCATCGAGAAATGTTTCATCACGTGTCACTTACCACCAGAGTTTATGAAGTTTCACGGACATTAACAGATGTTCCTGTTGACCCACTACTAAGTTAATTCTTTCATGCACAAACACATTAACCTTATGTTCTCGGTAAAAGATACGTGTACACAATGAAATCCCGTTATAACAACTTGGCTCTGAATGATAAAATGTTTATGTAATAACAGAAGTTCGTTATATACAGTATAAATAATAAATATACATGGGATCTTGAAAAGTTTGTTAAATAGTGAAACCATATATCTATCACGATGGAAACCAAAAGTCAAATCATACATCCAATATTTATCCCAAAATTGTGTTATCAATGTCAGTCATGGTGGTGTGGTGTGAAACAATTGACACTTCTATAGAATATGTCCCTATGTTGCTTTCTGCAGATTGTTTACACGGAAACATATCAGTGGCACCAACTCCAAATCATGTCTCCCCCCCCCCCCATTTTGTGGATGGCATTGTATTTTTGGCTGTATAGATGAAATAACAGCTGTGTGTTATTTAAGTGATGCAAAAGAACCATCAGCATGATACCTTTTGACACGTCGTATTTTTGGTTGCATGGATGAAATAAGTTCTGTTGATATACAAGAACATTTAATACCGGGCTAACGTGTGAAAGTGATATTGTTGTTTCTACCAGTTGTTTGAATCTATAGTTCATTTACAGATCTGTGTCGTCACACCTCGATTAATATCTCAATAACCCGAGATCACATTGAGATAATTTTTCGTATGGGTTCTTTCAGTTTGCACGTCCTCATGCTTTATTAATCTAAAACGATGCAATTATTGTTGCGTTCTTACATCGGTAAATCCCGTTGATCTATGTTTAACTTATTTTATCCATGAAGAATAGAATTTACACCAATTTTACATTTTCTTCCTCGTTTTCTAGCCTCGTTCTCAGAAGCGGATATGGATTTCATTAATGAACTGTGCTGTGATCACCAGCTCCGAGATAGGGCGATAGAGCTTGTCCATCAGAGATGTTTAGGATGACCCCAGTTTTCTTCTTGTTGTTCTGTATAGTGAGCAGCTCTGTGAAATATATTCTGTGTTTTCTGGACACTGTCCACATGGGAACATTTTGGTGTCGCCAATTCCAAACTTTAACACAGAAGAACAATACTTAGAGAAAGTATAACAACCAATATTCATACTATTCAAGAACTGCACATAATAGCTTTGAACAGACAGAAATGGAGAGATCTGACCTCTGTCCTATGCGCAAACTTTAGCACAAAAAGAAAATGAACGAATGAATTCCAAACTTCCCGTACATGTGTTGCTTGAGTCTGTCGTGGCCTGTTCAGGAGTCTAACATGATACCGTGTGGGAGTTAGTTATCATGTCTTTCCACGGCCTTCTGTTTTGTATGCTGTCAATTGTTCCCGATGATCTCCTATGGCACAATGCTAGGTTGTCAAGCATCTTCTCTCTTGGTCGTCCCTATCTCTCTTGCTCTTCAACTTGACTGTTGCTACAATGTGGTCCATCTTTCCTTTTCTCATGATGTGTCCCTAAAATGTGGACTGTTTCTTTCTCATGCGGGTAACCAGCTCTTGTTTTGAATCAACTTCTTTCAAGATATCATCATTACGCTTTTTATCTGTCGACGGTGTTCACAACCTTCTCCTATAAAACAGTATCTCTGATGCCCCAATACAATGTGTCACTGTTGTGCTGAGTGTCCAAGATTTACTTCCATATATCAGAATTGTTTCTATATAACTTGTACGAACTCTTTCAACTCTTGTTAAGTATAACTATAAAAGTCACATGTAACCAACACATTATGATTATTAGCTTGTATATACAAGTTCAAGATATTAAGTCAAATTATTGCCGAGTTATACATTTGAAAACATCGACAAATGTTCCTAAAACACACACGTTTATATCACAAAATGAGAATGAACTCCACGTAAAATTATTTTTCTGGCATTCACAGTTATAATGTTTTAGGATATTTGATCACATTATTTGTTTGACCCAGCCTCTCTCTGAAAGAGGATGAAGCTCTTCCCCTTACAATCATCAAGTGCCGTATCGAGGGGCGTGTGCTAGTGATGTTGCTCTACGCCGTCCCGTCTCTTGAATTGTTTCAATGGAGATGTTCTTCAATACCATGTCAACCCATCCAGTAACTTATATTTTTGTCTTCCTCTGTTTCCTCGCCCCTTGATTTCTCCCGTGTTTACTAAATGTCAAGTTGTGCCTTTCTCATCAGATAGCCTATAAATCTTGAATGTTTGCCTCTATTTTTTGTTATAATGTGTCTTTTTCTAACAATTCTTATTGCAACAACCCCCAGCCCTCTTTCAAATATTTCTAACAATTCTCATTGCAACAACCCCCAACCCACGTTCACATCTTTCTAATAAAAATCAGTGCAACAACCACCAGCCCTCTTTCACATCCTTCTAACAATTCTCTTTGATTTCAAAGTTGAGGCGTACGTACATTATGCAGAAATGTCAACCTGTTATCGAATAACTAAACTGTCACAGTTGACTCTGGTTCCGTCCTCAGTGTCTGCTCAGGTGTTTACTAGAGCAAGACCGTCGGCAGTAAACACCTCCGTACAGAAAGTAAACACGACTTTATTCATGAAGCTTTATTATTGCCGTGTGTTTCGTTGGTCATTATTTATATACTTAGGAGTCGCATGCCAAAAACAGCTAAGGGCGACCCACAAATGCACAATAATAATCAAAATAATCCTTTCAGTTGATGTTTACATTTACTAGAGTCTAAGAATGCCTGCCATTATACTACAGCTACAGGTACGAATTACATAAGGAATGTTGTTTTATTGTTCTTTGTTGATGCGGGGGGGGGGGGTGTGGGATGGGATTTCTGCTTTAAAAATAAGGTGTTCATAGAATTGTGCTAAACAACTTTAATATATTACAAGAGCATGTGTTTGTTAAATAAAAAGACCACGTATACTTCAGATTCTAAGAATATTTTGGACAGAAAGACGAACCAACTCAGACGACGACGTGAACAAAGAAAGAGACTGGCTCCTTAAAACTATGTAAAACTGCAAGCCTATATCTTTTGAAATTATAAAAATACATAATGGTTTAGAAAGATTAATAATGGAAGAAAAAGTTCCAGGGAAGAGAAAAAGAGGGACAATAAGACAACGATGGACACACAACATCAAAGACTTCCTAATCATGACACTGGACAGCTTGCACATAACTGAGAGGCTTACAGTTTGGCAGTGAGGACAACGCTCTGTAAAGGCTAAAGAACAAGTTGCTTACTTGTTTTGTGTATACTATCAATTATTGTGTTATATGTTATAAATAAGGAGATGGACGGAACATGAATCCCCCCACCCAATTCGCTTCAATTATTGCGCCACAGTTCCCCCCCCCCCCCCCGAGAAGCGAAGGGCTTTACAACTGATCACACCAGATGATTTCACGTAACTCCGTTAGTTCAAGCGATAATCCCCAAGTATCACCCCCCAAAAAATTAGTAGCAAACAAGACGTCGCGACTCCTTGAACAAAATTGCACTTGTAAAAAAGGCATCACAGTTAGGTATCGAACGCACCAGCTCGAACATACGCACACAATTACTGAACTGCTACGATTATCTGTGTTTGGGTTATTTTTTTACTGAATAATTAATTTTACAATAAGAAAATGGGAAAATAATTGTTTGGGTTTATTTGATTACTGAATAGTTTTACAATAAGAGATGGAAAATTAATTGTTTGGATTTAAAAATAAAAATTAATAAGGAAGAAAAAAGGTTTTGAACCCGGTCCGTTCAGATGACAACTATTCGCCTGGCAATTGGAGTCCACACGTTTTCCGTATTCGACAAATGCTCGTCCCTCTGGATTTATGAGCTGGCAGAACAATGATACAGTTCGAACATAAGCTGGAAAAACAATGATACAGTTCACACATAAGCTGGAAAAACAATGATACAGTTCGAACATAAGCTGGAAAAACAATGATACAGTTCACACATAAGCTGGAAAAACAATGAAACAGTTCGAACATAAGCTGGAAAAACAATGAAACAGTTCGAACATAAGCTGGAAAAACAATGATACAGTTCGAACATAAGCTGGAAAAACAATGGTACAGTTCGAACATAAGCTGGAAAAACAATGGTACAGTTCGAAGATAAGCTGGAAAAACAATGGTACAGTTCGAAGATAAGCTGGAAAAACAATGAAACAGTTCGAACATTAGCTGGAAAAACAATGGCACAATTCGAACGTAAGCTGGAAAAACAATGATACAATAATAAATTTGAAATTAATTGTTCAGATTATGGAATTGATGAATAATTATGACCGAATCCCAATTTCTTGTAACTCTTTCCATACCTACAGGCTTGTGTTTATCTGTACATCATTATTACCTTTATGTATTTCTGGACTTTGTTCTTTTCCTGAGAGTTCCAGAACAAAGTCTGTCTTACAATGTTTCCGCTGGTGTCCTTTATTTAATTCTGTTTCTTCACTTAGCGTTCATTCTCAAACTCCTGCTGGATCTCCTTTGTAGCAGGACCATGGTCCTACTAGATTTTCAGCAGGATGTAGTCCTGAGAATGGAAATGCGGTGTGTCGCCGTTTTATTTGCGCCAATGGCCCGACACATCCGTCTTCGGATAAAATCCTGTTTGATACTTGTTTTCCACAAGTTTCTCATTGATGATCTTATCCAGCGGCAAGGAAAGTGTGAATATTTTATCCAGCGGCAAGGAAAGTGTGAACATTTTATCAAGTGGCAAGGAAAGTGTGAATATTTTATCCAGTCGCAAGGAAAGTGTGAATATTTTATCCAGTGTCAAGGAAAGTGTGAATATTTTATCTAGCGGCAAGGAAAGTGTGAATATTTTATCTAGCGGTAAGGAAAGTGTGAATATTTTATCTAGCGGCAAGGAAAGTGCGAACATTTTATCCAGCGGCAAGGAAAGTGCGAATATTTTATCCAGCGGCAAGGAAAGTGCGAATATTTTGTTTAGCGGCAAGAAAAGTGCGAATATTTTATCCAGCGGCAAGGAAAGTGCGAACTTCTCAGAACTGTACATAATACGGTGCCTGATATCAATGTCGACCTGATCCATAGTGTGTGCGTGTGTAAGTGCGCGTGCGTGAGTGCGAGCTTGTGAGTGTGATTTCGTGCTTGTATACGTGTGTGTATGTGCGGCCGCGTGTATGTGTGCTGACAGATATCCAGAAATCTTGATTTTATCGCAACATGCTATTTTTACATACAATAGAAATATTTACACCCATCGCAAAAATCTTCCTAACCGGAGTCGAATCGGTGACCAAAAATAGCTTTCAGTTGAGAGACATGACAGCTTGCATCTCGTCCATACATCTCTGCTATAATAACCTTAAATATTATTATTTAATCAACAAGTTATATCACTCTATCTGTGAACGCCTAAACAATTGAGAGTTGTCTGCCATTAGTTTTAAGCCAAATTAACATTGCTTACAGGGAGTATATAATTCAGTGTGTAAACTCTTGCATGAAGAAACCTCAAAATCATTAATTGTAAATAACGTGCAAGTTAAAACTACCAAAGAGCTGCTGACAAAGATATGGTATGCCGTCATAGAAATAACGTTTTTTTTAAAGAAATTATTTTTTCCAGCGCGCTGTATAGTTATTACTCAAATATTAATATTGTCAAGATTTATACGGATTTAGAATGACTGCAGACTAATAGAATTGTATACCCACATTTGGTTACTTTATAAGATACATATTCAAATTAAAATGTGCAGTCAAGGCTTACATTGCTGATATGGATGCTTCATCACTGATTTTATTCTACTATTTCAAACTTTTTATTATTTGAATAATTTGATGAGAGTCTATATTTTTCTTCTTGTATATTGAGCTTGTTACCGTGGTGTTGCGACATGTGTCTTCAGTAAAGCGTAAAAGGGGGAGAGTTACAAGCCTATTCGCTAAATTTACAGTAATAAAAGTGTGTTCTGATTTTCGAGGGAGGGCTGGGGGGGGGAGAAGAGTGACTAACTGTCTATGTTACGTATGCTGTACAGAAAAGTTGTCTTAATTCACTGCCACTATTAAAGTATCTCGTTTCTGTGCAAGCTGTTCAGATTCTTCCAGTGTCAAGTTAGGAAGGTCTTCAATATTGTGTCCATCATAGTATTTCTTTGGTTTGACTCTTGCTCTCTTTTCTAGATCGTGTAACTCCGTGATTAATCTTTCTAAACCACTCTCTTTCTACCTGTTCAAAATTTGTTAGCTTTTAAGTTGTTTAAAAAAAAAAATTGTTCTGAGAATCCAGTCTTCTTCTATTTTCAAGTCTTTGTGGACCTCTGAGTTGGTTCGTCTCTATGTCCATGATAATCTTAGGATCTTTCTATAACATTGTAGTTTCAATACCGATTTTTATTTTCCATTGGAGGTGTCGTTGCCAACGTCTCACAGTCGATGTTGCCACTGTGAATATAGTTGTAACTTTGTTTTTCCTGTTTACCAATTACCATAAATTTTATATGTTACATTTTGTTGGTTACCCCCCCCCCCCCCCTTCTTCTCTTAATTACGAGCTTGGGTCACATCTTGGAGAGGTTGGAAACCAGTGAAGTACGCTATTTGGCAATCGTTGTTATAAACACTAAAGGCCTGCGAGCAAAATCAAAACAAGCCATCATACATGATGATAATTATTTCCGTTCGTTTCGTTGCTCTGTGTAGCATGACTGTGTTGCATCCCATGCAAACTCGATCAACAAAATATACGGAACTAATCGAAAACATGACGTATAGAGACTGTTTTGTTTCTAGGCGCCTACTCTCGATAAGACATGACAAAACTGTTGACAAGACACGAGTCAACACTCCACTAGGAACAGATGACACAATTTAATTATACTGATGACTGTGACACCAGAAATGTTTCTAGACGCTGATAACATGAGCGGTGTTGGAAAAACATATCTCAAGGGTTAAGATAATCAGAGGTGCGTATATAAACCACCTGAGTCATTGCTAAGATATCCCCACCGGAAATTGATATGTCATTGATGACACTGGCGGTTTCACAGAAGAACAATGACGGTTGCATGGTTCTATGGACTGTACATAAACAAATTTAAAACGAACTGATGTGATGTTACGAATACAGTGATGTGGTTTCTGAGAAGAATGATGAAAATACATAGACAGCTAAGAAAACTAATGCAGAGGTTCTCATTGATGCTGGCGTAAAAGGATCAATCATTTCAAACATTAGGGGCAGACAGTCAAGGTTTCTAGGGCATGGGCTGAGAAGAACACAGCTTGAACACTTAATAACCACTGGAAAGATTCAGGGGAGAAGAGATAGGAGACGACAAAGAGAAAAGTTACTAGATGGACTAGTATCGTGGCACGGTAGAAGTTCACCAACCGAGCTTATTCACAACACAAGAGACAGAAAGTTGTGGAGAAACATGATCGCCTACGCCATTCGACATGGCACTTGATTGATTGATTATTCTATTTGCATCTCTCCTGTATATTGAAAAAGAATTGTGCTGAAAAGACGTAAAAGATTGACTTCATTGTACTTGAGTTACGCCACATGTACTCCGTACCTCTAAACAAAGCGGCATTCCACGTGTCGAGAATACCACACATTGAAGGTAAATCCGCATCTTTAAGCTATATCCGAAAAAAAAGTCTAATTTATAAACAAAACGTTCAAGTAAGGGGTCCGAACTCGCGACCTGTTGGGTGTAAAGCGAACGGCAGGGCGATCCCAGTGCATAAGCCTATATTCCATCGCAGTAAAAACTGTAGTTATCTATACTTCACACGATGTATATCAGAGGTTCTTAACTATTTTAGAAGCTGAAAACTAAGTTAGTTTTTTTAAAGTTTATAAACTGGCAACGCTGAAAGATTGTGCAGCGTTTGGCGTTCACAGAATCTCCATATTTCTGATTTCTTGAAATCCAATTAGAGTTTCATATTAGAGCTCTCTGGTTTCATTGAAGAATATTTGATGCTAATGTTTCAATATTTTCTCTGGCTGAAAAAAATGTGTTTTTTCCCCCCATTACAATTCTTTGTTCAATGTGTCCACAATCCCAAAAATATCCCTTTCATAGGAAGGGTGTGCAATTCAGAGTTATCCAACAAGACAGGGATGATTTGTCCCTTTGTCTATAATATCTGTACTCTACTTTGCTGGGTCCCCCACCCCCCAGATTACATCTTTCTCTTCCTTATGATACCTTTCTTATCACGCTTTGATCTCTTCCTCGTAACAGCCTCATATGTGTTTTCTCACGTTTAGTACATTGTTATTTTTTCGTGTGTTGTCGTTTCTCCTCACGAAGGCTTTTAATCAAAACGTCTGTCACTGTGTCTCGTTGTTAGTTTGCTTTATTGATTCATATTGGTAACAGGTTTTCCACGTTTCACTATTGTAAGTAATGGTTCCATGACCTCTATACATCTCTTTTGTATTTTCTATACATACACATTTGTCTTGTGCTCTCTAGAGGAGACTCGTAGAATTCCTCTGCAAATTGTGTGTGCAAAGGTTCCATGTCTGTAGAAAGCCTTCAACTCTCACAAACATGCCACACAACAAAAAACACAATAGTTTGACCTTCATTCTAACACTGATGTTAGTTTTCCAAAATAGGTATAGCCTTGACATATAACCTACACATATAACATACACATATAACCTACACATATAACCTACACATATAACATACACATATAACATACACATATAACATACACATATAACATACACATATAACCTACACATATAACATACACATATAACCTACACATATAACATACACATATAACCTACACATATAACATACACATATAACCTACACATATAACATACACATATAACCTACACATATAACATACACATATAACATACACATATAACCTACACATATAACCTACACATATAACCTACACATATAACCTACACATATAACCTACACATATAACCTACACATATAACCTACACATATAACCTACACATATAACCTACACATATAACCTACACATATAACCTACACATATAACATACACATATAACATACACATATAACCTACACATATAACCTACACATATAACCTACACATATAACCTACACATATAACCTACACATATAACATACACATATAACCTACACATATAACCTACACATATAACCTACACATATAACCTACACATATATGGTAACTTCTTGGTACAATGAAATCATTTGTCTACGACACCTTTTGAACTCTTTTTGGGGCGTGACATCAATAAAGGACAGTAGTCTTAAGTGTAATGTTTATATTTGTAATGAGCATTGGAGATTTGAACCCTTAAACCATTGACACAGGAAGACTTTTTTCTACGAATCAGTTTGTTAGTCATCATGGCTGGGTAGCTTAGTTCATTAAGTCATATTTCTCTATGCTAATTAGTCATATTTCTCTATGCTAATTAGTCATATTTCTCTATGCTAATTAGTCATATTTCTCTATGCTAATTAGTCATATTTCTCTATGCTAATTAGTCATATTTCTCTATGCTAATTAGTCATATTTCTCTATGCTAATTAGTCATATTTCTCTATGCTAATTAGTCATATTTCTCTATGCCAATTAGTCAGATTTCTCTATGTTAATTAGTCATATTTCTCTATGTTAATTAGTCATATTTCTCTATGCTAATTATGCATATTTATCTATGCTAATTAGTCATATTTCTCTATGCTAATTAGTCATATTTCTCTATGCTAATTAGTCATATTGCTCTGTGTTAATTAATGGCATACCATTCTCCGGATTACATCCTGCTAATCTGCTGGAGTTTGAGAACACGCACAGAAGAAGACCCTTTCTATAGGAGAAATAATAAACATGCAGCACCACTGTCACACCATAGGAGGGGGGGGGGGGGAATGGGAGAGTGAACTGGTGTATACTTTGTACATAGTATACCCTCCCCTCTCATCTGTGTAGCACTTACATGGCCCTTTGTATTATTGTAAATGTGTAAGTGGTCACAGCGACCAAAATAGCAACAGCCCATCGGGATTTCTCTCACTACCCGGCGGGCCAGTCCACCCTTTTAAAACATTAAATTACAACAATCTACTGCTAATTATGAATAACAACAAATACTAATACATATTCGTACCTCATTTATATGTAATCACCAGTAACTGAGAACCACATTATCCAATTGCCACGAAATTTAGCAGATAATATTCTTATAGTATTTCTGACATGGGTAAACATAAACCAGAGAATCTGCGAGATCACAACACACACGGGAGACGAGGTCACTACTGTCTGTTTGATTACATCACACCAGTGTTACCACTTGTAAATTAACATTTAACGATAAAGTGTACTAAAGAAGCCAGAAAAAGTCAAACAATTAAACTATCTGTTATATTTATGTCTACATCACATGAAGACCTACATTGCGGGTAATAGATATGACTATGATAAGGGCGGGGATTCATTTAAAATATATAATTCACATTGTCATTATTAATATCTATATTTGCTTCTGTTTTATCTGACCGACGCTTTTTGACCCCAATATATATATAAGTTTTTTATGATAGTAAATAGTTGTAATAATCCTTAACACAACAAATGATTAGAGCATTGGCTTGTTAAAGTCAGATTGAAACACTCTAACACAGATGTGCTGTGTTTAACGTAAATTTTCTTTCTCCTGTTTATATAATCAATGCCAAGAATGGTGAGTCTTCAGTAGAAGTCATTGGGTGTCAGATTACTACACTAAATTACGAGAAATATTAACTAGCTTAGAAAAAAACAACAACATAGATAACACAATAAATGAATGTATATTATCTATAAAAGGTTTTTTACGAACTCGTCGATACATTAGAGAACACTTTGACATGGTTGTTTCAATTTCTGTTATTGTATTGCACACGTATAATAGTAAGAAATAATATGATGTGATGTGATTATGTGAGAGTTTTGGTTTTCAATGACATTACTTATGATCCAACGTGATCTATGTATTACGGCTTGACTAACATATTTTTTTTTTGGTCAAAGGTTACTTCTGCAAAGAATGGATCGATGTCAACAAAGTGGTCATTGTTAAAAATCCCATATGCTATTTTCTGATAATATGCTCAAATAATTTTTAAATTTTCGGATAATTTGCATAACTAACATTAAATGTTTTTGTTAATTTGCACAACTAACATTGACTTTTCAGATAATTTGTACAACTAACTTTTACATTTTCTGATAATTTGCACAACTAACGTTTACATTTTCTGATAATTTGCACAGCTAACTTTTACATTTTCTGATAATTTGCACAACTAACTTTTACATTTTCTGATAATTTGCTCAATTAACTTTTACATTTTCTGATTAAATTGCACAACTATTGTCTATTGTCTTTCCCCAGGTGAATGATTGTTGATCGCATTCACACTTGCCGTTAAGCTCTTGTTTCAAGGCCAGATGTGTCGCCGAGGTTACATTTAGTCCATGTTTGTTCAAGGTTATCTTGATATTTTCTATCCACCGTTTTCTTGGTCTACCTTTGGCTTTACGCCTGGATATTCTTGTATTATATGCTCTTATTGGTATTTGGTTTGGCTTCATAAGGTGACCGAACCATTTTACTTGCTGTCTCTCAATATGTTCGATACATGATATTATACCAACTCTTTTCCTAATTTCTTCATTTCTTATTTTATCTAGTTTGGTAACCATTGCAGCTTTTTTCAGACACTTCATTTCACATGTGACAATTGCTCAACTAACATTTAAAAATAAAGAAAACGCCAAACCACAATTTTTTTAAAAATAATAAAATACGGCAACCCTGCTGTACACAGGAAGCGAGCTAACATCTGCGACATTTTATACACACAGGTTAGCACATCGAATCTCCATTTGCGCATCGAATCTAGAATCCTGTCTCGTCAGGAGTCGACCTGCGTTCGAGGCCACAAGTCTTTTTAAAATATAATTATTGACTCAGTTAAGCTACATCAATTAGGCTCCCTATTAAAAGTGCTGTCATCATGTTGCGTCCTCCCTATAGCGACATAGTTCCCTGAGAGGGAAACCAGGTGTTTATGAATTAATATGTAGGCGCTAAATATATGGTAATTATGAGAATGCTATTTTGGTAGAAGATTAATTATTCAACTACATCAAATCTATCCTTCTATTGTAATTTATACTTGTTCCGTTAAGTGGATTGGGGTAGGAAGGGGGGATTGCATTACATTTAAATGGCTGATGGAATGACAAGCAGGACATTTATGGGAATACCCCTTGCTTTTTTTAAGATTGTTTCTAATCAAGAACCAAATGAAACAAAAGTGACACATTCGTATTTCAGCACGATTCAATTATCATCATCATTATGAGGGGCGTCAGCCATATCCTCAACTGAAAAGTCTGATATCAAGATATGTAATCTAACATAGACCTGTTGTAAGGTCAGTTTTCAACTGAGTTAATCAAACACACGGATATCAAATCAATGTTAAACATGCGAGACCAGTCCTTCTTCAGGTATACAGTCCTGGGAACTCATCGGTGACATTCTTTAAAACTGACAATATTTAATTTTCTCCGTGATTTTCAAATTCCGCTGAGTGCATATTTCGTGTTGAACTAATTTACAACCACTGGAAACGTCAAATATAATCACTTCTGAAGGAAGAGACGCTGAATCCAAAGGACTGTATACATAGATAAGGAACTCTTCACAATCCAATTTCTAGGTCACGCCACTGTTTGGAGCCATAGCCGACTTTTGATGTATCGAATTTGTATTGACTCTTATTTTCTATATTGTTTTCTTGTCCTCTGTAATTATTTAGAATGTGCTATTGAAAACCCGATAAACTTTGAACATGGTAACAAATTGTGGCTAATCACTGGAAACATACATAATGACACATAGGGGGACTACAACTTAAAGTTTCAATCAAAAGGCCGTTATCACAAACACATTCACAACAAAATGCGACAAGTAAGAACGGCACTATTGACGCCAGATCGTTTGCGGTATAGAAAACCTTACAACAGAATTAATTAGGACACTATTCGTTACGTTTTTGATTATTTTTTGGGTTTCTGTTGGTCACTATTTATTTACTTGGAATCGTCTTGGCCATTTTTGCATGCGATTCCAAGTATGTAAATAATGACCAACTGATATCCAAACAATAATCAAAAACGTAACGAATTGGGTCCTAATTAATTTTGTTGGATGGTCCATATCGACGATGGCCATGATTGGCGGAATAACAATCCAGAAACTCACATCAGTCAGGTGTATGAGACAGGTGAGTCATTGCCACGTGCCGAGTAGTAAATTGACTATCAGAAAGTTACTATTAAAACATCTGGTTATATTCTCATAATTCATGAGTCGTAACGGTAAACTGTAAAAACAAGATCGCTGGCTCGAAAGTAGGTCGGTCACCTGGTTAGTTGGAAATATGCCCTGTTTGGATATGTAATTATGCAATGATATATTGTTTGGATATGTAATTATGTAATGATATATTGTTTGGATATGTAATTATGCAATGATATATTGTTTGGATATGTAATTATGCAATGATATATTGTTTGGATATTAGATGTTTAGACATAAGATCATCATCCTGAGCTTCAGATACATCTTCAGAAAGGAGGGGGTGGGCGTCGGGTTACCTTTTACAGAAAAGAGTCATTCGCCTTTTTTCATTACGGTTCCCTTTCTTTCATTACATTTGTCATGCCTTTTTGCGGAATATTGTTAAAGGAATAAAGCGGGGGGGGGGGGGGGGGAGAGCGTGTAGAGTTAATCCACATTTAGCTAAGTACATAGTACTAAAAGTCATGTTCTTCTTCGTAAGGTTGGTGGGGGGGGGTGGTGGTGGTAAGGTTGAAAATGAAACTCTGCACGTACTGAGTCATGCTGTAGACCCGTCAACCTTGTGAGCAACTTGGGGCTCTCGTAACGACTGACTTATGTTCTCGACATGCGCTCCCCCAACTTGGTGCTCTCGTAACGACCGACTTATGTTCTCGACATACGCTCACCAAAATTTGTTCTGCAGCAAATCAATGAGCGCCCCATTAAGTCAGCCCCATCTACCTTCAAATATTGCGCCACCAAAGGCAACACAGCTCGCCAACGAGTCTAATTTCTCCGTTGATTTCGACCCACGCACGACCACGTCAACTCATCCATCTAACACCTCGGACAATCGAGTTGTTCAGTAACGAGGCACAAACATTTCTTAATGTGTACCTTTCTAGCATACACAACACGCTTTCGAAATCTGAGACTATCATCGTGTGATTTGGCATTTCAGTCAACAAATGCGTGCCGCCGTCGTCGTTTTTATTTTCAATTTCATGTTCGATGTTTTAGTTGAGTAGGCTGATTCTTCTTCTTCTTTCGTTCACTTGAAACATTTCTATATCTGTATTTCTGTCTCGAGTAGGTAGATGATGTCTCGAGAACTTTCACGAAGGTAAGATAATCCTCGCCCGTACCTATTCTTTTTCTGTTGACTGATCTACGCGGTGTTCCAATTTGATACCCACTAAACTGAATGACAATCAATAAAAGGTAATACTGCTAGTAAAACTGTATGAAAATAATACTCACCTGGGTGACAGGTTATGAAGTTCTACTGAATGACAACTAGCACACTGTCACTGTCGGATACTTACGTGAAATAATATACACAACAAAATACAGGATATACTACAAATGACAATACACATGACGTAATCGACGTTTCGAACCAATAGGTCTTTGTCAAGATACGCTCATAACATAAAAAGACGACGTGTAGAAATGACTACACCACAACAAACGTGTCCGTGTGAAATATGAATGTGAGATACCGGAAGGATACGAACAGGAAGTACACAAGACGATAATATAGGTGGAACCGAAAAGAACAAAAAGATGACGTAAATGAAGGCACAAAATGAATAAAGATAAAGACCACTTTAACCGAAAACTAGGCAAAAGAGTGGGCGGAATTGAGTCCAAATGGCTTGAGGGTACCCAACTCAAAAATAAGACGATTTTTAGAGTATACCTAGATCTATCGTCGGTGGTGCAAAATCTGATGGCAGTGACCTGAATATTAAGAACACCAAATAATACATTGACAATATTTTGCCAATGAAGTGATTGGGCAGAGGAGTTGGTGTTCTGTGTTTAATTGCATGAAGATGGTTACAGAAGCGGTCGCCTAATCTTAAGCCAGTTTCACCGAAAACAGCGTTTACATATGATCACGTAAATTACATTACGGGATCACATGTAAAAGCCTTATCTATGGAGAAAGTGGCCTTGGGAAATGAGATGGAGCGCATCTGAACCACATAAGGAGCATATGTAGCAACGACCGCGTGAACAACGAACAGTACCGAAATGGTAAGGAGAAGAAGGTCTAAGGTGGATGTGGGCCAAGATGTCCTTCAGATTTTTGTCGCATCTATAGACCACCAGAGGTAAGTCATGGAAAGCGGCACTTCTTGTTCTTATCCTTCCGGCATTTCACACTCATATTTCACACTCATATTTCACACTCATATTTCACTTGGACACGTTTGTTGTGGTGTAGTCATTTCTACTCGCCGTCTTTTTATGTTATGTGCGTATCTTGACAAAGGTCCATTGGTTCGAAATGTCGATTATGTCATGTGTATTGTCATTTATATTATATCCTCTGTTGTGTTGTGTGTATTATTTCAAGTAAGCATTCTACAGTGACAGCGTGCCAGTCGTCATTCAGTAGAACGTCATAACCTGTCTCCCACGTGAGTATTAAACGCAATGATGCTTTCAGCCTTTCTTCCTCTGCGACCATTCTCAAATTCCTGAAGATTAGCAGGATCTAGTCCGTAGAAGGGTATGCTTTATATCGTGGTTTACATTGTTGATGCGATATCTGCGCATTTTCACCTGATACATCCGACTTCAGCATGGCTTTTATGTCTCTATGACACAATATAGGATTGAAAACCAAATCATGCTATACTCGCCTTAGTCGCCTCTTATGACATATGTGGAAGGTAAACTGTGGTTTTTTCCTTTCACTTTCAAGTCATGACGATTTTTATCTGTGAAAATTGAAAAAGGGCTCAAAGGGCGTAGATTATTGACTTCATTGTACTCGAGTGTACTTTGTCCCTCTCAAAGAAGCGGCAAGCCAAGTTCCAAGAGGGTAACTAATAGCACTTACTTTATACCCTTAAGTGAATAATGACCATGGGTCTCCTACAAAGATCCACTTTATAAATAAGACTAGGCGAACCAGATTCAAACTCTCAACTTCTTGAACATAAAGGGAACGGTTTAACCACTACCGAGATGCCATATAATAGAAAAATGGTTGCGTGTCTGATATTATGAATTGAGCAGGACTTACTAGTGTACCGATGCGGTTGACCGCATTTTACGTGAAGATTGTATTCATGTATTGATTCAAACTGACTTAATGAAGTAAAATCGCACACGTAACTTGATTGAAACGGTTGGTTGTGTGACTGGGTAATTTTAATACACTAAAAAATTATTATAATGCAACTCTTTATCTCCTATTGGTGTTTGCCTGATCTGACGTAATGTATTTAGATGTAACTATACAAAATGGAGGATTTAGCGGCTTACCGGCAGACGGGGTCTGCTTAAATAACCGTTTTAAGGCTTTGCTTGGAATAAAATGGGAATGTCGAAATCGAATACATGATACCTTGCGATTCTTCGTTACTAAATAAAAATTCATGATTTGGAGTGAATGGAGAACATGAAAACTGAATTAAAACTTTGTTGATAGAATTTCTTGTTCAAGACTTGAATTCCATCTTTTTTTGGCTGTGGTGATTTTCTAGACAATATAAATGCGTTGACAGGGTTGTTATTCTTTTTGACCCACTCCTCCTTCCAGACCCTTTGAATAATTATGTTACAAAACTCCCCCCCCCACCCCCCCCCAAAATTAAAAAAAAATATACAAAAATTAAATTAAAATAAATCACAACTATTTTTGCAGTAAAATTTCACAAAATTCAGATAGCTCCCCCCCCCCTTCCAACCAATTGTAAGCATACTGTTCAAATGCCAAAATTTAATTGGTCAAATCCCACAATTTAATTGGTCAAACAAATCCCACAATTTAATTGGTCAAATCCCACAATTTAATTGGTCAAATCCCACAATTTAATTGGTCAAATCCCACAATTTGATTGGTCAAATCCCACAATTTAATTGGTCAAATCCCACAATTTAATTGGTCAAATCACACAATTTAATTGGTCAAATCACACAATTTATTGGTCAAATCAACACAATATAATTGGTCAAATCACACAATTTAATTGGTCAAATCAACACAATATAATTGGTCAAATCACACAATTTAATTGGCCAAAAATAAACAGTCTTATTGACGTCAATGTTTGTCAACCCCCATCCCTCTTCTCAACACCTGTCCAACTATTTGTGAAATCCGTCCCCAATTCTTGACATAATACATGAACAGACCTAAGTAACACTCACTCGTTTCGCTTGGCTTCATTTCACGTGCAGATTTAATTATGTATTGATTAGACTAGGCTTTAATTAAATACAGTGACACGCAGGCGTAGATTCAAATATATGATTGTATAACAAGTTACTTTTATGAAACTAACAATTTAATAACGTATCTCAAAAACAAACCAGAGAGTTGCCACATTGACTATTTCAACCTCAAACCACACATTTAATTTCAACGAACTGTAAATACAGCGGAATCTATCTTCAATGCGTCTTGTTATTAAGAACGCTTTATAACAACGCTTTATAAATCTCCAATTATATTTATTCTATTTCGTTTGCACTGTATATAGTGAATGTCTGTTAGTATATAAATATTTTGTCGGTCCGGATTAAGTTATTATAATAGGATTTGCCTGTACCACTAATCATGAAATCTATGTTTTTGCTATTTTTGTAATTTGGACAAATAGGAAAATCTATTCATTTGTACATATTTTATTGTGTGATAAAAACATGAATTATAGTCATACAAGAAAGTAGTGGTGTTTTTTCTATTAGAATTGTTTCTCTCGCTCGATCGCTACTCGTAAATGTTGTCGTGTAACAAGCAAGAAATATAATGCTACTAAATTTATTAAACGCAATTTCTAAAATTAGAACTGCTTAATTGCATTTCATTGATTTTATGCTTGTGTTATTATGTTTTAGTAAGTTGTTTTTAAACACAGTTTTATAATGCTTTGACCAGAATTTATATTAAATTTAGTTCATAAACAGTTCCAACTATTTGGCAACCATGAAGAAACAGATGGTGGCACGCGCGTATGGCACGAATAATTAATGTTTATGAAATTGAATGCACAATTTCCTGAATAAAATATAGCGGTTCTGAAATTGTATCTACTAGTCTCAAGCAGATATGGCTGTTATTTTCGAAGGGCTTCTGTGATACAGAATTAAGAATCGCATGCTTATAAAGTGAGTCATGTGGTGTGTGTGAGAGAGTGTGTGTGTGAAAAATAGTAAATGTCGGATAAATCGACACATTTGTCATAGGGCGCACTGCCTACTGCTACAGATAACTTTTCACCCTTGACTGGTTGGTTGGTTGATTGGTTGGATGGTTGGTTGATTGGTTGGATGGTTGTTTGCTATCCTCAGAAATTACGAGCGATGTGTTCTCAGTTCATATGTGTAGTTGGGTTCTTTCTCAGATCTTTCTTTCATAGCCAGCAGACTTCAGCAACACACACGAAAGATGGTTTTCCCTCTGATATGGTACTAGTAATTTGGCACCATCAGCAAGTTCCGACACCCTCTTTATATAAACCAAATTAATTTCATTTGACGCCGCTAAGTAGTCATTTTGACCCCGGCCCTGGGAGACATGCAAGTCGCATTTGTCTAATTTCAGCTTATTCTTCTCAAAGCATTTCATACCGTTGGTTGGGGGGGGGGGTGTTGAGAATTATGGGTATAAAATCATCTCAGAAAAATTCCGGATACCATCCCCTATTGTACAGACACATATAAGAGATTGTTATTCCTGGATGGAAACAATACACTGCTGAAGTTGGATGTATGGGTGCCATTCGAAGAAATAGAACGATGACAGAAAGGGTTTTCATTTTCCATTTATCTGACCTGGGGGGGGGGGGAAGAGAAACATTTTCCTTTGTTACCCAGCGCTGGACATTCAAACAGATGGTAGAGGACATTGTCATAGAGATGCGTACACATCAGGCACCCTAAATAGGATGATAAAAAGAACTGCCAGTGGTACACGTGACACTTCTGGTCAGATGTGACAATTCTGGATGGACGTGACATTTATGGCCTAACGTGACAATTCTGGAGCACTGGATCGCTTTGCTTCTGGGATCAAAGATGCGTCCAGAAATCTACGCTTTTGAGACAAAGTTACTGTCAGATAGGACATGGGCTGTCAGATAGGACATGAGCTGTCAGATATGACATGGGCTGTCAGATAGTACATGGGCAGATAGGATGTGGGCTGACATATATGTTTTGGTTGTCAGATAGGCTATGGGCTATCTAGATAGGATATGGGCTCTCAGCAAGAGGGATTATTTCATCATCAGCATGTCTACAGATATAGAGACATGATCAGATATTGTTTCTCTGTCCCTCTCATGTCATCAATTATTGGAGAAATGACAGCTAAAAATACGAGATAGGAAATATGTATTTAGAAAAAGAAAGATCGGATAACAGAGCTGTTCC